>BSBK01000784.1:405000-875000 GCA_027943335.1 Chamaecyparis obtusa
GAATTGGTATTCATCTAAGTATGGTTTTGAAAGATAGTGTTTCATGTAGGAAATGATTGAGCACTCTTCATGTCTCAATTTAATGGTTCCTAATGGTTTATTTTGGAAGTAATATTTTAATATTCCTAGCTTAATACATTTATACTAGCATGAGATTTAGAGTTCAAGAGACACATGTTCAAATTTTAATAGTAATCTTACTCAAATTTTGGTTGACCTTAGGTGTTTACACTATAATTAATTATGTTTTTTAATACAATATGTAATGTAATGTGTATGATATTATTATTTTTCATAGACAAGGCATGTTGTGGTCCACTTCTCATTCCTTTCCACCATTCAAATGTTTAGTGCCGACCTAGTTAAAATTTTATTAGGTTACTTTCCTAGATGACAATGAGAGAGTCTACTCGAATTAAAATATGGTATATATAAAGGATGAATTATTGAGGAAAGAGTTTGGTACATGCATATACTTGTGAAAGTGTTGTGAAAATGTGTGTGTATGACAGTGATGTATGAAAAGGGAATTTTCTCCTTGCATGTGTGAGAAAGTATGAAGTTTAGTGAAGAGTAGTGTGGACTTTCATGTGTTAGCTACTAGAATAAGTCAGCTAAAGGTATATACAAATCATTTAATTTTTTTTCGGTTATGCATTAGTAATAGATCTACTCTTTTATATCTTTCTTCATCTGGAAACTATGCCCTTTTGCAATGTGCCTTCTCTTTTGAGAACTAAGACCTTTTGGAAATGAGACTCTGGTAGTGAGCCTTTCATTGTGAAAATAATTATAATTCATGTCACCCTAACAAGTGTTCACATTTCAAAAAATTAATCTTCTTGATCAATTTTTCCTTAACAATATTTTCCACGTAAAACTGGCATTCCTTGCGTATGATGGCTTATGTGATCTTTCATGTTTATATATTTCTATGATTAAGGATTAAAGTAAGTTTTTTGTAACGAATTAAAGAATTAAATTTATAATATTTTTGATAGATGATTCATCCCCCCTCTCATTTATCTTGCACATTAAAAAATTGGTATTAGAGATTTGGTTCCTTGCAGAATATCTTAACTACTTAAGGAGATGTTCATGTCGTAAAAAATGACATTTTTTACATTTTATGGATCTAATAATGAATACTAAAAGGTGAAGGTGTGAGGATACTTGGTCTCTATCAAATACAAGACCTACAATGATATGGAGATTCAATATATGAAACCAAGGAATAGTGTGAACACTTTAGATGAGATTGAAGCATATGAAGATAATGAAAGGGAAAGGTATGCAATTTTTAGTGATCTATATGACACTAAGTTAGTGAAATTTTTTTATCTAGAGACTTCTCATGATGTTTGGGAAAAATTTAGAAGTTCTTATGATGGAAAATATATAATCAAACAAGCTAATTTGTAGAATTCTAAGGCTAAGGATGAAATCTTATGGATAAAATATGATGACAATATAACATGATACTTGAAGGAGATAGATGAGGTGGTGAATGATATCAAAGGGGTTGGTGGCCCAAGTTGGAAGAAAATCATTTTGTGAAAAAGTTACTAAGAATTCTTACTAAACCCAATAGTTTTAAAGCATCTGTTATAGAGGAAATGTATAATTTGAATCATTATGCCAGAGAATAGATATATGGTGCTTTAATTTATTTTGAGATGAGAATTTGGTATTAATAATAAATAAAGGACCATGAAACTACATTGGAAAGTTACCCTTTCAATGTTTTAGTTGTGGAAAATAAGACATTATTCTTCAAGGTGTCCTAACAAAATTACAAATCAAAATAAAAAAGAGAGAAAAGGAAAGTTTAACAAGAAGTCCTACTATGTCAGAGAGCATGCTAGTATTTTTGTGATGAATCTAATTATGAAGAATATGATCAATTCTTATTATTTCTTGCTAAAGAATAATTGTGTTCTACTAACCTTGGAAAAATTGTTGAAAGGAAATCGAGCTAGAAGTTGTTACTAAGAGTGCAAATATTTTGGGTTCTTCTTTTCATGTTAGAAGAGATAAAGATGAATGGCTTATTGACACAAGATGTTAAAAGCACATGACTAGTGACAATATTAATCTATTAAAGCTGAAAGGTATGATTGTGGTGTTGTAAGAGTTGGTGATGATCAAACTTATAATATAGTTTGAATATGACCTAGGAGCATCCCTGGTTCTTGGCAATCCCACATCAACCAAAAACATTATCTTTTTATTTTCCTATTATTATTTTATCTTTTGGAGCTTGTTTCATCTAGTGGATGAGTTCTTGGACCTTATTCTTGAGTAACTGATAGATTGTCACTATTACCAACAATTTATTTCTTTTCATGCTATCGATTCTTTAGGATCAGTTTCAATTGTAAAAGCTACTTGGACTCACTGACACATCTTAGGTTTCCTTTTTGTGACTTTCAAATCTATTTGGCACAATGTTTGATGATCCTTTATTGTGGCTAACCTCCTTTTATGATCATGCTTCATATGGATATTTTGGGAGGAGTTTCATGATTTAGGTCTCATCTTATTTTTTAGCAGGATATATTTTCTTGTAATTTGGGAAATGAGTTCTTTGGTGCAGGAGCACCTAGGCTAGCCTCCATTGTTTATTTGTTTTTGGATTGTACTTGACTCTAGCCAAGTCAAGAATTTAGCTTAGTTTTTTTTAGGACCTTAGAAGGTCCCTTTCTATGTTTGATAGGTGATTTAGTCATTAGGACTAAGGTCACAATAATAGCCTTTGTTAGTTGTTTATTTATTTTCATAAGTTAGAAGCATAGTTAAAGGTGGGAGTCTTTAATGTGTTCTAAAAACATAATTGTTAATGTAAAGATGCCATAAGGTCATAAATGGCCTTGGATCCTCAAAAAATAGGAGGTTATGAGTCCTAGAATATAGGATTGAGGCACATGACAAAGTTGCCAAGTGTTGAGAAGAATTTGTTACTAAGATTTGCACTAATTGCAAAAATGGCATGCAAAACAAATAACTTTGGATGCCCTAAACTTTAGGAGGTGGGGAATCAAAAAACATGCCCTAAAATGAAACAAATGGAATCTAATTATACCTAAGACTCAAACAAAAATTATTATGGAAGCATTGTAATAGTTTAGAGAAAAAAAATAGAGCTTTGCAAGCATTTTATAGTGAATTTCTGGTGTTTTTGTGTTGACAGTCATACTTAATGGATTGAACAACTAAAACCAGTGTTGGATTAGTGTTCTATGGCTTGTTTATGAAATTTTTAATTGGAAGTGTTAGTCATTTTGAGGTCATCTATCTTCTGGTTTTCAGCAATATAGTTTAGGGTGTCTAATTTGCTATTGTTTAGAGTAGTTTAGGAAGTCATGGCTCCTCCATGAAGTCTAACTATGGATAATCATTCATGTTAGATGGAAATGGAAGATGAGTCATTTTTGTATATATTTTTAGGAGTTAGGATTCTTAAAAGCATGAGGAACTATTTTATATGCTAGGCCCTAGGCGAATTTGTGTAGCCCGGTTAGAGATCTAGAGGTTAAAAGAGTGAAGAAACATTGCATGGTTGTATGGATCCGTACTGCTCCAGGAATTTTTTATGAAGGTAAAAATCATATATAACCATTTTGTGAAGATAGAAGCCATACCAATCATTTAGGATTTGGTTTGAATAATTTTTCTATCAAAATCACAGTTCAGTTCTAGAAATTAGGCCTATTAGGCCTCTTGTCCTTGTTTGTAGGAAGCACCTATACGGTCACTGTCAGACCCAAAAAATTTGTGAATATTTTAAAACTTCAAAAATGGTATCCAAAAAAAGTCTTATTTTCTCAATTTATTTGGTAAAGGTTTTCAAGAAATAGAAAAAGGTGATTGGTAAGGGCTACTAGAATAGGCCTATTTTTAAGGTCAATTCATGATGATTCATGGAATCTGATTAGAAGATGATTGAAGACCCTTCCAATATGGATCAAATGGGAAAGAAAAATAATGGGTTCATGATGGAGAAGACCCCTGCAATGTTGGAGCATATTTATGGAGATTTGGCACTTGGAGCCATCTAAGTGAGTGTGGAGAAGTGAATCAAAACTAAGGTGTTGATCATTCAAGGTCAAGTTTTCAGAGATTGAATCTTATAGCAAAGTTTGAATAGGTCTTAGTTAATGATCTAAGCCTATTGGAAGATCCTATATAGGAATAGGATACTAGGAGGCAAGTGAAGTCTCTTAGAGGGTGTGAAAACAAGCCTTGAAGTTTATCATACATCATATTGGTATTAGAGATTGGTTGATCAAGCTTGTGGTTAATGTTGCAATCTTTTGAATTAGTAGGAGAGAATACACTAGATAAAGCAATGGTGACTAATGCTAAATTATCAAAGAAGGTTGAAGAACAAGAAGAGGATAAAAAATTGCTAAGGCAAAGACTAGCTCAAATGGAGCAGCTCTTGGGTGAAGTCCAAGACAAAGCATATAAGGTCAAGGACAAGATTGACCAAAAGGAAGAAGCTTAAGAAAGAGAGAAGTAATTAGAGTTGGAAGAAGCACCAACACCTAACCCTATTCTTCCTGAAGAGCCATTCTTAAAAGCATTAAAAGCATTGAGTGGTAAAGCTTTGGAAGGTGTCCCACTATTTAGTGGAAAAATGGATCTAGATTCAGTTGTGGATTGGATTGATAGCATAGAGAACCATTTTGAATGTGATGGTATCTTTGAAGAACAAAAATTTATGGTGGCCAAGTCTAGACTAAGAGGTTCAGCTCTTACTTGGTGGACGTTTGTGCAAACCGAGAGAGAGAAAGATGAAAAAGGTCCTATTGTGACATGGAAGGGTATGGTATCCAAAGTCAAGAAAACCTAACTTCCTGATGACTATGAAGTCCAAATGCATAGAAGGAGACACAATCTTAGGAAAAAATATTTGGATGTCCAAGCCTACACTGAGGAGTTTCAAAAATTATGTTTGAGGGCCAAGGTAGTTGAAGAAGAGAGCATCAAGCTTGCAAGATACTTTAATGGCCTCAAATGGTCTATTCAAGAGGAGATGAGTCTAGTGAACTTCAAATCCATTAGGAAATGTTATAAAATGGCCTTGAAGATAGAGGAGAAGAGCAAGAGAAATCAAGAAACCTCCAAAGGAAAAGGAAAAGGAAAAGGAAAAGATACCAAAGGTCAAAGAGGTGGCTATGGTGGAAGAAGTTCTGATTCAAGAGCTCAAGGGGAGGTAAAGTTTAGTGAGTAGAAAGAAGGAAGCTCAAGTAGAGGTGGTAGAGGAAGAAATTCTAACTCTAACTTTAGAGGAAGAAGTGGTGGTTCTTCACAAGGAGGAAGAGGTAATTATTTTTCCAATATGAAGTGCTACCATTGCAATCAAATGGGGCACCTTGCCTATAGATGCCTGGAGAAAGGTGGTTCATCACAAGGAGGTGATAAGAGGACTAATTTAATTCAAGATGAGTCTAATGTAGTAGAAAAACATGTTGAGGTACCATTAAATTCAGAGGAAGGAGAGAACCTTATGATGAGGAGGACTCTAATCAAGGAACCAGTGAAGAAGGAGCCAAGCCAAAGGAGATCTTTGTTTAGGATCAAATGAAAGATAATGGGGAAAGTATGTAGAGTCATCATTGATTCAGGCTCTACTAATAATATAGTGTTAGAAGAAGTAGTCAGCAAGCTCAAGTTGACAAGAATTTCCCACACCAATCCTTACAAGGTCACTTGGCTTAACAAAGGCCAACATGTGTTAGTGAATGAGCAAGCATGGTTGGAGTTCTCCATTGGAAGGTACAAAGACAAAGTGTTGTGTGATGTTTTTCCTATGGATGCATGCCATTTTCTCCTAGGTAGACCATGGAAATTTGACCTCCAAGCCATACATGATGGAGGGAAGAATTCCTATTCTTTCAAGAAAGATAATGTAACCTTCAAAATTTAGTCATTGTTGGAGGATGCAAAAGTGAAGACAGCAGGTCCAAATGTTCTTATGGTAGGTGAAAAAGAGTTCCTACAAACCATGGAAGAGAGTGAAGGCATAGGCTATGCATTGGTGTTGAAACCAAGAGAGGGAGATGAAGGCAAGGTAGCCAAGAAGATTGAATTACCAAGGGAGATTCAAGGTATGTTGCAAACTTACCAAGGCATTGTAAGTGATGGAAAACCATCAACCTTACCCCCTCAAAGAGCCATAAGCCATAGGATAGACCTTATCCCAAGAGCTACCCTACCTAAAAAAATTTCTTACAAGATGACCCCTCAACAAAATGAGGAAATAGCAAGACAAATAAAAGAGCTATTAGACCAAGGCCTGATTAGGAAGAGTATTAGTCCATGTGTTGTACCCACCGTACTTGCACCTAAGAAAGGAGGAACTTGGAGGATATGTACTGACTCAAGGGTTATCAATAGGATAACCATAAGGTATAGGTTCCCTATCCCTAGGATTGAAGACTTAATGGACTATTTAGGTGAAGCAAAGTACTATAGCAAGATAGACTTGAAGAGTGGCTATCAACAAATAAGAATCCATGAAGGTGATGAATGGAAGATAGCCTTCAAGACCAATGAAGGGTTGTATGAATGGCTTGTCATGCCATTTGGATTGTCAAATGCCCCCTCCACATTCATGAGGCTCATGAATGAAGTACTCAAGGACTACATAGGAAAGTTTGTAGTTGTATATCTAGATGATATATTGATTTTTAGCAAGACACAGAGTGAGCATTTGGAACATCTTGATATTGTTTTCAAGAAGCTACATGAGGAGAAGTTGATGATCAACTTGGAGAAGTGTGAGTTCACAAAATTAGAGTTAGTATACCTTGGATTTTTTTTATCACATGGAAATCTAAAAATGGATAAAAGTAAGATGGAGGCTATTATGAATTGACCTACTCCAAGGTTAGAAATAGAGGTAAGGATTTTCCATGGTCTTTCACAATACTATAGAAATTTCATAAGACAATTTAGTGTAAATTGTGCTCCTATGTTAGATATTATCAAAGGAGGAATGAAAACCAAGTTTGTTTGGAATGAAGATGCTAACAAGAGCTTTGATTTGTTGAAGGAGAGGATAGCTACCCAACCTATTTTAGTGCTACCAAGCTTTGAGAAGCTATTTACCATTGAATGTGATGCTAGTAATGTTGCAATTGGGGCTATTCTAAGCCAAGAGGGAAGACCAATGGGTTTCGCTTCTAAAAAGTTAAGTGAGGCTAAGAGGAAGTACTCATCATATGACTTAGAGATGTATGCATTGGTCCAAGCTCTAAGAAAGTGGAGGCATTACTTCCAAAAGAATTCATTGTGTATTCAGATAATCAAGCACTTAGTTTCCTAAATTCACAAGAGAAGTTGATTCATAAGCACATGAAGTGGGTTGAGTACCTACAAGCTTACACCTTCAATATAAAGCACAAGAAGGGTGTACTAAACAAGGTGGCTAATGCATTGTCAAGAAGAGCCCTCACACTACAAGAAATCCAGTTGAAAAGTATGGGGATAGATCATTTCAAGGATCTATATGCAGATGATGAGGACTTTTCTAACATCTACAAGGTATGCGCTGAATACAAGAATCATTTTCATAGTAAATATGTTGATTATACTTTCCAAAGTGATCTCTTGTTCAAAGGGAATCAATTGTGTGTTCCTAGAGGCTCTATTAGAGAGAATTTGATTCAAGAAAAGCATAATGGTGCTTTGAGTGGTCACTTTGGGATCGCTAAGACTCAAGACCTTGTTTCAAGGTTTTACTTTTGGCCTAGAATGAATCTTGATGTTAAGAGGTATATGGAAAGTTGTGTTGTATGTCAAAAGGCCAAGGGCACTTCTACAAATACTATTCTTTATCAACCACTACCAATTCCTACTAGACCATGGGAATTCTTAAGCATGGATTTTGTAGTTGGGTTACCCAAGATAAGACAAGGAATGGATAGTGTTTATGTGGTTGTAGATAGGTTCAGAAAGATGGCTCACTTTGTGCCATGCAAGACCACAAACAATGCAAGTCAAATAAAATCCCTATTCTTCAAAGAAATAGTGAGAATCCATGGGTTTCCTATCAACATTGTGTCAGATAGGGACACTAAGTTTATGAGTCATTTTTGGAAGACTCTTTGGCAAACATTGGGCACCAACTTATCTTTTTGATCAGCTTACCATCCCCAAACCGATGGTCAAACTGAAGTTGTTAATAGAAGCCTTGGGAATCTTCTAAGATTCTTGACTAAAGAGTATGGTCAACAATGGGATCAGTTGATTGGGCAAGCTGAATATGCCTACAATGAAACCTTGAATAGATCCATAGGGAAGAGTCCATTTGAGATAGTTTATGGAATACATCCAAGGGGTGTCTATGAATTGAGAGATCTGAAAGAAGGAGTCAAAGAAAGTGGATATGCAGATGATTTTGCATTTTCTATGAAAGAGGTTCATGAAATAGTGAGGAAGACATTAGTGGACAACACCAACAAACATAGAGAAAATGTGGATGAAGGTAGAAGGATAGTTGAGTTCAATGTTGGTGATATTGTCATGGTGCATCTAAACAAATCTAGATTGCAAAAAGGATTCCCTCACAAGCTACAGGAGGATAGGACCCTGTCCTATATTGGCAAGGTATGGTGACAATGCTTACAAAGTAGACCTATCGGATGACGGTGGACTATCAAATATTTTCAATGTTGCAGACCTTGTCCATTATAAAGGGCCTCAAGAAGATATGAACCAGACCATACATGAAGTGATCTGGGATTTAGAAGACTTACAACTCCCTACTGCTGCAGATATAGAACGAGACAGTGTACTAGACACTAGAGTCTACAAAAAGACTAGACTCAAGGAGTATAAAGAACACCTCATTCAGAGGTATGGGAAGAGTTCTTCTGATGCAATTTGGGTCAAGGAATTAGAATTAAAAAGGATGGGAATTGATCCTAGCATCATGAATCCAAGGGTGCATTGAAGTTCTTATTTTGGGGAGGATGGTGCAGGAGCACCTAGGCTAGCCTCCATTGTTTATTTGTTTTTGGCTTGTACTTGACTCTAGCCAAGTCAAGAAGTTAGCTTAGTTATTTTTAGGACATTAGAAGGTCTCTTTCTATGTGGGCTATGTGAGTTAGTCATTAGGACTAAGGTCACAATAATAGCCTTTGTTAGTTGTTTATTTATTTTCATAAGTTAGAAGCTTAGTAAAAGGTGGGAGTCTTTAATGTGTTCTAAACACATAATTTTTAATGTAAAGATTCCATAAGGTCATAAATTGCCTTGTATCCTTGAAACATAGGAGGTTATGAGTCCTATAATATAGGATTGAGGCACATGAAAAAGTTGCCAAGTGTTGAGAAGAAGTTGTTACTAAGATTTGCACTAATTGCAAAAATGGCATGCAAATCAGATAGCTTTGGATCCCCTAAAATTTAAGAGGTGAGAAATCATCCAAAAGGCCCTAAAATTAAGTAAATGGAATCTAATTATACCTAAGACTCAAACACAAATTATTATGGAAGCATTGTAATAGTTTAGAGAAAGAAAATAAAGCTCTGCAAGCATTTTATAGTGAATTTCTGGTGTTTTTGTGTTGACAATCATACTTAATGGAATGAAAGACTAAAACCAGTGCTAGATTAGTGTTCTATGGGGATTTTATGAACTTTTTCATTTGAAGTTCTAGTCATTTTGAGGTCATCTATTTTCTAGTTTTCAGCAATCTAGTTCAGGGTGTCTAATTTGCTAGTGTTTTGAGTAGTTTAGGAAGTCATGGCTCCTCCATGAAGTCTAACCGTGGATAATAATTCATGTTAGATGGAAATGGAAGAGGAGTCATTTTTTTATATATTTTTAGGAGTTAAGAGTCTTAAAATCATGAGGAACTATTTTATATGGTAGGCCCTAGGCGAGTTTGTGCAGCCTAGTTAGAGGTCTAGAGGTGAAAAGAGTGAAGAAACATTGCATGGTTTTATGGATCCGTACTTCTCTAGGAATTTTTCATGAAGCTAAACATCATATATAACCATTTTGTGAAGATAGAATCCATACCAATCATTTAGGATTTGGTTTGAACAAGTTTGCTATCAAAATCACAGTTTAGTCCTAGAAATTAGGCCTATTAGGCCTCTTGTCCTTGTTTGTAGGAAGCACCTATACAGTCACTATCAGGCCTAGAAAATTTGTGAATCTTTTAAAACTTCTAAAAGGGTATCTAAAACAAGTCTTATTTTTTCAAGTTGTTTGGTAAATTTTTGCAAGAAACAGAAAAAGGTGATTGGTAAGGGCTACTAGAATAGGCCTATTTTTAATGTGAATTCATGATGATTCATGGAATCCGATTAGAAGATGATGGAAGACCCTTCCAAGATGGATCAAATGGGAAAGAAAAATAATTTTTTTCATGATGGAGAAGACCCCTTCAATTTTGGAGCATGTTTTTAGGGAGATTTGGCACTTAGATCCTTCTAAGTGAGTGTGGAGAAGTGAATCAAAACTAAGGTGTTGATCATTCAAGGTTAAGTTTTCAGAGATTGACTCTTATAGAAGAGTTTGAATAGGTCTTAGTTAATGATCTAAGCCTATTGGAAAATCCTATAGAGGAATAGGATACTAGGAGGCAAGTGAAGTCTCTTGGAGGGTGTGAAAACAAGCCTTGAAGTTTATCATATATCATTCTTTTTATAGTTGGGTAGATTTTCACAGTTAGAAGAATTGGATATTTCATATTCTGTAATTAGGCTTTTGAGATGATACTAACTAAAATTTTATTGATCCAATGTACATGTTTCTAACAATACAATAAAGATTGGTTCGACATTTATCTATATTCCTTGTGTAGTTTCCACTGTGTGAACTCTAGCTACACGATCTTGACTGTTCCTATAGGAATCCTCTTGTTAAACTATGTTATAATATGTTCTTTCAATTTTGATACAAAGCATAACATTGACAATGTTTACTATGTTACATTATTGAATCATAATTTTTTGAGCGTTGGATAGATGTCTAGAAATGGATATAATATTATTTGTCAAAATGATGATGATGAAATTATGATAAGATCTAGAATTGTAATTGCTGCTAGAAAAAGGATAGATGGAAATGTTGACCAATTAAAGACTTCTATTGGATATTATTCGATGCCTCAAATCAATGAGAGTTGGCTATGGCACAAAAGGATGTTTCATGCCAATTTTTACAATTTGGTGAAGTTAAGTCCAATATAAGCTATGAGAGTTTTTCCAAAACTTACAAGGCTTGTTAACAAGGTTGCAAAGAATGCCAAGTTGGGAAACAGATAAGGACTTTCGAGGTTAACGATCAATTTTATATAGGACTGTCAAAGTTGGTACACATTGATCTTTGTGGTCCAATGATGATAAAAAATTGACAAGATGATAGGTACTTTATGAACTTAGTTCATGATTAATATAGAATGACGTGTTACTTTCATGAGGGAAAAATAAAAATCTTTAGATAAGTTCAAGATATTCAAGGAAATGGTTGAAAATGAAATTGATACAAGAATCAAATGCTTAAGGTCTAACAAAGGAGGAGAATTGGCTGTTGAATAATTTAGCTTTTTATGTGAGAATGAAGGCATTATGAGATATTTGTCTCCTCCTTGAACATTACAACAAAATGGTATAGTTGATAGAATGAAAATATAATTTAGGATGCTACTAGAAAAATGATAAAGGATGAAAATCTAGAAAAAGTCTACTAAAAAAAGGTAATAAAAACTATAGTATAAACAATTAACAGAGTTCAGATCAAAAGAAATCTTAGAGAGATGTCTTTTGAGTTGTGATAGGGAAGAACCCCATTTGTGGCATATTTTAGAGTACTTATAAGTACATGTTATATTTAAAGAGATGAAGGAAATATTAGAAATTTTGATACTAGACCTAATGAAGGAATATTTCTTAGGTATTCTGCTAAAATAAAAACTTATAGATGTTACAATAAAAGACTAAGAAGGATGGTTGAAAGCACAAATATAAAGGTGGATGAAGATATTTCAAATATCGTAGAGATAAAAGTTGGATTTGAATTAGATGAGTCAACTGACAATGAAGAAGAAGATAATAATGCATAAAATGAAGTAAAAAATAATACAAAAGATGCTTTAGTAAATACTCCTAGGACTACTAGGTATGTGCATAAAAATGACTCAGACAAACATATTATTTGAGATAAAAGTAGAGGCATCATCATAAGTAGTAAATTTGTTGAAGAAGAGGTCAACCTTTTCTTAATTTTATAAATTGAATGAAAGACAATAAAGGAAGCTTGCAATGATCAGAATTGGGTGAAATCTACAAAAGATGAACTTTATTAGATTATGAATATTCAAACTTGGAAATTGGTGTCTAGACTAGTTGAGAAGAATACAATTGGAACAAAGTGGGTATTTGAACAAATTAGTTAATGATGGACACATTGTGAGGAAATAAAGAAATACTTATATGAAAATTTTATACATATGTGGAAGGAATTGATTTTGATGATACTTATGGTCATGTGGAAATAATGGAAGAAATCATAATGTTTTTAGCTTTTGCGGCACATAAGGACTTTAAATTTTACTAAATGGGTGTGAAATTTTCATTTCTGAATGGAGAACTGAAAAAATAAGTATACATAAAGAAATAAAAAGGCTTGAAGTTATCGGATTATCAGAACATGGTCTGTAGGTTGAATAAGGAACTATATAAATTAAGGAAAGCTCTGAGAGCTTGGTATGGAAGTTTAACAAGTATCTTCTAATGCAAGGAATTTGAAAAGACATTGTTGAGAGTACTCACTATTTTAAGGTTAAATCAAATGATATCTTGATCATAGTTGTTTATGTGGATATAATAATATTTGGATGAAATGATAGTACATCTAATAATTATGCTGATGAGATGGGGAAAGAGTTTGAAATATCTATGATTAAGGAAATTAATTTCTTTCTTAGCTTACAAGTTAATAAAAAAAATGTTGTCTTTATTTCACAATAAATGTATGTCTAAGAGATGCTAAAGAAGTCAGGGATTCAAAATGCTAGACCAATATGCAATCATGTGGATACTAATTGTAAGTTGAGAAAATATGTTGAATCTCCTAAGGATGATGAGAGTAAATATAGATCAATGATTGGAAAATTTTTATGCCTGACTACTACTAAGCTAGATATGAAGCATGTTGTTTGTCTTGTAGCTAAATTATAGCAAGATCCTATAGAAAAATGTGTAGGTACTATTGATATAAATTTTAGATATTTGATAGGAAGACAAAAGTATGTGCTATGGTTTCCTAGAGAATCAAACATTACTTTGATGTCCTATACTGGTGTTGACTAGGTTAGATGTGTGGATGATAGGAAAAGTACCAGTGAAGGTGCATTATTTCATTGACTTTAGTTAGTTTATTGGTCAAGCAAAAAATGGCATTTGATCTCCACATCTACTGCTAAAGTTCAAGAATATAATGTTTCTACTTCATGTTGTACACAGATACTATGCTTGGAATAATATTTGATGAGTCGATTTCTATCTTATATGATAAAACCAATGCAATAAATATCTCAAAGAATTTGGTAAAGCATTCAAGGAAAAAATATATTTCAATCTAGTACCACTTTCTAATGGAAACATACTTCTGAGAATAAGGAAAATATTGAGTTTGTACCTAAAAATGAGTAATTTTTTAAATATTTTTACCAGGGAACTCTCTAAGGATAATTTTTAGTATATTTGAGAGAAGCTTGGGTTAATTACCCCTCCTTATTAGAAGTAAATGCATATGGATGTGCATTAGTCCAGTGAACTTCATGCACATCTTAATTTGGACTAATGATGGTGGCTATCTCTTAGGGGGATCTAATTAGTGTTGTGAAATAATATGTATATCTCAAGGGTAGCTGAGAAGAGTGATTTTTGTTTCTATCCTTTTCCATTGATGTCACAAGGGGAGAGTGAGTGACATTTGGGGGAGAGATTTTTCTTTGAAGAATTTTGTTGTTGATATTTTTATGTATTTCCATCAATGAAAAAGGGAGAGATTATTATAGGATTGAGGATAATGAGTTGTTGGATGAGTAAGTTTTGATGATTCATGAGTCAGTATGGTTTTTATTGATGTCAACATGTTGTTTCTACTATTGGTGGCTTCCTTCTTTATAGTGGTGTTGAGAATATTTCTCAACATATTCTTCATGTTGCAAATTTAATGATAATACTTTTGTACATGTCATCATACACTATTTAAAGTTGTTCGGCTTAGGTTTTTTTTCTTCAAATTAGAGTGAAGTAGAATTGGTATTTTTTTAAGTATGACTATGACTGATAGTGTTTCCTACATGAAATACATTCTCTTGATTTCTCTACATAGTGGTTTCTGATGGTGTGACTTTGGAGATAATTTATTAATTTTATTAGCTTCATTCATTTTTTTGGCACAATATTTTGAGTTTTAGAGACACAGCTTCAAATTTTAATGTGTTCATACTCTAGGTTTAGTCAATCTTAGGTGTTTACACTTCAACTAATTGTCTTCATGAAAGAAAGATAAAATGTAAAGTGTATGATATTATTTAGGTCCCATATAAGGTATGTTGTGGTCCACTTATCATTCCATTCTACTAAGAGAATATTTGGTGCCGACATGGGAAGAAATGAGCCAAAGGTATCTCTATATTATTTATATGTAGTGTTGTTTTGAGTTAGTGGTGGATCCACTCTCTTTTATCCTTCTTCATCTAGGTAGTGAGCCCTCCAATAGTGAGCCTTCTTTCTCTTGGTACTGATCACTTTTGGTAGTGAGCCTTTCTTTGTAAAAATCACCTTAGCCTGTGTCACCCTAATAATTGTTCATATTTTTGAGAATTAATCTTCAATGTTTTTTTTTCTCATAATAGGATTTTCCACATAAATCTAGTGTTCCTTATGTATGATGGTTTCTATTCCCTTTCATGTTTACTTTTTTTTGTGATTAATGATAAAAATATGTTGTGGAATTGATTAAAGGATTAAAGTTTATAAGATTTGAAGATAGTTTATTCACCCCTCCCTCTCAATGGTCCTACACATTCAACACACCATTTTGGTTAGAATACTGATGTATCATTTTCCCATAACTAACACTTTTTTGTAATTTACCAATGTGATGTTGGATTTTAAGTATATATGATTGAGACTTGTGCATTGAAAGTATGCTACAAACTTGAATTTGTTGACCTTCTTATTGTATGCTCATTAGAAATGAGAGATGAATGTATCTCAAAAAATAAAAATTGTGAGAGATTCTTCATCTCATCTACGGACACAACAATTGATTCAAAATTTGTTGGAGAACTTCATATAATATTTTTAACCACTCTCCTACCTTCAAGTGATTCAAAATGTGACATGTTTTATTTTCCAAACCAATAATTTGATTGAAGAATGCTTTTATTGTATTTGATTATTTTCTGTATATAGTCTCAAAAATGCTTCTTAGCATTTGTAGCTTAGTTGTTCTCACCTTGGTCATTTTTTTGTAAGTAGTTTGAAGTATATCCCACACTTGCCTTATTTTGTTTTCCATCTACAATACTTTGAAAAACACTCTCATGCACTACTTGAAAGATGTAATAGAGAAAATCTAAATCCTTTTTACTTTTATCTTGAATAAAATATTTCTCTACTTGAGTTAGGGTATTGTTTGATGTTGAATCAATTGGTTCTAGATATCCACTCCTGAAAATATCCCATATATAATAAGACAAAAATATTCCCTTCAATGTGACTTTCCAATAGCCATTCTTTATTCCAATAAACTATGAAATTTGTGGGCTTGTCAAGGTTGTGCTTGAAACTGCCAATGTTGACTATAAACAACTTGTTGCAAGAAAATTCTTAACTCCTTGAATTGTTTTTTTTTTAATCTATTAGACTCCTAATATTTAGGACATGTTAGTAGCATTATATGACTTTGGTTGACTTGGTCGGGTACTTTTCGACTCAAGTCATTATGTTTGATTTTAGACATCTTAGTCATTTTGTATGGTTCATTTTGACTTAGATCTTATGCCCTACTGATATTTTGATTTTACAATGATTACTTATCTTATACCATAATGTTATTATGATTCTATGGTGATGTTCTACTTCAAGATGTGTAGATATAAATGATGAAATGATTATTATTGCAAATAAATTGATGCAATTTAAATTTGATTATGGGTTTTATGGAACAACCTATTGATGAGATCCCAAGTAGATTGAGATGTTTTGTAGGAAAGATTGAAAGTAAGACTATGGTTGGGGTAGAGGAGGTTATCTCATTGGTAATGGTGAGATCAAAAATTTTTGGTAGCACACACCACTAAGTTTTCATTCTATGATAGTTTCTATGAATAAAATAGGATGATATTTTTAAATAGTTCCTCTATTGATTATGAACCAAATTTGGTATTGTGTGTGAGTTTTAATCTATGTATTTATTTATTGCAATGAAATGTTTATATCTTCGAATATAAAAAATATCATATTAGAGTGGCTCATTTAATTATTAAGTTTTGCATTCTTTTTCTTAAAAATAGAAAGGAATCATTTTGTGTGAAGTATTCTTTAATATTAAATTTTACCTAAAATAGACCAAATTATCTAGTTTGAAGAGTCCAAAATAGATGGAATGAGGAGTGGACTTTTAAAAAAACAAAGACTTAAGTGAACACATGTTGAATTTATTCCTTTTTTATGCTATTATATTGGCAAGTGAGACCACATTGAAATGGGAGGAAGTTAGGAAATCACAGGTTAAGTAGGGAGGAATATGGTAGATTGGGGATAGCTAATTTTTGAAAAAGGAAAAAGGAGTCACGCACAAAGATGGAAAAGCTTAAGGAATCAAAGATTATTTTGGGGGTTATCATGCCACTCACATGTTTTTATTTTAGTATTTTTATCATATTGTGTGTATGCCTAAAAGCCCAGAAATGTCAGTTCCAATTATTTTATGAGGAAATTTCTATCTCGGTATTACAATGATCAACTATTCAATTGTTTAGTGATGGAGTATCTAGGACATAGGCTAAGTGTCCTATCCTATTTTTGGCTTTTATTGATCCTAGATAGATCATAGGGTTAATAAAGACCCCAAGAGGGTTTAAGTGATGTGGTCAAGTTAGTTGGTTTGAGTTAGTGAATCTTGGTGTTGTGTGATAGAAAGTAGTCACACTTCTGTGAATCATTACATCCAAGAACACTCAATAATGAGGTCTCAAATAGTGATTCACACCTCTCTATTTGTGGAGTGCAGGGGTTGTATATGAGGCCCTTAGATCGACCTTGTTAAACTCATGCAAGTACACCAAGAAATGAGAGATTCAAGGATGAGAAGCAAGAGTGCTAATCTCCATTGATCATCAAGTTATTGCATGTTAAATGAAACTAATCTAGATGATAACAATGCAAAGAAATAAACTATGCTATTGAAATGCAAGTTTTACTCTCCTTTACTAATTAACTATGTGAAGATTAAGCTAAAACAATGAAGGAAACTAAGCTAAGATGCTATGAAGATTAAGCTAAAGTAGATATGAAAGCTAGAATGTAACAATCTTCAAAACTCCAAAATATCGCCAAGAAAACCTGCAGCATAACAACAGTATGAAAATTTAGGATCTAAAATGAGGAGATGGCTCCTTATATAAGAAAATGTGGAAGAGAATGCATCTCCAAGAGCAATGTGGGATAAATCAAAAAAGAGGAAACAAAGCTCATTTTTTTAGAAAGTATGGAGATAAAAAGGAATTTGCTTTACTTTGTTTCCCTTTTTCATCACAAAAGAGCTTTAAGAGGATTATTTATTTATTTATTTAAAAGAATGATTCTCTTTTAATTAAATAAGATAACATTATATATTTAAAAGGGAGATATTATTTAAACAAGATAAAATCATTTAATTAAAAGGGATTTTAATTAAATAAAATTATTTTATTTAAAAGATATTTCTTTCAATTAGATAAGGCTATTTTATTTATTTAAGAGAGAATATTTCTTTTAATTAAATAGATTGATCAAACCTTAGGAAATATTGAAATGATTGAACTAATTAGGATTGATCAAAGGAATTGATTTGAATTTTGCAAAGTATTGATTCAGGAATTTGATAATTTAATAAATGGGGCCCAAAGTCTAGGCGACCATTTTAGGGTGTATACATTTGCCCCTCTTTGACTAATGTGAGCTCGATTTGGGATCACATGCAGTCAAAGAATGGAATTGATGTGTGAGATCAATTTGGGATCACAAAACAACCTATACGTGTTTTCGACAGATGGGAACACATCAGGACAAAGATAAGCTGATTGAAAAAGACAAGGCCAACACCCCTGTAAATAAGTAATTATCAAGTCTCAAGCAAGGTTTAATTGATATGTTTGATAAAGATGAATCAAGGATTGAAGTTTGATAGGTACTGCCCCCTCATGATTGAAATCAAAATTAGATAGAGGAGAAATAGTGAATTGATAATTTTGATCAAATCAAACTAAAGATAAGGTTCTTGATGTAAGATGAAAGATATAAGGATCACATAACCAAGGTAGATCATCAAGAAAGATTATGCCCCAAGGTTGAATTAGAAGAAAAGAAGTGGGGTGAAAGTGAATGGAAGATAGAAGTTTGGAAGAAATGAAAAGAAATGGAGAGAAGAAAGATAATTTGCCTCAAGAAAGAGCATGTCCCAAAATCAATCAACTGTTTAAGATAGGAAATTTTGATTGAGATCACGAAAGAAGATAAGGAAATGAAGATCAAAACGTGATCACAGTTGATTAAAATTCCACAAGAAAGATGAAGGAAAACCCTCTCAAACTCATAATGCAGCCTAAAAATGCAAATTAATCATGAAGTCTAACAATGCAAGCTACATGAAAATGCAAAGGTGTACTTGCAATAGGGAAACTGTAACATAGGATTTTATGTTCATAATTCATTAGAGAATGTAAAGAACTTATTTTCATCATTGGTCCATTATTAATGGACATCAGAAAATCACACAATCATCACTAGTCACAAGCGCAACTATGAAGATATGAATATGATTTATATCAGATTGGAATGTGGAAAGATTCTAACATGAGCATCAAAGACATAAGGGTCAAGATGACTTCAATGTTAGCTCACCCAATTTAACGTAGAAAAACCACTCTTGCATCAAGGCATAGATGCCAAGATGACCATAAGAACAGTTGTGTAAAAATAATAAAATAGTCAAGGATAATGCCTCAAATCTCCTAAGTGTGTCAAGGGAACAACAACAGACACTCAAGAGCTTCAAGACCATACCCACAAGCAAAAAGAAAACAAAAACATGCCCCATGCCCCAAGTCCTCTAGCTATGCATCATGGAGAGACTTATTAGACAAGGACACTCAATGAAAATCAATAACAATTAGCACACAAAGAAAATATCATGACATAGCTCAAGCATTAAGTGTTGTATTTAAAAATTTAAGTTTGTTCACTAATACTGAGTTCTAAGGATAAGGATCAAATGCTTGCAAGTAGGTAAAATCTCATGACAAAAATGGATAAGACCAAATGGATAAGTGTTGAAAAACACTTGATGTTAGTGGTTGTGTTAAAAAACACAATTCGGGTGGTGTTGAAAAACACTGTTTGTGAGGTGTCCTAAAGACTGACATGTTCAAGAGACCAAAGCTAACATAGTTATGACCCCTAAATAAAGACAAAGACCAATTCCAAACCAAGGCAACAAGGACAAGGCATGATGGAGAAATGCTAAGTGTCGAATATGCATGCTAAGAAACAGGGGTGCAAAGGCCTCAAGTAGCACCCATTTCTAGGTTTTTACCACCTGGATTTTATTGCAATTTTTTTCAGGACTTTTTATAATTTTTTTGTATTTTTGCTACCAAGGCACCTGTTTCCAGGTTTTCAGCAAGGCACTTTTTTGATTTTTTTTTAATATTTGAATTTTTTGATTTTTTGGTGAGACATCAAGGCGCCTATTGCTAGGTTTTCACTAGGATTCTCTCTTTTCGGGACATTTTCTAATTTTTAGAATTTTTTCAGCATCATATATGAATATTTTTGGTATTTAGTTTAGGATCAATAAATATGTACAAAGAATGCCCCCAGATAGAACGGACATCATGGATATAACTTCTTCAAGTGTAGGATATTGATAGGGTCAGGGAGCTTCTCTCCCTCTTCAGTTGATAGTAAATAAGCACCTATCCCAAAAGTTGTGATGATGTAGGTTCCAAGCCAATTAGGTTCAAATTTTCCCTTTTGTTCTCTATGTTGTTGGTTCTTAGGATTTTCTTGTAAGACAAGATCTCCCACTTGGAATTCTCTAGGGTGAACCTTTTTGTTGAAGGCTTTGGACATTTTCTTTTGATAGACCTTCATATGGTCAAATGATGCTTTACACTTCTCATCTAGAAGTTCTAACTCTTGCAGTCTCATGGCGCGGTAGTCCTCATTGGTAACTAGACCTTTGAGAGAGACTCTAAGTGAAGGAATCTCAACCTCTAAAGGTAACACTGCTTCAGCACCATAAGTAAGGGCAAAAGGAGTAGCCCTTTTTGGAGTATGAATACTTGTTCTATAAGCCCATAAGGTTTGATTTATCTATAAATGCCAATCTCTACCATTCTTATCAACTGTTCGATGGAGAATTTTGAGAATGGTTTTATTTGAAGCCTCTGCTTGTCCATTTCCTTGCGGAAAGTAAATAGAGGACCAATTTTGTTTTATCTTGAATTTCTTGTAGAGTTGTGTAAGGTCCTTGTTTTTAAACTAACCTCCATTTTCAGTGATTATCTTAGATGGCACTCCATATCGATAGATGATATGGTTCAAGATAAATAGAGAAACTATCTTGCTTGAGGCAACAGAAAGTGGAACAACTTCCACCCATTTGGTAAAGTAGTCAGTAGCAATGATGATAAATTTATGTCCACCTGATGAGTTGGGATGAATTTTCCCAACAAGATCAAAGGCCCAACACTGAAATGACCAATAAGATATGGAAGGAATGAGCTCCCTACCTAGAGTATGTATTAGGTGACCATGTTTTTGACATTTTTTGCATGATTTCGCAAAAGCTACTACATCCATCTGCAAGGTAGGCCAATAGTACCCCACCCTAAGAAACCTTTGAGCCATGGAAATACCATTAGAATGTCCCCCACATATGCCCTTGTGAATATCAACTAGCACTTGATCATATTCCTCCTTTTCTAAGCACCTAAGAAGTGTCCCATCTAAACCCCTCCTATACAAATCACTAGAGATGAGGGAATGGCGAGAGGATTTTTGGGTAAGGTTTCTTCTTTTAGATTGATTAAATGTATCAGGGATGATGCCATCATGCAAGTATGAGTAAATGGCACCGTATCAGGATGACTAATGACCAACAAGGGTACAGATGACATGGCTTTCTTAGGAGTCATAGATGGGATAGTGTAACTCTTCCACTAGAAATTCAAATCTAGACTCATGCTTCTCTAATTGAAGAAGTGAAACAAGTGTGGCCATAGCATCAGTTGCTTTATTTTCTACTCTGGGGACTAGCTGAAATGTGATGAATGTGAAATACCATCTCAATGAATCAACCATTTTCTTATAAGGTACCAGTTTCTCATCTTTGGTTTGATATTGTTCATTAACTTGGTTGACTATCAATTGTGAATCCCCATAGATGTGCAGTTCTATTATATTCCATTCAATATCCATCTTGAGTCCATTCATCAAGGCTTCATATTCAGTAATGTTGTTTGTGCATGGGAACAATAGTTTGTAGGACTTAGGAATTGTGTACCCATGAGGAGAAACAAACAACACTCCAGCTCCTGAACCATTCTGCATAAAAGAGCCATCAAAGAACATCTTCCATGTTCTCTTGGTCATATACATTAGGATCTCATTTGGAAATTCAACTTGAATAGGCATGCTATCTTGAATTGGGAAATTGGCCAATTGATCTGCAATGGCTTGGCCTTTTATAGCTTTGTGCTCAACATACTCTATGTTAAATTCTAAAAGAACCATCATCCATTTAGCAACTCTACCTATGAGGGCAGCCTTACCAAGCAAATACTTGAGAGGATCAATTTTTTCTATGAGGTGTATTGTATGCGCAAGCATGTAATGTCACAACTTTTGGGAAGCAAACACCATAGCAAGGAAAGCTTTCTTAATACTAGTGTAATTGACCTCATATGCAACAAGGGTATCACTGATGTAATATATGGCTCATTCTTTTTCAGTGTCATCAAGTTGAGCTAATAATGCCCCCAAGGAAGATTTTGTTGCCAAAACATATAGTATGAGAGGTTTTCCTGGTATAGGAGGCATCAAAATTGGAGGATTTACCAAGTATTCCTTAATATGATCTATGCTCCTTTGACAATCCCCATTCTAGACACATTTGACCCCCTTATGAAAGTTCATATTGAAGGGTTGAGCTCTATCTGCCAGTTGTGAAATGAACCTCCTGATAGAATGAAGATGTCCTTGTAGACTCCTCATTTGGCTAATGTTTTTGGGAGGTGGCATATCCAATATTAGTTGAACTTTCTCTGGGTCCACTTCTATTCCTTTGGCTGAAATGATAAATCCTAGAAGTTTTCTAGAGGTGACTCCAAATGCACACTTTTTATAGGATTTAATCTTAACTAAAATTTCTCCATACGATCTAGAATTACTTCTAAATCATCCAAGTGTGTGTCTCTTTTTTTTGACTTAGCTAGGGTGTCATCCACATAATCTTCCATATTCTTATGCATCATGTTATGGAAGATTATTGTCATAGCTCTTTGATATGTAGCTCCTGCATTTTTCAATCCAAAAGGCATGATGTTCCAACAATAGGCACCCCATGTGCAAGTGAATGCAATATTTTCCTGGTCCTCGGGAGCTATTTTAATATGATTATACCTAGAAAAACCATCCATCAAGGAATATATCTCATAACCCATTGTCATGTCCACTATCATGTCTATGTTGGGTAGTGGAAAATCATCCTTTGGGCATGCTCTATTAACATCTCTAAAATATGTGCATATTAGAATGGATTTATCATGTTTTGATACTAGTACAATGTTGGATATCCATTCTACATAGTCAATAGCCCTTATAAATCCTGCACTAAGGAGTTTTTCCAGTTCTACTTTGACTAAAAGAGCAATGTGAGGATGCATTTTTCTCAACTTTTGTTTGACTGGTTTAACACCTGGAGCTATGGACAAGTGATGCATAATTAGATTAGTGTCCAACCCTAGCATGTTTGAATAAGTCCAAGAAAAGTTGACTTTCCTTCTTTGTAGGAACTTAGTGTAGGCTTCTTTCTCTTGAGATGATAAGGATTTAGCCAAATGTACAATTTGTGGAACCTCTTTTGTACCCAAATTAACTGCTTGTGTAGGTTCAACAAGCACTGACAATCTATCCTAAAAATAACTGGGGAGATGATCAAGTACCTCATCCATAAGCACCTCTGAGAGGTTTTCACCTTTGGATACATCATTTATTTTTACTTTTTTTGGTTTTGACACCACCAGACAATGGTTTTCACCATCAAAACTCCTATTATTTTTATTTTATTTTCTCTTTATTTTTTGACTGAGGTACTTGATGTCTGGTTTAGTCATGCTAGTAGTTAGTTCATTGGTGGAAGAGACTATAGGTTCAATGGTGTTTAGGTAACAGGTTATCTCATAGTCATTCTAGAAAGTTAAGAGCTTAGGCTCTTGATAACGTTTGGACCAATCAATGAGACAAGGATTAGAAAGGGGTAATTCAATGGATGGTTCAATGTTGTGGATATAGATGGTATCATCTCTGGTGACCACAGAGTTAGAGTTTGTCAAGTATTCTTCTAAGTTACCCAAATCAGGATTTGGCCTAACAAGTGAAGAATCATCCACTAATGCAACATGCGGGTTCCAATCCTCTAGCCCTATAGATGACTCGTCAGCTAACTTGGGTTGAGAACTATAGGAATGGATGAAATCAACACCCATGTCAACTATGAAACAATTAGAGAGAGAGTCCCACTCATACTCATGTGAGTCTATTTCTAAATCCTGGCTAGGATGTTTACACCAGAAAGGCTTGGGATGCCTTGATGTAGAAGCTTTGATGTCATGAAGGGTAACACCTTCTCTTGGGTCAATGTCTAATCCATCTTGTTCTATGATTGCAACTATTGCATGAGTGGTTGGATTATTTGAATGTCCCCAAAGGAGACTAGTAGAAGGAATCCAATCATCACACATGTCTTGCTGATTGGTCAAATTTGGTATGTATTGTGATTCATCCTCACTATCTGACTCATTAAGGATAGGAATAGTATTCTTATTATTGTTCATAAAACCTAGGCCAACCATCTTCTTAGACCTATGTCCAAAAAGAGCATGATTGAGAGGTTCAACTCTAGCATCTAATCTGTGACTAAGAGGGCCATGTCCAGGATAGCCCATTTGTTTGACCAATGTATATCCTCTCCCATAAGCCTTAGGAGAAGGAGAGAAGTTCTCATTATGCATATACTTCTCCTCTTTGTAGATCCAATCTTTAATAGCTACTTCTTCTTTCTCATCCTGGATAGGCACTAAAGACTCGAGAAATGTGTCCAACAAAGTCATGGCTAAAGAAGAAGGTCTCATCTCTTGAGAAGGCTTACCATAAGACCTAGGGGACATGGGTATCTTTGTAAAGGAGTTAAGTTGGTATCCCCCCATACTAAGGTCTATTGATTTGAACTTATCTTTGCACTGTGCTAGAGTTTCATTTAAATCCTCTGCTTCTCTATTGAGGGGAACATGGGTCCCTACTAAAATGGAGTTGATAGATAAGGTTCTATCCCTAGGTATACAAACTTCTACTTCAATGTAGGGGAACTTAACACACTGGTGGTAGGTGGATGGCATTGCTTGCATCTCATGGATCCAGGGCCTACCAAGCAAGATATTGTATGCCAGAGGACTAGCATCAACAATTTGGAACAAAATGTCTCTCTCAATGGGGCCAATCCTGACAGTAAGAATGACCAACACCTTGGAACTCCTTTCTGCCTCATCATAGGCTTTTATAGTGATCTTCTTTCTGGTATCGATCACTTCCTCAGAATAGCCCAAAGTTTTTAACAAACTCAAAGAATAGATATTGAGCCTAGCACCCCCATCTATCAACACATGCCTGACATGGGTTTTATGGATCATGACTTTGATGTGAAGGGAAAGATTATGTGGGTGGTTTAAGGCTTTGTCATCATCTTCTGAGAATGTAAGGTAGTGAGGACTAGTAATATGATTAACCATGCCTTGGAATTGGTCGACATCTAAATTGTTGGGAACATTGGCTGTGCGCAAAGCATCCTCAAGGACCTGTTTGTGTCTTGGGGATAACTCTAAAAGCTCCAAGATTGAAATCTGAGCTGGTGTTCTTTGTAACTGATCAACAAGGTTATAATTTAGCTTGGGGTTGACAACTAGTTTTATGGTCGCATTCTTGGATACCACTGGCTTTGGTTTATTTGGCTAACCTGATCTAGGCCCTCTAATGATGATAGGGCCTTGACTTCTTATGACAGCATTAAGAGCCTGGGATGACATCCTAGAGTGAGGACCCCTTAGCACCACAACAAGTTCTTCATCAAAGATAGGGGGAGAGTTTTCATAGGAGTCATAACCATAGGGATCCTTGTTCCTCACCATGTTGACACTTTCCTCCACAACTTCAAGCATGTTGACCACATTTTCTATAGTTGTGTAGGTGTAGTTGAGTGTAGCCTTGCCATCCTTGGTTTTAGAGGTTTCCCCCTTCTCATACTTAGGCAATGGCTCTTTAAATTCTTTGTGATTAGCATTGGTGTTCAGACCATCCACCTTAAGCTTTCCATTTTCAATGAGATCTTGGATAATGTGCTTGAGTTTCCAAAATTTCTCAATGGTATGTCCAATGCCATTATGAAACTTGCAGAAAGCTTTCTCATCCCACCAATGTGGCTTAATATCAGGTATGTAATGCTTTGTGGGATCTTGTGGATGCACAAGATTATTGGCAATGAACATTTTGAAAACATCTTCATATGAGTCACCAAGTTTGGCAAATTGACATTTTTCCTTCTTGGGCTTATCTTGATACCTTAGCATGCTCTCTTGTTGAGGAGGTCCATTAAGCTTCATAGCTTGAACTGCACTGGACAAGTGGAGGACACCTTGATCCTTAGGTTGGGGAGAGTCCACAACTCCATCATTGACCACTTGTTTGTTTTTGTTCCAATGCACATTCTTCCCCTTATCCTTGTTGGAATTATTATTTTTTTGACCATTATTGTTATTGTTTCCATGTCTAGTCAAAATTCCTTGCTCTTTTAAGACATCCTCAATTCTACACGTGGTTTCAACCATGTTATTGAAGGAATTGAAGATCATCTTTCAAACCTCATACCGCATTTCAGGCACCAAGTTGTTGACAAGGATGTCAATTTTCTCATCCTCATGAATGGTCCTAGGATAACGAGAGCATTGTCGCCTCCACCTTTGCAAGAATGAGACAAAGGGTTCCCCTTGGTTTTTCTTTAGGTTGCAGAGGTCCAACATAGTGATAGATCTTGAAATATTGTACGCAAAGTGTTGAGAAAATCTATGGACAAGCTCTTTGAAAGTCTTGACGGGGGGAGTTATGTTGGTAAACCATTCCATTGCTTACCCCTTAAGACTCATTGGGAATAACCTCATCAGATAGGAATCATCTTGGTGAAACTCAAAGCTCATAGTGTAAAATTGGTGCACATGATCATGTGGATCATGACTACCATCATATTTGTCATATTGAGGGAGTTCAACCCTTCTGGGAAAATCCTTCATGCTTACACTCTTGTCGAAAGGATTAGGACAAATTGAGTTCGGTGAGAATGAACTCTTACGTGCCAAAAGCTTCTCCATCATTTTCTTCATTTGTGTAATTTCCTCTTCTTGTGATGGATTTTGTTTCTTGATTTTGTTATCCACATCAAAATTATAAGGGACTCTTGCACCCTTGTTGATTAGACTTTCAAGGAACTTATCTTTGTTTTGTTCCAAGTACTTTTCCATGTATTGTTGGAAGAGCAGCTCTTGTTGCATTCTCATGAAGTCCTGAGAATTAAGATCAAAGTCTAAGCTACTACCCCTATGTTGAGAACTATGATGAACATGCTGCGAAGGCTGCCTCGAGTTCCTAGGAGGTGTTTGTCTCCTATAGTGAGCATGTTTTGAAGTCCTTCCTCTAGGACTAGGAGATCTTGAAGGGGTTCTTAAATGCCTTCTACTGTGTGGTATTTTGGAAAGAGTGGAGGAAGGAGAGTTGTTGCCACTATTGGCACCCATATTGTTAAATTGGGTATTGAGTTGTTGGGCTAAACACCTATCTTTCTCTTCTTGAGAGGTTTTCCTTTCCAATTCTAGAAAAACTTGTCTCTCCACCTCAAGTTGTCTAAACTTTTCTTGCTTCACAGCTTGCTCATCTAGAAAGGCTTTCTTCTTGTGCTCAATCCTTTTAAGCCTTTCACTTTTATACCTTGAAGTTGTTTGAAGTGGATAGTTTGGTCTTGACTATTTGTACAAATCATTGGTATACGTTGCATTAACATGAGCATCACTAGGTTCATTGTCTTGGTCTTCATGTTGTGACCATTTCTCTGGGTGAGCTCGTCTCTCATGCCTTTTGGCTCTTTGATGGACATCTAGATACCTAGTATTGATGGGGGGTGAACTAGGTTGAACATCATGAGAATAATTACCAAAAAGAATGTTGTCTCTATGTCTTTTGTAGAGGTCATCAAGGTTTTGATCCATAGCTTCCCTCTCCCACTGAGTCATGGTATAACTCATATCCATACCTAATTGGGAAGATGCTAAGGGGGTTCTCAACTTAGTAGACTTGCTCCTAGGTGATTGGTCAAATATGGGTTCCTTTCCCTTATGCTTTTGATGAGTTTGGACTGGGGGTAATTGATTAAAGACAACCTGAGGTCATTTCCCTTGACTCACTTGATACCTTGTCATAATCGACATGAAAGGAAAAGCACTCAGTGATAAGATGACCCTAAGATATGTTTGTATCAAACTAGGATAGTAAAAGTGTTCAATTGTCCAAAAGAGAGATGGTGAGATAGAAAATTGCAAAAGGTGTCAATCAACACTACCACAGAGGTGCCCAATCAATGGATAAGTATCCTAGCACATATGGATCAGGAGGATGATTTTAACCAAGTTACATATGATTGAAATTGATTTTGGGTGGAAGTGAATCAGACAAGAGACTACTAAGACTCCCCAAGTATGTTATCAAAGAATCTAAAGGTGCATATACTCAATAAGGATGATTTCTGACTTAGCGATTCCAAGCAAGGTTACTTGTAAAATCAAAGGTCACTAATTCAAGAGGTAAAAAATACAAGAATCCCAAGTGAAAATAGGTTTCCAACAGTAAGGTGAGTAGCCTGATCTGATCTGGATCAACTAAGGAGGATTGAAAATGACTGAAAATAGCTCACTATTTTGATAGACCAGGGTAAAGGTTTGTGCAAGGGAATGTAGTCCCATGTGAGGAAACACTAGGGGTCACATGAGGGAATGAAATATCATGAGAGAAAATACCAGGCTCGTGTGAGAATGTGCACAACCAGGTGGCAAAATAGGATTAGGCCACTTAATCAGCAAGTTTGTAAACTCAAGAACTCAATTTTTTTGTTCATTTTAAAAGATTAACCAAGCATATTAATAGATTTTCAGCATTTATCAAGCACATAGAACAACAACCATGGAGTTTTAGCAAGAAAACATCTTCAAACAATGAGCAAGGGACAAAGTAAACTTGCTCATGAACATGAATATTGAATTAGTATGCTATTCCTTAAAGATACTACTTGTGTATGTTCTCCAAAATGTTTTTCCAATCACACACATAATCCTAAAAAGAAAAATTTGGTTGCACTATGGTTTTTAATAATGGCTTGACTTTGCAACTTTTACAATTTCAAGAAGGTGAACTCCAATCTAGGCACACCAAGGTTTTGACACATTCTGAGAACTTAATCAATCAAAGATGTTCAGGAGATCTGATAGTCCATCAAGAAACTATACCCGTGGAGATTTCTTCCACAAGGACATTTCTATAGCCCTTGTCACTACCATGGCAAAAGTGGCTATTACTGCTTGAGGTTCCATCAATGTGGTTTACCTAATGAAGGGAATGTCCACTATGGTTAACCCTATCTAAAAGGTGACTCACAACAAGGACCACATGGGGCCTTGGCTTAGATCCAAGGGTCTGAGTTTCTGTTACTACCCAAAAAGGGAGTAGAGCATAATCTTGTATCCTTTTCTCTTCACCCAAACATAGAAGATAGATTCATTCTGACACGCTAAGACTAAAACTATCTAGCCAAGATTCGTAATGTCAATAACTCATGATCTATCAACCTCTCCAGAGAGAGAATGCATCAATAAAAAAATCAAAGACTACAAATCTAGTAGAACGCAAAGATAGTTCTAGTAACCTCCCTACCTACAAGGGTTCTCTTGTTGAGAAGAGTTTCACTGGAAACTCACTCTCTCAAGAACCATGAATAGTGTTGATAGGGCCTACTTATCTATGTGGAACACTTATGCAAGAAATGAATCTATATTCTTTTTAAAGTCCAAAATCAAATTGTGGTTTATGAAAGCGATAAATCCCTCAAGCCAAACACACAAGAGATTAATTTTATGCCCAAAACCAAGTGTTATAGAGATCAAAAAATTACCTTGGGTTCCAAGCAATGCGAGGACACTAATGTGCCATGTCAAAGAATCAGAATCTAGAACAATCTCAGCAATCTGGAAAGGTCAGAAAATAGGAAACAACAAGTAAAACTAGCAACTCTGAAATTCTAGGTCTTTACTGTCATGGGATTCCATGCAAGATAGTACCCAAGGTCGCACGAGAAAGTATGAAACCACGTACGAGAAAGCACAAACCTATGTGAGAATGTACAAAGGCTCATGTGAGAAAGTACAAGAGCTCACGTGAGAAAGAACACAGGCCCACGTGAGAAAACCCCTTTGTCGCGCACATAAATGCTAGTACTAGCAAAACTTCGTGCGATATAGTTAGAAACTTTGCACAAGATTTTGTAATAGTGACACATGGAAGTATGGATAGAAAATTAAAAAATCACAGTTTTGATAGAAAAAGTGCTAAAAAAATAATGTCCCATAGAGAATACCAGATCTCAAAAAAAAAACTTGAAACCCTTAACCTCAAAAATTGCTTCAAAAACACCATAACAGGCAGCAGTAAGGGAGTTTTGATAGAGAAATGATAGTAGATTGATAGAATAGAAGGGAAAGCTATTTTAGGGCCCCACGGTGGGTGCCAAAAATGTGTGCTAGAAAGTAGTCACACTTCTGTGAATCACTACATCTAAGAACACTCAATAATGAGGTCTCAAATAGTGATTCACACCTCTCTATTTGTGGAGTGCAAGGGTTGTATATGAGGCCCTCAAATCAACCTTGTTAAACCCATGCAAGTACACCAATAAATGAGAGATTCAAGGATGAGAAGCAAGAGTGCTAATCTCCATTGATCATCAAGTTATTGCATGTTAAATGAAACTAATCTAGATGATAACAATGCAAATAAATAAACTATGCTATTGAAATGCAAGTTTTACTCTCCTTTACTAATTAACTATGTGAAGACTAAGATAAAACAATGAAGGAAACTAAGCTAAGATGCTATGAAGATTAAGCTAATGTAGATATGAAAGCTAGAATGTAATAATCTTCAAAACTCCAAAATATTGCCAAGAAAACCTACAACATAACAACAGTATGAAAATTCAGGATCCGAAATGAGAAGGAGAGGGCTCCTTATATAAGAAAATGTGGAAGAGAATGCATCTCAAAGAGCAATGTGGGATAAATCGAAAAAGAGGAAACAAAGCTCATTTTTTTAGAAAGTGTGGAGAGAAAAGGAATTTTCTTTATTTTGTTTCCCTTTTTCATCACAAAGCTTTAAGAGGATTTTTTATTTATTTATTTAAAAGAATGATTCTCTTTTAATTAAATAAGATAACATTATATATTTAAAAGGGAGATATTATTTAAACAAGATAAAATCATTTAATTAAAAGGGATTTTAATTAAATAAAATTATTTTATTTAAAAGATATTTCTTTCAATTAAATAAGGCTATTTTATTTATTTAAGAGAGAATATTTCTTTTAATTAAATAGATTGATCAAACCTTAGGAAATATTGAAATGATTGAAGTAATTAGGATTGATCAAAGGAATTGATTTGAATTTTGCAAAGTATTGATTCAAGAATTTGATAATTTAATAAGTGGGGCCCAAAGTCTAGGCGACCATTTTAGGGTGTATACAGGTGTGGGAGAAAAATTGTCCCTATGAGCTAGTATAGTCCTAGTAAGGGGAAAAGAGTCTAAGGTTAGAAAAGACCTCAAAAAGATAAGAAATGTTAATATAACATACTAGTTGGTTACAAGTGATTTGGGAGTGAGGAAGAGCACTTAGGAAAATGTTTCTTGAAAGTTATCTTGACAACTTTTGCAACTTTGCAAAGTTGCATGACAACTTTGGTCCTAAAAGGACTCAATGATGGAATCGGGTCTAAAGGAAGTCCTAACCACCTACACACATGGGAAAAATATATTTAAGCCTCAAAAATATTGAATACCCAGGTTGGATAACTTTTTTAATTACTGACATAAGCAATCAAATACTGTCACAAACAATTAAGGCACAATTTATTGTTTTCTTAGCATGAATAGGATCTAATAGAATAAATTAGTATGTTTATTGAATAAATTTGATAGTGTTATTAGTTTTAATTCATTTATGTATAGGAGAGTGTGTTTTTAATAAGTTTTGTAGGTTCTTTATTTATTGTTTTGTTCATGCTATTTCACTAGCCTGTACATAGGAATAGTCTAAAAAATGGATCCCCCATAGAATTCCACCGTGTGTTCATCATAGACTTTTGGGACATGGTATTGGATTCCATGTATAGTGTACATAAGAAAGAAGGAGGTCTAGAGATTTTTTTAGCTATATTTGAGACTTTTCCCTAGGAAAGTTCAATCAATTCCTAGCTAGGAACAAGGAGGTTGTTTCTTAGTTTACTTGTAGGGGTGACAATGAAAGATGAATCCAAGACATTGGAGATGAGTATGGAGATGAGGCTGAGCCTTGGTGAAGAGACATAGGCTTGGCCAATCTATTTGGAAATCATTTCCTTTTAGTGAACTGAGATCTTATAGAATCCACTAAAACCCTCATCAAATCCTCATAGTCTATATAGGCTATTGTATGGAGGCTCGAGGACCTAAGACCCAAAAAATCTCTTAGGGTTTCCTAATTGATTGAAGAATCCATAATTTTTTTGGTACATCCTTAAGGAACATTTTTCAAGAAACCTTAAAAACCTAGAATAGGAGACCTAATTGGGGGGATTAAGGGCTACAAGGACAAGATAAGCAAATTGGTGAGATCGGTAAGGAAGAGATGAAAAGATCTTGAAAAAATTTGTCAATAAATTAGCAAAGTGATGAGTTTAATTACCTCCACACCCTTTCAATATTCCACACTTTCTTAGGAGGTTGAGTACACTTGATAAAATGGGAGTGAGCATAAGAAGATAAGGTACATTGGGACATTTATAGGTCACCTAGAGAGTGAGAGAGATTTTTTCTGGTTGAGTACATTGAGAAAGTCCTTAGGAGGCAAGGGAGAACCTTGTGAGGCCCTAATCAACGAATTGGGGAGTTGGTGAGTTAGGAACCTAGGTTGGTCCTAAAAAGAGAGTGAAAATTAGTGTGATCCTATCATATTAGTATTAGATCCCAAAGGATAGGACTAGAGGATAATGATGTTGTATTCAAATGAATTAGTAGATTCATCAAAGATGGTGAAAAATGTAGAGTTTTCAAAGAAAGTGGAAGACTAGTAGGAGGAGAATAGACTCCTTAGGTAAAGGATAGTAGAGATAGAAATAAAGCTTGGTGCAGTGGAGATTGAGATAGAATTAGTTAGAGAGAAAGCTAGAGAGGTGGAAGATAATGGAAAAGAGTTTGCAAGGGAAGAAAAAGTCTCTAAACTAGACCCAGTGCTAGAGGAGGAACCTTTCTTGAGAGAATTGAAGGCCATGAGTGGAAAGTATTTGGAGGGTACACCACTATTTAGTGGAATGATGGAAGAAGAATTAGTTATGGAATGGATAGAAGTAATGGAGAATCACTTTGAATGTGATAGTGTTAGTGAATCCCAAAGAGTTATAGTAGCCAAGTCAAGGATGAGGGGAGCTTACCTCACATGGTGGGATTATGTGCAAGATGAGAGGGCAAAAGTGGGAAAGAACCCTATTAGTAATTGGAAAGGTATGGTGGAAAAAATTAGAGAAACCTACCTACTAGATTATTATGAGGTGCAACCACAAAAAGAAAAAGACAAAACCTAAGGTAGAAGTACCTTGAAGTGAGTTCCTATAGAGAGGAATTCCATAAACTATGTCTTAGGTCACATTGATGGAGGAAATAAGCCTAAAGGTGGCTAAGTATTTAAAATGAATAAATTGGAACATACAAGAGGTGATATGCCTCTTGAGCCCAAGGATAGTCCAAAAATGCTATCAAATTTCTCTTAAAGTAGAAGAGAAGCTCAATAAAAGACATGACTCTAGAAGTTGAGGTCGATGCAGAGGCAAAGATATTACAGGTCATGTTACAAGTAGTAGTTGTCATTGCACCAAAAGATCGACCTGTTAATGCTCGATACAACCACTAGACTTATTGAAGACATAAGAGGTAGTTAAGCCATGTCACGAACCTTGCAAGGGATGTTGGCTCACTACCAATAATCCCCCTCCCAATGTCACTCACCATGGCTTGCATGTATTTGAACCTGTGAGCAAGCTCTGATACCACTTGTTGCAAGTACTATTTTTCATTGAACCAAAACATCATCTTGTTAATGCTTGATACAACCAATAGATTTATAGAAGATAGTACAAGAGGAGGTTAAGCCATGTCACAAACCCTACAAGGGACATTGGCCCACTACCAATAGGTCATAGAGGGAGCTTTGGAGGAAGAAATTATGAACAAAGAAACCAAGGTGAGACTAAGCTCACAAAACAACAAAGGGAAGTTACTAGAAGAAGAGCTAGTTACAATAGGGGTAGAGGCTCAAGAAACACTATAGAGGAAGATCAAGTGGCCAAGGAAGATGATCTTATTTCTCTTCCATGAAGTGTTATAATTTCCATCAATTTGGGCATCCTACATACTGGTGTCTTGAGAAGGGTTCATCATCCCAAGGTGGATAGGAGACAATGATATATGTACAAGAGGAGTCCTCAAGTAGCAAAATTGTTGAATTAGTATTGGATTCAGAGGTAGGAGATAACCTCATGATTACGAGAAATCTCATCAAAGAGTTAATCAAAGAGGAGACAACCCAAAAGGAGATCACTATTTAAGATCAAATGCAAGATCTTAGGTAAAGTTTGCAAGATCATTATTGATTCTTGATCCATTGATAATATAGTCTCTAGTCAAGTAGTCATCAAGTTGAATTTGCAAAGGATCCCACACACTGATCCCTATAGGGTCACTTGGTTGAACAAGGGTCAACATGTGCTAGTGAATGAACAATCTTGGGTAGAATTCACCATAGGGAGGTATAAGGATAGGTTTTTTTGTAATGTCTTACCCATGAATTCTTTCCATCTTTTATTGGGAAGACCTTGGTAGTTTGATAGATAGGCCATTCATGAGGGAGCCAAAAAATCATACTATTTCAAGAAGGATGGAGTCACATTTAGAATCTTATCAATCCTAGAAGAAGGGGAAGTGAAAATAGTAGGTCCTAATGTACTCTTGGTGGGAGAAAATGAATTCCTAAACACACTAGAGGAAGGTGAAGGAATGAGATTTTCCTTAGTGTTGAAGCCTAAAGATGAGAAAGAGGAGAAGAAGCTAGATGTACCCATAGAAGTTTAGGAGTTGTTGGGAAAACATAAGGAGATAGTTAGTGATGGACAACCTTCCACCCTGCCACCTCAAAATATCCATAAGCCATCAAATATATTTGATACTAGGAGCATCCTTTCCCAACAAAGCTGCCTACAAAATTACCCCATAGAAAAATGAGGAAATTGCCAAGAAGATACAAGAATTAATTGACCAAGGCCTAATAAGAAAAATCATAAGTCCTTGTGTAGTCCCCACTATTGTATCCAAAAATAAAGGAGGTACTTGGAGGTTGTGTACAAGCTCTAGGGCCATTAATAAAATCACCATAAGATATAGGTTCCCAAACCCAAGAATAGAAGACTTATGGCTAACCTAGGAGGAGCCAAGTATTTCTCAAAGTTTGACCTTAAAAGCGAATACCACCAAATTAGAATCAAGGATGGGGGTGAGTGGTGTATGCACCCTAAAATGGTCACCTAGACTTTGGGCCCCCATTCAGCAATTTATCAAATCTCTAAATCAATATTTTCAAAAAATCAACATTTTTCAATTATATCAATTTCCTTGATCAAATCCTATTTTATCATTTATTTGATTATTTTCCATGGGCTAACCATTTTATCCTAAGTCTTTATTTATTTAAAAGGAATTTCCTCCCCTTTTTATTAAATAAAAAGCCCCCACTTTTCCTTGTATCCTAAGTTGCACAAATAAAGCATTATCTCATTTTATAAAAAGAAGAAAAGGCCTTTTTGTCTCATATGGACACAACAGTCAACTCTTATTTTCTCATTGGAGGATATTTGTGCACATGGATTTCTCCTCTTTCAAGCTCCACCCTTGATCAAGACTTTTGCCTCTTAATCTCCATGGTCCATTTATCTTTAAAAGGAGAGCTCTCTTCTCATTCTAGGATCCCAACTTTTTATGCTAATCTTATGCTGCATGATTTCTTGGAGACTTTAGAGCTTTTGGAGATCATTCTTGCATTCTAGTTTCATTTCTTGCATCATAGCTTTCATGGCATCTAGCTTAGTTTCTTTTATGATTTAGATTAGCTCACATAGCTTAATTAGCAAGGGTTTGTAATACTTTCCTTTCATAGCTTAGCTTGCATCTTCATTCTTAGCATAGTTGCATTGCATTGCATTTCCATTGTTGATTCTTGAGGATATTGGCATTCTTTCCTTTGTCTCTTTGAATCTCCCATTGTGTGGTTTACTAGCAATGTTGCATGCTGCAATAGCTCTAGCTGAGAGCACCATCAACACCCTTGTGACTCCATGCCTAGGGAGCTCTAGGTTGCTTTCTCAAGGTTTCCCATTCATGGATTCCCTTAGAAGTAATGACTTAGAGAAGTGGACTATTTAGTGTGTACATTTTTGGCGCCCACCGTGGGGTAAAACATTCTTGTTTTATCTTTCATTTTCTGTATTTTCATCATTTTTTTCATCAATATTTGCTTGTTGTTTCGTCAATATTTTCTCTTTGGTTTTTTCTAACAGAATTATCATGTGATAGTTTTCAAGTGTCGTATGATAGTTTCTTACATACCAGTGTGATATTTTACCAATTAAAATATTGCACGCTTTGGAAGATTATATCACACTATTGTTATGTTCTCTATCACATGCAGGTATCAGGAATTATTGCACGAAGATATAATATCACACCAGTACAGAATGAAATATCACACAATCCTTTCTCTAATAGAAATATTGCCCATGCCTAGCAGTGAGCAATTTTTGTCATTTCTTTGGAAGATTTACTTGGTTTGATTCAGATTTCTAATTTTCTGTTGTAGAATAGGGGTCTATTTGCAGATTTCATTTGGTTTTTGATGTGCTAACCCTTGTAGGGCTAACAAGTGGTGTCTGTAGGTGCTCCTATTACTTGATTATTTTCTTAAAAGAATGCATGTAAAAGATCCAAATGCACAAGGGCTACTAACAATTTTTGTAGGGCTGCCCAAAGCATAAAAACCAATCAAGTGCTTGTTTAATTGCTTTCTTTTGAGTGCGACAGATACTAGTTGTTTCATTTCATAGGTACTTAATATCTTGTTGTAGGAATCTTTGGGTGCTAGGAGAAGTATGCTCTTCACCCTTGTGGTGAACCAGAAAATCTTGACCCATCTTTAGATTTTGAAAGCAAGAGCGTAATTGAACCTTTGCTTGGTGTGTTTGGGAGAAATTTTTCAGCTAGGAGATTATGCTCTTCACCCTTTAGGTGAAACATAAATCCTAACACTCAAAGGTTGATCCACTCTTTGTTTAGCTTTTAGAATCCTTTAGCGGGCCCGCTCTTGAGCAATCAAGAGGAACGACCCAAGTGGGGACAAGATTTTTTCCAGCTATTCCGACCCACTATAAAATCAAGGCTATCAAGGACACAAAACCTTGGTAGATGTAGTACTTGTCTTCGCTTGATGTGAGTACTTGTGGGATTGTGACCATAAGGAAAATGTTGAGCAAGAATTCTTAAGGTACTCTTGTTGCCACGAGGTCCATTACTTGTCGCAAGGTAAGGAGTCCCTTTGGGGAGCAAGAGGGGTATTACGAACTGAAGCCCTTATTAAGAACTGTAGATAGAAGCCACCCTATTTTTCCACTTAGCTTCTTGGTGCAAGGATTGATCCTAGTGGACTAACCTAGATCACCCCAAGATTACTCACCATCTATGTTCCTTTGGTTGTGTCATTGGCACTTCCACGACAAAGCCAATATCTATTGTGGGCAACCACTTTGTGTGAGGCAATGGAACATCAAGTGTAGGCCAAGTTGTTAAGTATTGAGCCATTGTCTTTTTAGGCTAGTAAGTGCTTGAAGTATTTTCACTATGATCTACCTATGTAAACATTCTCAAATATCAAACATCATGGTAGCATTCATAGGATTTTATTGCTTTGATATCACAAATTACTTGTCTTGGAAAGGTTGCTTTTTCCCTTGTGCAAGTGTTCTATGACATGTTTGATCACCTAATGTTTGTAAACCTATCTATTTACTATTGTCACTGTGCTTGAAATCAAAAAATCCAACCTTCAAACAGAAAGTTTGGCCAAACTACCCTTAAAACTGAGATTTTTAGCACTCGCTGGTCAAGAGTCATACAATCTTGAAATAGTATCACACACTATACTAAGAATTATCATGCGATAGTTCATCACTGGAAGACTATCGTACTGTTTGCCTAGAAACTATCGCACTGCTTACTGCAAAATATCACTTGGTCAAAAATTATCATACTGTTAGCTTGGAAACTATCGCACAGAGTCTTTTTGCTGTCTGTTTGGTTTATGCAATTTTTAGTCTTTTCCTTAGTCGACCATATTTTAGTAGGTGACTTACTCTACTACTAGAAACTTGTTTGTACCTTGGGTTCCTGATTTTAGATCCCTTGAATTAGTGTTCTCTGATTTTACAAAGTAGTCTTGCTTGGCATTGATAAGTTAGGAATTATCCTTATGGAAAAAGTACACCTTTAGATTCTTTAGTAACACGCTTGGAGAGTTTCAACACTCTTTTGTCCAATTCACCTCCATCAAAATTCAATTTCAATTATATATTTGGAAAATCCATCCTCCTGGTCCATATGTGTTAGGATACTCATCCTTTTATTATACACCTCTATGGCAGTGTTGGTTTGCACCTTTTAAAGATTTCTATCTTACCATCTCTTTTTGGACAATTGAACACTTTCACTATCCTAGTTTGGTATTGACATTTCATAAGGTCATCTTATCACCAAGGGTCTTTTTATTTCATGTCGGTTATGACAAGGTACCAAGTTAGTCAAGGAAAATGACCTCAAGTTGTCTTCAAACAATTACCCTCAGTCCAAACTTGTCAAAAGCGAAAGGGAAAGAAACCCATCTTTGATCAATCACCTAGGAGCAAGTCTAAGGCTTGGTTTGATGCAAAGAGAAATCCTAGTGAGTTTAGTACCTCTTTACCATTTTCTCAATCAAATATGGACATGAGCTACACTTTGACTAGGAAACAAAGATAAGTGATGGATCAAACTCTTGACATTTTCCAAAGACATAGGGATAACATGTTTGGTGATGAAAATCAACCTGAATCACCCCCTATTAACTCAAGATATTTAAACGCCCATCAAAGAGCTAAAAGACATTATGGACAAGCTCACCAAGATGCATGGTCACAACATGAAGACCAAAACAATGAATCTGGTGATGCTCATGTGAATGCCGCATTCACTAAGGACTTGTTCAAACATTCAAGGTCCAACTCTTCACTCAAAACAATCTCAAGATATGCAGATGAAAGGCTTAAAAGAATTGAGTGCAAAAAGAGAGCCTTTTTGGATGAACAAGCCGCTAAAGAAGAAAGGTTTAGACACATAGAGGAAGAACCACAAGCCTTGCTAGAGTTGAGAAGAAAAGCATTCCAAGAGGAACAAGATAGGCTTTTAGCCCAATAACTCAATGACCAATTCAACAAAAGGGGTACCAACAATGGAAACAACTCTCCACCCTCTACTCCCTCAAGAACCCCAAGAAGTAGAAGGTGGTCAAGGACCCCTTCAAGATCTCCTAGTCCTAGAGGAAGGAGGATTTCACAACATAGGAGATGAACACCTCCTAGGAACTCATGACAAACCTCCCAACGAGCTCATCATGGCTCTCAACATGGAGGAAGTAGTGCAATTTTTGATGATCAAGATTTTATGAGAATGCAACATGAGCCACTATTCCAACAATATGTGGAGAAGTACCTTGATCAAAACAAAGATAGGTTCCTAGAAAGCTTGATTAACAAGGGTGCTAGAATCCCTTAAAACTTTGATGTGGATAGGAGAATCAAGAAACAAGGACCCTCTCAAGAAGAGGAAATCAAGCAACTCAAACGAATGATGGAAAAGGTGTTGGCACTGAAAAATTCCTTTTCACTTGATTCTATTTGTCCCAATCCTTTCGACAAAAGTGTGACTATGATGGATTTTCCTAGGAAAGTTGAAATCCCCCAATATGACAAGTATGATTACAATGGTGACTCACATGATCATGTACGTCAATTCTACATCATGAGTTTTGAGTTTCACCAAGCTGACTCCTATCTTATGAGATTATTTCCAAGGAGCCTCAAGGGCCAAGACATGGAGTAGTTTACCAACATAACCTCTCTCGTCAAAACTTTCAAAGAACTTATCCATAGATTCATTCAACATTTTACATACAACTTGTGAAGATCAGTCACTATGTTGGACTTATGAAATTTGAAACAAAACCAAGGGGAATCCTTTGTTACCTTCTTGCAAAGGTGGAGATGATTGTGCTCCTGCTATTCTAGGACTATTCCTAAGCATGAAAGGATTGACATCATTGTTATTAATTTAGTGCCTAAAATGCGTTATGAGGTTCAGAAGATGGTCTTTGATTCCTTTGATACTATGGTTGAAACCACATGTCAAATTAAGGATGTCTTAAAAGAACAAGGCATTTTGACCAAACATAGCAATAACAACAGTGGTCAAAATCCTAACAATGCTAATAAGGACAAAGGTAAACACTCACACTGGAACAAGAATAAGAAAGTAGTCAACAATGGAGTTGTGGACTCTTCCCAACACAAGGATCAAGGAGTCCTCCATTTGTCTAGTGCAATCCAAGCTATGAAGCTCAACACATCCTTCAACCAACAAGAGCATAAACCAAAGTATCAAGAAAAGCCTAAGAAAAAGTTGCGACAGTTTTCTAAACTGGGTGACTCCTATGAGGATGTTTTCAAGACCCTTATTACCAATAATCTCACACAACCACAAGAATTAGAAAATTTCCACATACTGAACATTAAGCCACATTGGTGGAATGAAAAATATTTTTTCAAATTCCATAATGGCATTGGAAATGACATCGAGCATTTTTGGAAACTTAAACACCTCATTCAAGATCTTATTGAAAGTGGTAAACTTCAAGTTGATGGGTTGAATAAAAATGAAGACCACAAGGCATTCAAGGATCCTTTGCCCAAATATGAAAAAGGGGAAACCTCTAAACCCAAGAATGGCGAGGCTAAAATCAACTATACCTACACAGGTGTAGAAAATGTGGTTAATATGCTTGAGATTGTCGAGGAAAGTGTCAACATGATGTGAAAAAAAGATTCTTATGGTCATGATGTGGGCTTTCCTCCTATATTTGATGAAGAGCCTATGGTGGTGCTTAGGGGTCCTCACTCTCAAAGGTTATCCCAAGCTCTTAATGCTATCACTAGAAGCCAAAGTCAAGGTCATGTGGTTATTAGAGGTCCTAGTTCCAACCAGTCTAGCAAACCCAAATGACATCCAAGAATGTCACCACCAAGTCAGAAGTCAATCGTAAAATGAGCTACAATATTTTTGACTAGTTACAATGAATGCTAGCTCAAATCTCAATTTTTGAACTCTTGGAATTGTCCACAAGACATAAGTGTGTCCTTGAGGATGCTTTGTGTACATCCAATGTTCCTAACAAAATAGATGTTGACCAATTCCAAAACATGGTTAACCACCTTGCTAGCCCTCATTACCTCACATTTTTAGAATAATATGACAAAGCCTTGAGCCATCTGCATAATCTTTCCCTTCATATCCAAGTCATGATCCAGAAGACTCATGTCATGCATGTGTTGATTGATGGGGGTGCGGGGCTCAACATTTGTTCCTTGAGTTTGTTGAAAATACTAGGTTATTCTAAGAAAGTTATAGATACCCAGAAGAAAATCACCATTAAATCCTATGATGAGGCAGAGAGAAGATCCAAAGGCTTGGTCATCCTTCCTGTTAGGATTGGCCCTATGGAAAAGGACATTTTATTCCAAATTGTTGATGCTGGTCCTTTAGCATATAATATCCTACTTGGTAGACCATGGATCCATGACATGCAAGTAGTGTCATCCACCTACCACCAATGTGTTAAGTTCCCCTATAATGGAGTAGAAGTTTGTATACTCGGGGATAGCACATTATCTATTAATGCAATTTTAGTAGGGACTCATGTTTCTCTCAACAAAGAAGTAGAGGATTTTGATGCCACTTTAGCAAAATGGTAGAATAAGTTTAAGGCCATAGACCTTGGTATGGGGGGATATCAAATTGACTCCTTTACAAAACTACTAGTCTCACCTAGGTCCCATGGTAAACCTTCACAAGAAATGCATCCCTCATCTTTAGCAATGACTTTGTTTGGTACATTTGTAGAGTCCTCAGTGCCCATCTGGGATGAAAAAGAAGATGTAGCTATTAGAGATTGGATTTACAAGGAGGAAAAATACAAGCATAATGAAAATTTGTCCCCATCTCCTAAGGCTTATGGGAGAGGATACACTTTGGTCAAAAATATGGGCTACCCAGGTCATGGTCCTCTCAGTCATAGATTAGATGCTAAGGCTGAACCACTCAATCATGCTCTTTTTGGCCACAGGTCTAAAATAATGGTTGGCCTAGGTTTTGAAAGTCAGAATAAAAAAACTGCTCCTATCCTTGTTGCAATGGATAGTGATGATGAATCAAGCTACATAACCAAGTTTCAAGATCAACAAGATAGGTGTGAAGATTGGGTCCCTTCCACCAATCTCCTTTGGGGAGATTTAGATGCTCCAGTTACCAATCCAATAGTTTCAGACTTAAAACAAGTAGAGTCCACTATTGAAGATCATGTTGAGGATCCTATTCTAGAACATCAATACACAAATGGCATTCAAGAAGGTGTTACCCTTGGTGACATCAAAGCCTCTACCTCAAGGCCTAAAAAATATGCTTGGTGTAAACATCCTAGCCGAGATTCAGATACAGACTCACATGAGTATGAATGGGAATCTCTTTTTGATTGTTCTACAATTGACATGGACATTGATGTTGTCTATACATATGGTTCCCAACCTGAGGTAGCCAACAACTCTAGTGTAGGATTATAGGATTGGAATACATGAGTCACTTTAGTGCATGATGCTTTGCTTGGTAGGATAAGTCCTGATTTGGGTACCTTAGAGGGATACTTGACAGACCCTAACTCTGCAATCACCAAAGATGATACCATTCACATACACAATATTGAACCAATCATTAACCTACCCCTTTCCAATCCTCACCTAATTGATTGGTCTCAGTGCTATCAAGAGCCTCAACTCCTAACTTTCCAAAATGACTATGAGATAGCATATTACCTAAATGCTCTTGAACCTATAGTTTCTTCCATGAGCGAACCAACTACAAGCATGACAGAACTAGATATCAAGTACCTTAGTCACAAAATGAAAAGAAAAGAAAAAAAGAATAAGAGTTATGATGGTGAAAACCACTGTGTGGCGGTGTCAAAACCTAAAAAAGTAAAAATAAAGGACATATCTAAGGGTGAAAACCTCTCTGAGGCACCTAAGGATGAGGTACTTGATCATCTTCCAAGTTAATTTCAAGACAGGTCTTCAGTGCTTATTGAGCCTACACAGCCAGTCAATTTGAATATAGAAGAGGCTCCATAAATAGAACTTTTAGCTCAGTCTCTATCAACACAAGAAAAAGAAGCATACACCAAGTTCCTACAAACCAAGAAGATTAATTTTTCTTGGACTTACTCAAACATGCCAGGGTTGGACACTAATCTCATTATGCATCACTTGTCCATAGCTCCAGGTATAAAACCAGTAAAATAGAAGTTGATGAAAATGCATCCTCACATATCTCTTCTTATCAAAGCTGAATGAGAAAATCTCCTCAGTGCAAGATTTATAAGAGCCATTGATTATGTCAAATGGATATCCAATATTGTACCAATTTCAAAACATGACAAGTCCATTCATGTCTGCACAAATTTTAGAGATCTTAATAAAGCATGCCCAAAGGATGATTTTCCACTTCCAAATATAAACATGATAGTGGACATGACCGTGGGCTATGAGATCTATTCTTTGATGGATGGTTTTTCTGGGTATAATCAAATCAAAATAGCTTCTAAAGACCAGGAAAAGATTACATTCACTTGCACATGGGGAACCTATTGTTGGAATGTCATGCCATTTGGATTAAAGAATGCAGGAGCTACTTATCAAAGAGCTATGACAACTATCTTCCATGACATGATGCATAAGAATATGGAAGATTATGTGGATGACACCTTGGCAAAACCTAAAAAAAGGGATACACACCTAGGTGATTTGGAAGCCATTCTAGATCGTATGGAACAATTTCAATTAAGATTAAATCCAAAAAAGTGTGCATTTGGAGTGACCTCTGAAAAACTCTTAGGATTTATGATTTCAGCTAAAGGAATAGAGGTGGATCCAGAAAAGGTTCAAGCAATATTAGAGATGTCACCTCCCAAAAACATCAATCAAATGAGGAGTCTTCAAGGACGTCTTCAATCTATAAGGAGTTTTATTTCACAACTGGCTGATAGAGCTCAACCCTTTAATAAGACTTTATGCAAAGGGGTTAAATGTGTCTAGAATGAAGATTTTTAGCAAAGCATGGACCAAATCAAGCAATACTAGGCCAATCCTCCAATCTTAATGCCTCCTATCCCAAGAAAACCACTCATATTGTATGTGTCAGCAATAGAATCTTCCTTGGGGGCATTATTGGCTCAACTTGATGATATTGGAAAAGAAAGAGCTATATATTACATCAGTCGTACTCTTGTATCATATGAGGTCAACTACACTATTATTGAAAAATCTTGCCTTGCAGTGGTGTTTGCTTCCCAAAAGTTGTGACATTACATGCTTGCACATACAATACAACTCATTGCAAAAATTGATCCTCTCAAATATTTTCTTGGTAAGGCTGGTCTCACAGGTAGACTTGCTAAGTGGATGATGCTCTTATCAGAATTTGACATAGAGTATGTTGAGCGTAAGGCTATAAAAGGACAAGCCATTGCAGACCAATTGGCTAATTTTCCAATTCAAGACAAAGCACCAATTCAAGTTGAATTTCCATATGAGCACATAATGTACATGACTGCAAGAACATGGAAGATGTTCTTTGATGGCTCTTTCATGCAAAATGGTTCAGGAGTAGGAGTGTTGTTTGTTTCTCCTCATGGGTACATAATTCCTAAGTCCTACAAACTATTATTCCCATGTACAAATAACATTGTTGAGTATGAAGCCTTGACAAATGGATTTAAAATGGAAATAGAGTGAAGAATCATAGAGCTACATATTTATGGGGATTCACAATTAATAGTCAACCAGGTTAATGAAGAATACCAAACAAAGGATGAAAAACTGGTACCCTACAAGAAAATAGTTGATTCATTGCAATGATATTTCACCTTTGTTACATTTCAACAAATCCCTAGAGTAGAGAATAAAGTAGCTGATGCTATGGCTACATTGGCTTCACTTCTTCAGCTAGAACAACATGAGTCTAGATTCAAATTCTTGGTGAAAGAGCTACGCTACCCTATTTATGACTCCCAAGTAAGACAAGTTGTTTGTACCCTTATTGGCCATGAGTCATCCCACTATGGTGCCATTTACTCATACCTCCATGATGGTAGTATCCCCAAAACCTTCAATCTTTCCAAACAAAGAAACTTAACCCAAAATGCCTCTCGCCACACCCTTATCTCTGGTGATCTGTATAGGAAGGGTTTAGATGGGACACTTCTTAGGTGCTTGGAAAAGAATGAGTCCAACCAAGTGTTAGCTAATATTCATGAGGGCATTTGTGGAGGACATTCTAATGGTCTTGCCATGGCTTGAAGGTTGCTTAGGGTGGGGTACTATTGGCCTACCATGCAAATAGATGTAGTAGCTTTTGCTAAATCATGTGAAAAGTGTCAGAAACATAGTAACCTGATACATGCTCTAGGAAGGGAGCTTATTCCTTCTATTTCTCATTGGCCATTTCAGCACTGGGCCTTTGACCTTGTTGGGTAGATTCATCCCAACTCATCAGGTGGACACAAATTCATTATCACTGCTACTAATTACTTTACCAAATGGGTAGAAGATGTCCCACTTTCTGTTGCCTCAGGCAAGATAGTTTCTTTGTTTATTTTGAACCATATCATCTATCGGTATGGAGTACCTTCTAAAATAATCACTGATAATGGAGGTCAGTTTAAAAACAAGGACCTTAAACATCTCTACAAGAAATTCAAGATCAAACAACATTGGTCCTCCATTTACTTCCCACAAGGAAATGGACAAGAAGAGGCTTAGAATAAGACCATTCTCAAAATCCTCCATAGAATAGTTCACAAGAATGGTAGAGATTGGCATCTACAGATAAATCTGACCTTGTGGGCCTATAAAATGAGTATTTGTACTCCAACAGGGGCTACTCCTTTCACCCTCACTTATGGTGTTGAAGCAGTGTTACCTTTAGAGGTGGAGATTCCTTCACTTAGAGTTTCCCTTAAAGGTTTAGTGACATATGAAGACTACTAGACCATGAGGCTACAAGAACTAGAACTTCTAGATGAAAAGCGTAAAGCATCCTTTGATCACATGAGAGTCTACCAAAAGCGTATGTCCAAAGCATTCAACAAGAAGGTTTTCCCTAGAGAATTTCAAGTGAGGGATCTTGTCCTACAAGAAAACCCTAAGAACCAACAACATAGAGAACAAAAGGGGAAATTTGAACCTAATTAGCTTGGACCATACATCATTACTACTACTTTTGGTACAGGTGCTTATTTACTATCTAATCTAGAGGGAGAGCAGCTCCCTGATCCTATCAATGTTTTGCACCTCAAGAAGTTCTATCCATGATGCCTATTTTGTCTGGGGGCATCCTTTGTACATATTTATTGATCCTAAAAAAAATTTCAAAAAATTCATATATGATGCTGAAAAAATCCTAAAAAGCATATAAAGTAATGAAAATATACAAAAAAAAATCAAAAAATGTAAAAAATTCAAAAAAATAGAAAAGGTACCTTGGTGAAAACCTAGAAACAGGTGCCTTGGTAGAAAAAATACAAAAAAATTGAAAAAATAAATTTTTTTCCAAGTGGTGAAAACTTGGAAACAGGCACTACTTGAGGTCTTTGCACCCTTGTCTTTTAGCATGTGTCCTTGACACTTAGCTTCTCTCCATCATGCCTTGACCTTGGAATTGGTCTTTGTATTTGTCTAGGGGGCATAACTGTGTTAGCTTTGGTCTCTAGGATGCGTTGGTCTTTAGGACATCTTGCAAACAATGTTTTTCAACACCACTCCAACTGTGTTTTTCAACACTACCCTAGTGTCAAGTGTTTCTCAACATTTATCAGATATCTTACCTGCAATCTAGCATGATATGGTATTTCTCACTAGAAGATGTGATACTCAAAGTTTGACTCTATGACCTACACACATGAATTTAAACACTTGACTCACTGAAACTTGTTTGACTTTATTTCTTTGTGTGTTGTCTATGATGATTTCTTTGATGAGTGTTCTCTCCCTAATAGTTTTTGATGATGCTGAGCTAGAAGACTGGGGGCATGAAGACATGTTTTATTTCTTTTTCTGCTTGTGGGAATATTTTTTGGTCCTAATTGTCATTAGCATTTATGCTTGTTCCACTTGACAATGTGGTTTACAAGGTATTATCCTTGACTATTTTTGCAAGTGCATACTTATAGCCATCTTGACTTTCCTTGTGTCTCGATGTGAGTATAATCTTGCTATATTAAACTTAGGTAATCTCACTGCACTAGTCATCTTGACCTATATGTCTTTGATGCTTAGGTGGGATTCCCACATATCTATCTAATATAGATCATATTCAGATTCACATACTAGTGTGTATTGTATGATCTTGCGATGCTACCAATAATGCTCAATGATGAATATTAGAGTCTAAAAGCTTTGTGACCCATCAAGTAAACCACTTTTCATAGTAGCTTGCATTTTTAGGTTCATGTTAGTTTAGTTTTGCACTTGCATATGGAGAGAGCTCTCCTTTCTTCTTTTGTAGACTTGTCAATAGCACTCACCTATCCTTTCCTCGATCATGTCTTTCACTCCTTGTCTTTCACATCACATCCTTTTCCTCTCATCACAAGGGGTTAATCTTATCATCATACCTATCCTAAAGAGATCATTTTTAGAAACATGAGTCTATATCATAAACATGAGAACTAAACATACATCTATGAGAGAGATTATACATGAGCATATATATCATACATTTTGAGTAATATGACAAGACAATGTAAAAACTGAAACATCCATCACAAGTGGGATGAATACACAAGATATATATCATAAATCCAATAAATATCATATATAAATGTCATGATACAAATATAATGTGGGATCCAAAATCTAGATAATGTCCTAGGGTATGTCTCTATACATCTATCAACCTAAACCTAACTCTCACTAGCACCGTCATGTGGAGCTGCTGGTGGTGGAGGTGGTGCTACCACTCTATCTGGTACCATGTTAGATCTCCTAGCTATCATAGAGTAGGGTGGTGCTCTTTGTCCCTCTGGTATAGCCTGTATGTAGAGTCCATGATAATATGAAGCTCATGCTACCTCTCGCTAGATCTCTACTGCATCAGCATGTGCCACCCTCTCTCGTCACTCTATCTCAGCTTATAGATCAGTCAGCTACCAGTCTCTAATGGCTATAGTGATCCATAGTTGCTACATCTTTATCTCTAGAGCTTGGATCCTCACTCTTAGATCCTCTCCCCCTGCAGGCTGATCCTATCCAACATCCACCTATCGGTGAGATGGCCTCACCATGTCATCCCCCTCATCAGTTGAACCCTATCACCATGACTATTTCTGGCCACCTGATCGAGAGCTCTATCCTATCTCCCTAGCTCTCCCTCTCCCTCCTCCATCCCCTCCATCCCCATCATCATCCACATCCCCCTATGTTGCCGGCTATGCATCAGGTATAGTAATCCTAGGGAAGGGTTGCCTCTGTCACTCTGCCCTATATGCCGCATCTGCACCTACATCTACCATGTCTGGGAGATAGTCCCATGGCTCCCTATGTATAGCTTCAGTGTCTTGTACTGCCTACTAGTAGTCCTACATCAGTAGCCAACCTTGTCCCTCCTCATCCCTAACCTGAGCATAAGTAGTGGTCTCAGTGGGAACTCTCTGCTATCGCCTAAACTATCTCCAAATCTGGGTGATCACAAACCACTCTAAAATATCCAAGAGCCAACCTACTAGTGGCCGGCTACATAACATATAACCTAGCTCCTCCTCTTGATCACCCCACTACTCACAAGCCCTGTATGTCCTCCACTGAAATGATGTGAGCTCATCTAGTACCCTCTTTTAATATGTCACATCCCCGCTATGTGGTTGTGACAGGAACACTATGTACCTATAGATATAGGGGCATATTTTCTCCCTCGGCTGCACACATGGACACACAATGGCAATGTGCTCCCACACCCATACCTGTGCCAGGATAGCCCGGCATGCCCAAGTCTTTCTCTCTTGGTAGATGATCTCATGGAGCTCATGGTACATTTCCATAAGGATGGCTAAGCCCCATGCCATCCATCATGGGTGTGCTATCAGATCCGCCACTAACTGAACCCAACCCAGTGGGAAACCCTTTTGACTTTTATCAATAATAAGGGCATGTGCTACTATGGAACATACAATGCATGGCATTGGGAAGTCCCTACCAAACTCATCCATCAATCGATCCTAGTTGAGGTGTCTATCCACAAAGGTGACATCCTAGAACATGTCCTACATAATCTGGGATCCCTTAGTTAGATCCTAATCATAGTACACCTGTGCCAACAACCAATCATGTCAGTTTCTATCATATGGAAACTTTACATTTATGACTATCTATAAACATGACTATACTTATAGGATCTCCATGGATCAGAACTCAAAGGATCTGATAGACATCCTCTAGGCTAATAGTAGCCTCTCTCGTGGGCAAGTGAAAGGTGTTATGCCCACTGTGCCACCTCTCAGCCAATGCTGTCAGTAATCCATGATTTGCCCAAATGTGGGGCATCTACAGCAAATAATCAAAGCCCATCTCCCTCAGGTTTGCTCACCCCAAATCTTCAAGATCTCGGACACATCGTAGCCCAGTCACTCAAGGTGCTCTAATGAGCAGTGTAGGAAAGTTCTCCTGCAAGCCATTTAACCCAAATCAGATGTTAGAACATATCATGATGGATGTATAAAATTAGTACAAAACATCTTAAAAAAAGAAAACATTGTTAGGACCCATGTCATTTTGCTCAAAAAGATTAAAACATGTCATTTTTCTATACTCTGCAATACTATTTTTTTATTAATTATCGTGCGATACTTTCCTCAATAGTAGTGTGATAATATCTTTGAGTGTGATAGTTCACATAGAATTGCATGATATTTCATCTTGTATCATGCAATATTGGATTACATACCCATGCGATACTAATTTGATCCACGAACTATCGCACGATAGATATTGTCAAAGAGTGCGATACTTTGTAAGTATTGTATGAATTTTCATACAAGTAAAATTTGAAAATTTTTAAAAACATGTTTTAAAATGCAATAAATGCTCATAAATGACCTACGCAATGAGTTTTTCTAAAAACATACTGGGGCACCATACTGCGGAGGCCGGTTGTGCAATCGGGCATGCTCAAATCGATGCTTATGGATCAAGATCGCTACTTGTTGGGCCATTTTCTCTCTCTAAGCTCTTGAGATTCTCAAATCACTAAAAGACAAATGATTTTGAAAATGACCTTTTTACCCACTTTTATAGGATTTTGACTTTTTGACCTAATTTTCATAACACCTCAAAATTTCACAAAAATCGCACCCCTAGCTAATTTCAACATCGTGGATCTATTTTCAAGATCAAAATCAAAATCTGAGTTCATCTTGATAGTCAAAATCACATTTCAAAATTTCTCCTTCTTCTATGCAGTTGGCTGACCATTTGAGGCCTGATCCTTTGATCTTTGTTGGGGCATCTTTATTTCTTCATCCCCATCTCTTTCAAACTCCTAGTCTTTCATTCATCTTCATTTGATTAATCTCTCTGAGGTTTGACTTCTTTTTTATCCTATATCTTGTTAGAAATAGGGAATACTGAGAGGGGGGATGAATTAGTATCCTACAAAATTTATCTTTTGCCCAATTATGGATATAACAGATTATCTTTATACATGCATAACATAAGAAGCTAAACAATATGCATAGCAATAGAAATAAAGAACTCATAACACATGATATGTTCTCGAGGAAACCCTGGCCAAGGGAAAACCCTAGTGAGGATGGTACCCACAAAGGTCCACTAATCAAAAGTATCATGTTAAGGATGTTGACCTTGTTAGGAGTCTATTACAAGCATATAGTGTACCAGTCTTGATTAAAAGACTATAGGCCTTGTTAGAAGCCTCAACCCTATTAGGAGTTGTCAATACAAAATCTGATTACCAGATGAGCCCACTACCCAAAAAAGTAATGTACAATGTATACTAATTATAAAAATGGATTAAGGTATATAACCTTATTTTTCTTGCATCAATATCTTTTTTCTGCTCTTACATTCGCATCATATCATTACAATATTACCACATATCTTATCTCTTCTCTTTTTCTTACAATTTACAATTACATATATACACATGGTTGGCTTCCATATATCTTTATCCAAGAGTTAACATTGAGGATGTCATCCATTTATATTATTAAGTCATTATTTGAATAAACAAAATAATCCCTTAACTCTTTACCAATTTTGCCTTCATATTCTGTCCTGTCGGCTTAACACTGTCTTTGGTAAAACTATCATAACTAATTTCGTACATGCCATACTAACTTGCACTCTAAGATGGGTCATCATTAGTCATCATAGAGTCTATGTTCAAGTGCACAAGCACTAAACTTACTCCAGTGAATGTCGCAAACAAAAACTATATCTTGGTGCACTAGTGAAAACACTATCTTACACTTAGACAAAATTGCAATGCGCTCTTCTATACTTGCTCTCTGACCTATGTGATCTTCATGTGGGTCATATGTTGTCATAATGACAACATCTATGTACTCACTTCAGCCAAATTTCCAACAATCTCCCCCTTTGTCATTGGTGGCGACATATGAGAAAATTGGCTAAGTGTACTAGTCAAAATCTCAAAATCAAAAAATTGGCCATAGTATAGAATATGTATACTATCCTTATAACTCCTCAAAATATAATCTCTAATACAATTCTCCCCCTAAGAGTATCAATCCTTATCAAATATATCAATTTTCTACTCTAATATCTCTCCCCCTTTGACAACAATGACAAAATAAGGTAGGGAGGATTACAAAATTGTATCCCAAAAATATTATACCTTCATTTTCTTGTTGCAAAGCCAGTAGGCTTGCAACACAATCTACAAAATCAGCTTTCATAGCTTCTATCTCCTTCTCCCATGAATTCTTGATAGAATCCACCACATTGAGTAATGTGCTTAGTCCATAAGGATGTCTTAGCTGTAAGACATTCTTCTAACTGCTCTTCAATGATGCTCAACTTCACAGAGATGTGTTCTCTCAAAAGAGTGAGTCTCCTCATTTTTCTCTTCCTCTCATCTTGCAATATTCTAATTTCATCATAAAGCTTCTGAACTTTCTTTTTAGCATCACATACCTTCACATTAGGTCTAGAAAGAAGGTTACATTAATTCTGAATCTTAGCTTCCTTCAACTTGATCTTTTTTTTCTCTTCTACTGTCAAAATCTCTAGTTTTGTACACTGTATGTACAATGATTTTCCTATCTCCAAATGTTTCCTCAAGTTCTTGATACAAATATCAAGACTGCTAATATCATTCCTAATATTCTAACTAATGTTCAAAAGCATTTCAGCTTCATAAGCTGCTTGAGCTCTCACTTTTGCAATATTAGATAGGTTAGTGAATTCATTGTCAAAAGTGCTCATTAACTTCTTAGCTTTCTCCATAGGGTTTGCCTCTATGATTCTTTGTAACTTCTCAGTAAGGTCCTTCAGACTCCCTTCAAGATTCTTCACTTTCTTGTTCTTGCCAATGATTTTATTCAAAGAAGTGATCAGTTCCAACTGATCATCATCATCAACTTCCTTTCCTAAATCTTCAAACAAAGATCCAATTTATTTCTTCTTTCTAGTCTCAAGAGTAAGACTGATGTCTTCTATGGTAGGAATGGATGCTTGAATCTTAGTCTCCTTAGGTTCTTCACTGATAGATTGAGTCTGCTCTACTTCTTCAGTTCTATTTGGTTCATCAAGTGCTAAATTGTCAACAATGTTTGCTAAGTTCTTGAATACATTGTCATCAGTATCCAAGGTGACCTTAGTACCTTCTATATTCATATTTTCATCTTCAATGTTAATAGTTGAAGGAGAGGGAATATCCTCTTGTTCAGTTTCAACTGCTTGCTCTACTGCAACTGATGGTTCTCCAAAATTTTCTGTCATGACCTTGATTATTGCTTGCTTTGTATTTGAATTAACTTCTTCATATCTGCCTCCCATAATCAAAATGGTTCTCCTTTTGGTTCTCAAATGGGTGCTTAAGGCCTTCAATATCTACTTCAAGTGTTCATCTCTTGCATCACAAAGCTTCTTCACAAGATTCTTTCTAATATTAGTGTCTTCTTCAATTGCTCTCTGCTTTCTATTTACAAGTTTGGTATATAACTCATCAGGTATTTGACCTTGAATAGAATCAAATTTCTTGTCTGCCAAAATCATATGCTTCACAATAGCATTCTCCAAATTTAGTCTTTCTGAATAATCATAAAGTTTATAGTACTTGTTCATTTTAGTGAGATTTCCATCTTGTATGATTTCTTCATTCACTCTCTCAACTCTCAGTTTCCATCTCTTCTTCTTAACTGTAGTGTCATCATCTTTTATTTCTACAATTTCTCTTGGTACTGGTTGAACTAAAGTCTTCTGTCTCTTTCCTAGTCTAGTAGCAATTTCTTTCATTCTCTTGCTAGCTGTGGAGGAAGTGGATCTAGTTGTTACTTGTTCCTTTTTTTGGTTCTTCTACTTTCACCTTGACTTGTGTAGGTTCTTGTTGTACTACACTGGATGACAAGGGTGGTACAATCAAGACTTCTTTCTATCCAATATCCTTGATTATTGCTACTATCTATTTTGCTATTAAGAATTCTTGTTCTGACATTCCTGAATCTTTTAGTATTCTCTTGATAGTGATGTCAACTCTCTTCTTAGATTGCTTCTCTTCAGTTATAGCTTTTTCCAAGTTGAAGTTCTCTTCAAAAGTTCCAAATCTGCTAAACTGAGTGTACAATTTACATTTAAGTAATATGCCAACATATTCTTCTATTTCAGCCTCAGATATCTCATAGCCAAGAGGGTCTATGAACTCAATTCTAGGTTCCACTACTTCAATATAGGTAAATTCAATGTCAACCATGAAACATATATCATTTTTATACTTCTTCACAAGTGACTGTGGAATTCTTGATCTACTAGTCACCATGTTCTGAAATGTCTTCATTACTAACATAGCACTCTCATTTACTTTGTCAATAACATGTCTCAAATATACTTTATTTATCCTTTCCATAGTATTTTTTCCATCATTCCAATCATTTGCAATGGTGTACGAAAATCTTCTCAATGAGTGGAAAAACATGTATGAGATTAAGGATGAAAATCTAAATTGTGCATACTTAGATTTCTTAATCTTCTCCAAGTTTTCAAACAATTGAATTCTCATAATTTCACACATATCAACTGGCACCTTGTCAACACACATTAAATAGGCAATATGTACCATTCTAGCTGCCATATCATCTTCTCTAGAATTTGCGTAAAACTTAGTGGTTAGGATCTTTCATAGGTATCTCACATCATCTTGTTTGATTTTTCTAATCACAATTCCTCTGCCATTATAGGTTGAACCTATGTTGTCTATGACTATTTTTCTCATTTAAAGGAATAGAATCAACTTTAGATAAACTTGTGACTTCATGAATCAAGTCAACTATAATGTCTATCACTCTATCCTCTAGCCAAAACTTCCCATTATGAATTCTGCTCAAAATAATCTTATTGCATTCTTCATTGTCAAACTCATACTTCAAAGCATACTTAACAATCTCATTATCTTTCAAATGTTCATATCCTTGTTTCAATGACATATCATGGTTGTAAATCTTCTGATATTCATTGGTAAAATCACTATCACTAATGGTTTCTAACTTGCATCCAAGATAACTTCTCACATTTTCCAAATGCAAAACTTCGTCTGGTACATATGATAATGCTAACCTAGGATCATCTTCTTCCAAGGGTTCTACTAGTTCCCTCTTCATTCTAGGTCTATACGTATCTCTGACATTATGAATTAAGGATACATCCATGACTACTTTAAATTCCTTATATTGATTCAAAGATCTGCGAAGATAAATACCTCAAATTCATGATTTTAGGGCTTTCGTAGATTCGACACTCAAATATTTCATCAAATCACTGTAAAATGCTTCCAATCTCTATTATTTTCTCTCCTAAACACTTCAATTCTCTTTAATAATAAAATAACATCGATCATAACCTTTTATTACTTCAATCTCACTTAGATCTGACATCGCATTCAATTCTTTTACCGCTTCTTTCCAAAAAGTTGTTTCTGCTATCCTGCAAAACCTTGTTGTATGTCCATGATGGAATATGGATGAAGTGACTGAGAGGGGGGGTTGAATCAGTCAACCATAAAACACTTCACAATTAATTCTTTCCAGATCCCTTAGGATATCTTAACAATGTTATCTGTATTAGCACTCGGTAAATAGATTGCAGTAATTTTGAAGATGCAAAAAGTATTAGCAAAATTATCTTTTAGATATTCATCAACACTGGTGTATGATTAAGATAGCAATTAAGAACACAAGAGACACAAGATTTAACGTGGAAACCCAATATGGGAAAAACCACCAATGTATCTAGATACTATTTTCACTTTTCTGAAGTGATGCCCGGTTAGAAGCCAACCCGGTAAAAGGTTACAAAACACACTGTTAGGTGTGACCTTGTTAGAGGATTTAAAACACCCTGCTAGGAGTGGCCTGGTAAGAGGTCTTGAAAACAATTCAATGGAATTGTCACCTTGTTAGAGGATTTACAATATGGTTGTTAAACCAACTCGGTTAAGAGATTTAGAATTCATTGTTACAATGATAAGAAGGTAACAATGAAAAAATGACCTGTATAATAATGAAACTATTTTGCTGATTACAGATCTCTGTTCTGCATATGTGTGATCCTTCCTGATCGAATAAATCTGTGCTGCACCTCAAGGATATTTGAACATCCTTCACAAATTTGCACACACCTTTCCTGTCTTTCTTCTGTAAATCTTCTGCTATATTTCTTGTTTATTTTTTTTCACATTTGACCTTTTATTTATATGATTTTAGATTTGTCAAATCAACATTATTTAGTATAATAGTCAGCTGAATTAAGCAAACTCTATTTGCAAAAATCCTTCAAGGGCCGACAGTGCTCGGTGACCATAACTTTCTATAATCTTTCGGAGACCGAGGGAACTCGGTAAACACCGACAATCCTTTACCTTCGATAACCGACTGAACTCGGTAAACACTAACTTTTCTTTGACAACCGACTGAACTCAGTAAATAATAACTTTTCTTTGACAACCGACTGAACTCGGTAAATACTAACTTTTCTTCGACAACCAACTGAACTTGGTAAATACTAACTTTTCTTCGACAACCGACTGAACTCGGTAAATACTAACTTTTCTTCGACAACCGACTGAACTCAGTAAATGCTGAATTTCCTTTGGTAACCGAGTGAACTCGGTAGACACTGATTTTCTTTGATAACCGAGTGGACTCGGTAAGCACTAATCTTCCTGTTTGGCAGACCGACTGAGCTCGGTAGGAACTAATTGCTGTGGACTATGACATTGTGTGACATCAAAGACAATACATAATTTGAGTAGCAATTTCCTTCAGACAATTGTTTCCAACAATCTCCCTCTTTGGCATTGATGGCAACACAATATGTCATAGCATAAGAAATTTGAAAGAGTTAGCTCGGTTCAGATTCAAATCTCCCTCTGTCAGCAAACTTCCTTTATCTTGAAAATTCTTCCTTCTGACTATTGAAAATTTCTTGAAGTAATAGCAAAGACATAGCAAACACTCCCTCTTTGACAACACATGCCAAAGACAATTCACATATTACCGGTGAAAATTAATGTACCTCAAGTACTGATTCATATGCAATGATTCCTTGAATATGCTACATCAACTGGTTGATTTTCAATCATTTTCTGGTTGATGCATCACTAAAACTGTATTTAGTGAGCCTCAGATAGGGGAATGACCCCTAACTTACCTCTTAGATACACAAATGCATCCTTAGGTAATGGTTTGGTAAAAATGTTTGTAATCTATTCTTTTGTATGAATATATTCTAATCTGATTTCCTTGTCCTGCACCAATTCTCTAACAAAGTGATATTTAATAGCAATGTGCTTGGTTTTGGAATGCATCACTAGATTCTTTGAAATGTTTATTGCACTGGTATTGTCACAAAATATAACAATTGGTTCTTTGATTTCAACCTTCATACCTTCTAATAGCTGTTTAAACCAAACAATATTTGAACAGTTTACTGCAGCAGCAACATATTCTGCTTCAGCTGTGGATTGAGATGTGCAATTCTGCTTTTTACTAGTCCAGGATACCAGTCTTTTTCCAAGAAAAAATGCTCCACCACTTGTTCTTTTTCTGTCATCAATGTTTCCTACCCAATCAGCATCAGTAAACACTTTCAAGTCTAGATTGCCTCCAAATTTATACCACAAACCATATTCTTCAGTTCCTCTTAAGTATCTTAAGATTCTTTTGATTGCCATCATATGATTTTCCTTAGGTTTTGCTGAGAATCTAGCTACTATACCGACTGCTAAGGCAATCTCAGGTCTTGTATGTACTACATACTGCAATTTTCCAATCATAGATCGGTATAGGGTCTGATCAACTTCTTTTGAATCATCATTTTTGGTAAGTTTCAGTCCAGTGCACATGGGTGTACCAACTAGTTTTGAATCTTCCATACCAAACTTCTTAAGTATTTCCTTAATGTATTTAGATTGAGTAATGTATATACCATTCTTGCTTTGCTGAATTTGAAGACCAACAAAGAATTTTATTAAACCAAACATAGACATTTCAAATTCTTTGTTCATTTGCTCTAAAAATTCTTTGCATTGATCCTCATTCCCTGTAAATATAGTATCATCTACAAATATTTCTGCCAATACAATTTTGTCATCCGGTCCTTCTTTAATATACAGATTGCTGTTATCATTGGCTCTTTTGAAATTAATCTGAATCAAATAGTTATGGAGTCTTTCATACCATGCTCTAGGAGCTTGTTTCAAACCATACAATGCTTTGTGTAACCTGTAGACCATGTCCTTTTTATCTGGATCAACAAAACCTTCAGGTTGTTCAATGTAGACTTCTTCATCAAGAATTCCATTGAGAAATGCAGATTTTATATCCATCTGATATACCTTAAATCCTTTGTGTGCTGCATAAGCAAGTAGAGTTCTTACACCTTCTAATCTTGCAACAGGAGCAAAAGTTTCTCCATAATCTATACCTTCTTATTGAGAATAACCTTTACATACCAGTCTAGCTTTGTTTCTAGATAATTGACCATCTTCATTTAGCTTATTCCTGAATACCCATTTTGTTCCAATTACATTCTTATCTTTAGGTCTAGGTACAAGAGTCCAAGTTTTGTTCTTTTGTATTTGTTCTAATTCTTCATTCATTGCTTCAATCCAACTTTCATTTTCCAATGCATCTTTGATATTTCTAGGTTCAAAATTAGTAAGCAGACATGTACCTTTTAGCTTGCTTCTTGTCATAGTACCATCTGATTTGTTTCCAATGATTTGATCCGGTGTATGATGTCTTCTGACATATTTGGCTAGTATAGGTTCCTTGCTTTTTGAATGATTCCTGCTGTTGTCTTCTAGGATCTCTTCTTCAGGTTGCTCAGGCTCGGTAGATATTTGCTCGGTAACTTCAGGCTAAGACTCGGTCTGAATTTCTTCCTGTGACTCGGTTTGAATTTCTTCCTGTGACTCGGTTTGTGACTCGGTAACTATGCTCGGCTCGGTAGATATAGTTTCCTTATTGATAGTTGTGCCTGCCAATGTTTCAGGTTCAATGTAAATGAATCTTCTGTAGTTCTCAGGTTCCCTTTTTCTTTCTTCTTCAGTCTTTTCTGCAAATTCATCAAATTTTACATGTATACTTTCTATGACTTTGTGAGTAGATAAGTTCAGACATTTGTATGCCTTGCTTTTGCTAGAATATCCTAGGAATATTCCTTCATCACTTTTCACATCAAATTTATTTCTTCTGGATTCTTTTAAGATATAACACTTGCTACCAAATATTTTCATGTAACTTACATTGGGTTTATAGCCATACCATAATTCATAAGGAGTTTTGAATGTGTCTTTCTTCAATTGTACTCGGTTCAAGGTATGAACTGCAGTGCTGATAGCTTCCTTCCAGTACTTTATAGTGATGTTCTTTTCTATCATTAGAGTCCTTGCACAATCCATAATAGATCTATTTCTTCTTTCTGCTATTCCATTCTGCTCAGGAGTTCTAGGAGCTGATACCTGTCTTTTGATTCCTCTTTCAATGCAAAAGTTGTTAAAATCATGGGAGATGAATTCACCACCTCTGTCTGATCTTAAGCATTTCAATCTTTTCCCTGTTTCCTTTTCCACTCTTGCTAAGTACTATTTGAACTTTTCAAATGCTTCTGATTTCTCTCTTAAATACATAACAGTCATCATTCTAGAATAATCATCAACGAAAAGAATAAAGAATTTATCTCCAGTATAGCTTTTTATTCCAATAGGTCCACATAAATCAGTATGCACAATTTCCAAAATTTCTTTAGACTGATAGTTCTTACTCTTGAAACTAGTTTTACTCATTTTGCCAATCTGACAATTCTTACATAGACCAGTGTCAGGTTTCTTCAAAGTAGGAATGCCTCTAACCTTCTTGAATTTGCTTATTTTTATCATGTTATCAAAATTCACATGACATAACCTTTTGTGCCATAGCCAACTTTCTTCTATTTGAGCAATAAAGCATGAATATTCACTGAGATCAAGATAAAATAAGTTACCTTTTATTTGTTTGCCTGATCCAATGAGTTTTCCTTTTCCATCCAGCAGTCTTGCTTGACCATTCATGAATTCAACCTTGAAACCAGTGTTGATTAGCTGTGCTACACTTAGAAGATTATGTTTTAGTCCTTCAACCCAATAAGCATTATTACATATGAGTTCTTTGGTTAATGAGATTCTTCCTTTTCCTTTTATACAACAAGGTTCATTGTTTCCAAATCTTACATTACCACTATCACAGTCTTCTAGATATTCAAATTTTGTCTTGTCACCAGTCATGTGGTGTGAACATCCGCTGTCTATTATCCATATATCATCTTTTCTTATATGAGAAATAAGTGCCATCTTATCTTCATCATCATCAGATTCATCTTTTATAGCAATAAAGACAATTTCTTCTTCACTATCATCAGAATCTTTAGCCATAAAACATGATTTCTTACCTTTATCCTTGTATGATTTGAAATTCTTTTTGCCATAGTACTTGTGACTTCTCTTCTCTTCCTTGACTTGCTTGTTTGGGCACCTAGCTGCAATATGTCCAATTTCTTCACATGAAAAATAGATTAAAGGAGTTTTACCTTTATATTTACCTTTCCCTCTAGAGTACTTCTTTGCAAGTAATGCTTCTACATTTTCAAGATCACTATCAGAACTTTCTTCTGATACTTCTTCACTTTCTGACTGAACTTCTTTAATTTTCTTATTCTTCTTTAGTCAAACCTTGGCCTCAAATGCTGATTCAATATTTTTGGAACTAGGAACATAGTTGTCATAGTTGTCTAATTCAAAAGCTGTCAAACTTCCAACGAAAGCATCCAAAGTTATGTTGTGGTTTGTTTCACATCTTCTTTCTTGAATAGCTGATACTCTTATTGCATAGATAGGAAGTAATGTTCTGAGTACCTTACTTATAATAGTTTCATCTGAGATTGTTCCTCCAGAAGCTCTAATTGCACTTACACTTGCTTTGATTCTTTCAACATATTTTGCAATGTTTTCATCTTCCTTCATATTCATCTTGTCAAACTGTCCTCTTAGGCTTTCTTCTTTGGCTCTTTTCACATTTGCATCACCACCATATATTTTCTTCAGTGCCATCCACATTTCATATGCAGTAGTGCAGTCTTTAATATCATCAAATTCTTCATAGCTGAGAGCAGATGCAATGTCTATCATCATGGTGTTGTGAGTCTTTTTATCTGCAATGTCTTCAACAGTTAATGTGCCATTAGGAATTGTGTATTCTTCATCAATGTATTTGCATCCTGAATCACCAATGGAAGCCAGATGAAGTCGCATGAGACCTTGCCATGCTGAAAAGTTATCTCTGTTGAGCTTTGGAATTTCCCTCTTGTAAGACATCCTGATCTTTAGCTTAGGTCCTTGAAACCCTTCTTGCAAGCACCAAAAGCTCTGATACCAATTGATGGAATATGGATGAAGTGACTAAGAGGGGGGGGTGAATCAGTCAACCATAAAACACTTCATAATTAATTCTTTCCAGATCCCTTAGGATATCTTAACAATGTTATCTGTATTAGCACTCGGTAAATAGATTGCAGTAATTTTGAAGATGCAGAAAGTATTAGCAAAATTATCTTTTAGATATTCATCAGCACTGGTGTATGATTAAGATAGAAATTAAGAACACAAGAGACACAAGATTTAACGTGGAAACCCAATATGGGAAAAACCACCAATGTATCTAGATACTGATTTTAACTTTTCTGAAGTGATGCCCGGTTAGAAGCCAACCTGGTAAAGGTTACAAAACACATTGTTAGGTGTGACCTTGTTAGAGGATTTAAAACACCCTGCCAGGAGTGGCCTGGTAAGAGGTCTTGAAAACAATTCAATGGAATTGTCACCTTGTTAGAGGATTTACAATATGGTTGTTAAACCAACTCGGTTAAGAGATTTAGAATTCACTGTTACAATGATAAGAAGGTAACAATGAAAAAATGACCTGTATAATAATGCAACTATTTTGCTGATTACAGATCTCTATTTTGCATATGTGTGATCCTTCCTGATCGAATAAATCTGTGCTGCACCTCAAGGATATCTGAACTTCCTTCACAAATTCGCACACACCTTTCCTGTCTTTCTTCTGTAAATCTTCTGCTATATTTCTTGTTTATTTTTTTTCACATTTGACCTTTTATTTATATGATTTTAGATTTGTCAAATCGACATTATTTAGTATAACAGTCGGCTGAATTAAGCAAACTCTATTTGCAAAAATCCTTCAAGGGCCGACAGTGCTCGGTGACCATAACTTTCTATAATCTTTTGGAGACCGAGGGAACTCGGTAAACACCGACAATCCTTTACCTTCGATAACCGACTGAACTCAGTAAACACTAACTTTTCTTTGACAACCGACTGAACTTGGTAAATACTAACTTTTCTTTGACAACAGACTGAACTCGGTAAATACTAACTTTTCTTCGACAACCGACTGAACTCGGTAAATACTAACTTTTCTTCGACAACCGACTGAACTCGGTAAATACTAACTTTTCTTCGACAACCGACTGAACTCGGTAAATGCTGAATTTCCTTTGGTAACTGAGTGAACTCGGTAGACACTGATTTTCTTTGATAACCGAGTGGACTCAGTAAGCACTAATCTTCCTGTTTGGCAGACCGACTGAGCTCGGTAGGAACTGATTGCTGCGGACTATGACATTGTGTGACATCAAAGACAATACATAATTTGAGTAGCAATTTCCTTCAGACAATTGTTTCCAACAGTCCAATCTTTTTACATATCTAACAAACAATTCCATTGTTCGCATATCTTGGTCCTTGTTGATTAATTTGTGATCTGTAGTTTCTAGCAATGTGTCCAGTCTTGTTGCATCTATAACATACTACTTCATTTCTTCTGTTCATATCTTTAGTAGGTCTCTTATATGCATTGTTAGTATTCCTAAACATTCTACTACCATAATTATTCTCAATAACTTTAGGTCTTCTACATTCAATAGCTCTATGTCCAAAATCATGACAATTATAACAATAACCATTAAGAGGTTTAAATTGTTTACCTGTGCAATCTCTCTTCATGTGAACAATAGTATTACAACCAAAACATCTACCTTTGGGTGATTCTTCTTGGTTTGGTGGTTCTTCTTCTTTAGGTGGTTCTTCTCCTTTAGGTGTGTCTTCAGATTTGTTGATCTCATCTGACTTCTTCTCATCTACGTTTTCAGATTCTTTCAGATTTGGTTCCTCGCTTTCATCATTTGTTCTGAATATATTAAATCCAAGTCCAGTCTTATCATAGGATGGTTTTCCATAAGATACTTGTTCATCGATCTTCTCACCATTTGAATACACCCTTTCAAGTTGTTGTTTGGATTGATTCAATTCACCTTTCACAATCTTATTGTATTTCTCAAGTTCTGCATGCTACAAGTTTACTTTCTCAAATTCAGATGTTAGTTTGCCAAGTTTGGATTTTAATTCTTCATTCTTAATCTTCAACCTTTCATTCTTAGATCTTAGATTTGCTTCATTTTTGTCATTTCCATCTTTCAAACTAAGCTTTAGATTTGCTATCTTCAATTCATGCTTAAGGATCACATTTTCTTTATCTAAATTGTCATCACAATCTTCAATAAGAATTTCAGATTCCTTTTCAGATTTCAGATCTTCTACCTTATTTTTCATTTTCTCAATAAGGTTCTTTGCATCATCATATTTCCTTTTCAGAGTGTTTCTTTCATCAATAAGCATATCAACCTATTCAAGAGCTTCTTCAAGATTCTTTTGTAGTTGATCCATATCCATAGAGATCTTACTCAAGCTGCTAGGCTTTCCTTGAATGATTCTTCTCTGAGTAACTAAGCTCTGATACCAATTGTTAGAAATAGGGAATACTGAGAGGGGGGGGGGGGGGTGAATCAATATTCTACAAAATTTATCTTTTTCCCAATTATGGATATAACAAATTATCTTTATACATGCATAACATAAGAAGCTAAACAATATGCATAGCAATAGAAATAAAGAACTCATAACACATGATATGTTCTCAAGGAAACCCTAGCCAAGGGAAAACCCCGGTGGGGATGGTACCCACAAAGATCCACTAATGAAAAGTATCTTGTTAAGGATGTTGGCCCTATTAGGAGTCTATTACAAGAATATAGTATATCAGTCCTGATTAAGGGACTATAGGCCTTGTTAGAAGCCTCAACCCTATTAGGAGTTGTCAATACAAAATCTGATTACCAGATGAGCCCACTACCCAAACAAGTAATCTATAATGTATATTGATTACAAAAATGTTTTAAGGTATATAACCTTATGCTGCTTGCATCAATATCTTTTCCCTGCTCTTACATTCACATCATATCATTACAATATTACCACATATCTTATCTCTTCTATTTTTCTTACAATTTAAAATTACATATATACAAGTTATTAAGACTAATAACTTTACATGGTTGGCTTCCATATGTCTTTATCCAAGAGTTAACATCTAGGATTTTGTCCCTTTATATTGTTAAGTCATTATTTTGATAAAGAAAATAATCCCTTAACTCTTTACCAACTCTGCCTTCATATTCTATCCTTTCGACTTAACATTGTCTTCGATAAAAATGTCATAACTAATTTTGTACATGCTGTACTAACTTGCACTCTGAGATGGATCATCATTAGTCATCATAGAGTCTATGTTTAAGTGTGCAAGCTCTGAACTTACTCCAGTCAACATCGCAAACAAAAAATGTATCCTGGTGCACTAGTGAAAACATTGTCTTACACTTAGACAAAATTGCAATGTGCTATGCTATACTTGCTCTCTAACCTATGTGATCTTCATGTGGATCATATGTTTCCATAATGACAACATCTATGTACTCACTTTAGCCAAATTGCCAACATATCTTTCTCAGTCAAACCTAGTCCAACTGGGGCATATCTTCACTGCTTGATGGTTATCCTATCACCTTTCATCTTCGATTATGATTTCTAGTGATTTGATCAGATTTATCAATTTACTATTTCTTCTCTACCTGATTTCAATTTCGATTCCGAGGGTGCAATACCTATCAGCTTTGATCCCTGATTCAACTTTATCAATCAGCTCTGCTTGAGATTCTTATCTCTTATTTGAGACTTGATTATCACCTAGCTATACAGGTGTTGGTCTTGTCTTTCAGCTTATTCTTATGCTTGTCCTAATATGTTCCCATCCATTGAACACAAGTCTACATTGTTTTATGATCCCAAATTGATCTCACATTTCAATTCTATTCTTTGACTGCATGTGATCCCAAATCAATCTCACATTGGTCAAGTGGGGAAAATGTATGCACCCTAAAATGGTCCCCTAGACTTTGGTCCCCTATTCAGCAATTTATCAAATCATTGAATCAATATTTTCAAAAAATCAACATTTTTCAATTATATCAATTTCCTTGATCAAATCCTATTTTATCATTTATTCAATTATTTTCCATGGGCTAACCATTTTATGTTAATTCTTTATTTATTTAAAAGGAATTTCCTCCCCTTTTATTAAATAAAAAGCCCCCACTTTTCCTCTTATCCTAAGTTGCACAAATAAATCATTATTCTCATTTTATAAAAAGAAGAAAAGGCCTTTTTGTCTCATATGGACACAAAAGTCAACTCTTGTTTTCTCATTGGAGGAGATTTGTGCACATGGATTTCTCATCTTTCAAGCTCCACCCTTGATCAAGAATTTTGCCTCTTAATCTCCATGGTCCATTTATCTTTAAAGGGAGAGCTCTCTTCTCATTCTAGGATCCCAACTTTTTATGCTAATCTTATGCTGCATGATTTCTTGGAGACTTTAGAGCTTTTGGAGATCATTCTTGCATTCTAGTTTCATTTCTTGCATCATAGCTTAGTTTCTTTTATGCTTTAGATTAGCTCACATAGCTTAATTAGCAAGGGTTTGTAATACTTTCCTTTCATAGCTTAGCTTGCATCTTCATTCTTAGTATAGTTGCATTGCATTGCATTTCCATTGTTGATTCTTGAGGATATTTTCATTCTTTCCCTTGTCTCTTTGAATCTCCCATTGTGTGGTTTACTAGCAATGTTGCATGCTTCAATAGCTCTAGCTGAGAGCACCATCAACACCCTTGTGACTCCATGCCTAGGGAGCTCTAGGTCTCTTTCTCAAGGTTTCCCATTCATGGATTCCCTTGGAAGTAATGACTTAGAGAAGTGCACTATTTAGTGTGTACAAGTGGAAAATGGCTTTCAAGACCATAAAATGCCCATATGAATGATTAACCATATCCGCTGGGTTGCCTAATGCACATAGAACATTCATGAGGATAATGAATGAAGTATTAAAGGACTTCATGGGTAAGTGGGTTGTGGTATACCTAGATGACATTATCATTTTTAGTAAGACCAAGGAAGATAATTTGATTCATTTACAAGTTGTGTTACAAAGGTTCTATGAGGAAAAGCTAACCATCAATTTACATAAGTGTCAATTTATGAAACGGGAGATAGTGCACCTTGGTTTTGTTTTATCATAAGGAAACTTGAAAATTGATACTAGAAAGGTGAATGTAGTCATAAATGTTTCTACACCTAAGTCTACTATAGAGGTAAGGAGCTTCCATGGTCTGGGACAATTTTATAGGAAGTTCATTAGGCAATTCAGTGATATATGTGCACCAGTCCTAAACACCATAAAAGGAGGCATGGAATCCAAGTTTCAATAGAATGAACAAGCCAACAAGGGTTTTGAGAATTTTAAGAGGAAGATAGATACCCAACCAATCATAGTACGCCCTAGTTTTGAGAAACTATGCATTGTTGAGTGTGATGCCAAAAATATTTCTATAGGATTAGTCCTAAGTTAGGAAGAAAAACTAGTGGCCTTCCATAGTGAAAAGTTAAGTGATTCAAAGAATAAGTACTCCTCATATGATTAGGAGTTATATACATTGGTTCAAGCCTTGAGAAAAGGGAGGCACTACGTCCTCCCTTAGGTATTTGTAGTATACAAAGATAACCAAGATTTAAGCTTTTTAAACTCACAAGACAAGCTCAGCCACAAACATATGAAGTGGGTAGAGTATATTCAATCCTGCACATTCATAATCTAGCATAAGAAAGGAAAAAAAAACAAAGTGGCATATGCTTTGAGTAGAAGACTCTTAACATTCCAATAAATATATTTGAGAAGCATTGGTATAGATAGTTTCAAGGAACTTTACCTAGAGGATAATGAATTCTCAGCTGCATATAAGGTATGTAAAAAGTTTCAAAACCATTTCCAAAATGAATATTCTAATTACATTCTTCAAGAAGGTCTTTAGTTTAGCGGAGGGAAAATTTATGTGCCTAGAGGTTCAATGATAGAGAGCCTAATCCAAGAAAAGAATAATGGATCCCTTAGTGGGAATTTAAGTGTTCACAAAACTTTAAAATTGGTTCAAATATACTACTACTATCCCAAGATGAACAAAGACATAAAGAGGTATGTAGAAACTTGTATCATTTTTCATAAATATAAGGGAAATTCATCAAACGTAGTGTTGTGTCAACCCCTACCAATCCCTAATAGACCATGGGAGTGTCTTAGTATGGATTTTGTTGTAGGTGTGCCCAAGAAAAAATATGGTTTTGATGGTATATTTTTTATTGTAGACAGATTTAGAAAATGGCCCATTTTGTGCCATGTAAAACCACTCATGATGTATGCCATATTTCTGACTTCTTTTTCAGAGAAGTAGTTTGGATATATGGTTTACCTTTGAGTATTGTGTTAGACAGAGACTCCAAATTCATGAGTCACTTTTAGAAGACCTTGTGGTAGAATCTTGGCATGAACCTTTCTTTTGGGTCTGCATACCATCCCCAAATAGATGGATATACCAAATTTGTTAGTAGGAGTTTGGGAAATATCCTAAGGTATCTTACCAAGGAATATGGGAAAATATGGGACTAATTCATTGCACAAGTAGAATTTTCTTATAATGACACCATAAATAGAACCATTGGTAGAAGTACCTTTGAGGTGGTCTATGGGATTCATCCAAGAGGCATCCATGAGCTCAGAGATCTAGGAGATACAAAAACTAGGAGTGGTTATGTAGAGGAATTTTCTCAATCCATGAAGGAAGTACATGACTCAGTCAAACAATCTCTTATGGAAAGTACCACCAAGACCAAGGACAAAGTTAATGAAAGGAAGAGAGATATTCAGTTCCAAGTTTCAGTTCTAGTGATGGTTCACTTGAACAAAGAAAGGTTGTAGAAGGGGGTCCCTAATATGATCCAAATGAGAAGAATAGGCCCTTGTGCCATCCTAGAAAAGTATGGGAATAATGACTATAAGGTGGAGTTGCAGGTTTGGTGCTTTACAAAGGACCAATCCCAATAGAAGGTGGTGAACAAACTGAGGTTGCAGAAGATATAGAAACATTGAAGTTTCCAATCACACCAAAACCACAAGATGATAGAATCCTAAGCTCACAAGTTGCTAATATGACAAGGCACAAGATATACATAGAATATATTATCAAATGGAAGGGTGAACCCACAATAGTGGGTTACACATTTTCCCCTAAACAAACATTGAACTCTACATTAAAAAAAAAATCAGATTCAGATGCATATTATCGTTAAATCATTTGAAATCAGAAGATGAAGTAAATTAGAGTCTTCTCATATTTTCTATCTATTATATATATATGAATTGATTTGAATGGATTTTTCTTTCTCCCACGAAAACTGGTATGTTTCTAAAAACATCATTTTCAAAGAGTTAGATTATTTTCATAGAGCATAACTTTTTTATAAAATAGATATTAATGTGATTATTTTGAATTTAGTTTTGTAATATCCATACAGAGGGAATACAATTGGTTTGACAACATTATCATGATTATTGCATATTTTATTAATGTTTGAAGTTGACTAAATCATAATTTTGACATACGTTGACTACATAGCTTATAACTTATCGTGTATTTGTCCAATTTCATTTTTTATTTTTTTGATAGAAAGAGAACTTAAATACTTAGGGCATAGACATTTTTTAGAATTTTTTTTCCCTCATTTACTATTTTTCAATAAGCGTCAAACATAGAGGTAGACATACGATGAAATATCTATGTTTAGTAAAACTAAAAATACAAAGTCATAATAAACTTAATATATATTAACATTAGAATCATTGGAAATATTTTTCTCAGTAGTACCTTACTACATAGATAGATTTTTCAAATGGATTCATTTGATCTTCCAAAAGATAAAGTTGAAGTGATTTTTTGTCAGCATTTTAATAGGTGCGAAAGAGACTCCATTGTAGGTATGAATGAGGATTATAGATGTTGTATAAATGTTTTTCTTATTTAAGAGGCTTTGAGCTAACCATTTGTAATTAATTCCTTCAAATAGATCCTCTCAAGGCTTAAATCATCACATTTTATTAAAAATGTGTTATTTCAACAAAAATCAGCATGTCTAAAAAAGTGTAACCCACTATTGTGGGGTCACCTAGAAAGGAAAGGAATATTATGAAGCTACATGGGTCTTTGAGATAGAGTTTCACAATTTGGGCATAGATCCTAACTTGATCCCTTCCAATGGAATTTAATATCTTTTGTTAATGGGAGAATCATGTTGGAAATATAGATGCAGTAACTAAGAGGGGGGGTGAATCAGTTAACAACAAAATATTACCACTGATCCCTTAAATATCTTAACAAATTATTTACTCTGCCACTCGGTAAATATACAGAGAAATGCTAAAAACTTGATCCTTGAAATGTGTAATAATTAAACTATTCTTAAGCATTCATCATAGATTAACCTACATGAATAAAGAAAATAACATGAACACAAGAGACACCAGATTCACCGTGGAAACCCAATATGGGAAAAACCACCAATGTAACTAGTTACTATTTTTCACTCTTCTGAAGTGATGCCCGGTTAGAAGCCAACCTGATAAAAGGTTACAAAACACACTGTTAGGTGTGACCTTGTTAGAGGATTTAATCACCCTGCTAGGAGTGGCCTTGTAAGAGGTCTTGAAACAATTCAATAGAATTTTTACCTTGTTAGAGGATTTACAAAACGGTTGTTAAACCAACTCGGTTAAGAGATTTTGATATCACTGCTACCATTGCTAGAGAGTAACAATGAAATGACCTGCAACTGAATTGCTGAATATAGATCTCTATTCTGTTTCACTAGATCCTTACTAATCAATTAAATCTTTGCTGCTCCTCAAGGATATCTGACCATCCTTCAAAATTCACACACACCTTTCTTCAAAATGATTTCTGCATGCTATATATTCTCTTATTCACCATTTGACCTTCTATATATATATGCCATTTCATAATCATTTAGATTTTCAAGTCGGCACTAATAATTATTATAACAGTCAGCTGGGATAAACAAATTGTAATAAAAAAATTCTTTGAAAGGGCCGACCTTGCTTAGTAAACATTAATCCTAAAAAGATTTCCTTCGGTGACCAAGAGAACTCAGTAACCATAGCGAATTTTGCAACATCCTTTGGAGACCGAGAGAGCTCGCTAACCACTAATTTTCCTTTGATAATCGAGGAGGCTCGATTAATATTGATATCTTGTCAAGTTTTCTTTAGACACCCGAGAGAACTCGGTAGACACTAAAAACCACCTAGCTGACTGACTGAGCTCGGTAGATACTGAGAACCGCTTAGCTGACCGACTGAACTTGATAGATACTGAGAACCACTTAGCTGACCGACTGAACTTGGTAGATACTGAGAATGATAATTGATATGACATTTGTGTGACATCAAAGACAACACATAGCTAATCCAACAATGTCCTTCAAACAATTGTATCTAGCAAATCATGCAGGAGAACCAACAACATAGGCTAAGTTTCCTATCCTATTTTTGGCTTATATTGATCCTAGATAGATCAGAGGGTTACTAAAAACCCCAAGAGGGTATAAGTGATGTGGTGAATTTAGCTGGTTTGAGTTATTGAAGCTTGGTGTGGGAGCTAAATTGTCCCTAGGAGCTAGTATAGTCCTAGTAAGGGGAAAAGAGCCTAAGGTTGGAAAAGACCTCAAAAGGATAAGAAATAGATAAAATAAGACTAAATGAGTCTTATGAATGTTAATATAACATACTAGGTGGTTAGAAGTGATTTGGAAGTGATTAAAAGAACTTAGGACATGGTTGCTCAAAAGTTTCTCAAAAGTTGTCATGACAACTTTTGCAACTTTGCAAAGTTGCATGACAACTTTTATCCTAAAAGGATCAAAGGATGGAATTAGGTCTAAAATGATCAACTTTTTGTGCTAATATGTTTTTCACATACACACATGAGAAAAAGATATTTAAGCCTCAAAAATCTCAAATACCAAGGTTGGAGGACATTTTTTAATTACTAGCACAAGAAATCAAACACTTTCACAGACAATGAAGGCACAATTTTTTGTTATCTTAGCATGAATAGGATCTAATGGAATATATTAGTATCTTAATTAAACAAATTTGATATTTTTATTCATTTTAATTCATTTTTTATAGGTGTTTATATTTTTAATCAGTTTTGTAGGTTCTTTGTTTATTGTTTTGTTCCTTCTAGTTCACTGGCCTGTACATAGTGATAATCTCAAAAATGGCTCTCCCATAAAATCCCATCATGTGTTCATCATAAAATTTTGGGACATGGTATTGGAGTCCATTTATAGTTCACATAAGAAAGAAGGAATTATATATATGTATTTATCTATATTTGTGACCTTTCCCTAGGTGAGCGCAGTCAATGCATGACTAGGAATAAAGAGGTTATTTGTAAGTTTACTTGCATGGGTGACAATGAAAGTTGAATACAAGACATTGGAGTTGAGTACGGAGATGAGATAGAGACCTGGTGAAGAGATAGAGGCTTGGACAATACATTTGGAAATAATTTCCTTTCACTGAACAAAGATGTCCTAGAAGCCATTAAAACCCTCATCAAACCCTCATAGTTTGGATCAATTATTGTATGGAGGCTCAAGGACCCAAGACCCATAAAATATCGTAGGTTTTCCTAATTGATTGAAGAATCCATAATTTTTTTGGTAGGTCCTTAAGGAAAAATTTTCAATAAATCCTAAGAACCTAGAATAGGAGACCTACTTGGGGGCTCAAGAGCTACAAGGCCAAGATAATAAAATTGGTGAGATTGGTAAGGTAGAGTTGAAAATATCTTGACAAAATGTGTCAAGAACTTAATAAAGTGATGAGTTTTATTACCGCCATGCCCCTAAAAAATTCCACACTTTCTTAGGATGTTGAGTACATTTGATAAAATGGGAGTGAGCATAAGGATAGAAGGGACATTTTGACATTGATAAGTCACCTAGAGAGTGAGACCAATTTTCTTTGATTGAGGACATTGAGAAAGTTCTTAGGAGGCAAGGGAGCACCTTGTGAGGCCCTAATCAAGGAATTGGGGATTTGGTGAGTTAGGAACCTAGGTTGGTCCTAACAAGAGAGTGAAAACTAGTGTGATCCTATCATTGTTTATAGTGTAGATGATTTTTTTATATCTAAATATTCCTTTCTTGCATAGCATATGAAGAGTCTCCTTGTTTGAATGAATTTAAACCTTCACATTTTAGTGTGGATACAAATTTTGAGCCTGAATTTTTTTTTATATTTTTATTTAGTTTTCCTTAGACCAATGATATCATACTATCTTGGAGGAAATCAAAATTGTCATCTCTTTTAGCTGTGACGTTTCTTGGAGTTCTTAAATATGCATTCTCTTAATTTTATTTTCTTTTTAGACTACCAAAGTCCCAAATCTGGTTTTTGGTGATGTCTATGTTTTGTCTTTGCTTAGTCTGAGAAGAATTGATTTCAATCATAGCTTTCTTAATAGGAAGAATTTCTCCACCCTTCTTGAATGTGACGAGACTTGAAGAACTTGTACTTGAGGATAATTATCTTCCTAGTAGGATATTGCTAGATCTTAGGCACTTAATGGTTAGAAATGGTACATGTAATAGTGTCCAAACAATCAATCAACCATTCGATCATAATAGCAAAACATCCATAGTCACATGTAACTCATTGAATAGACCATGATCTGAATGATATGGGAGGCTTGTATGATAACATATAATAATGAGTAAAGAATAGTATCATTTAGAATGTAATAGATAAATCAATAGAATAGGTGAGTGGAGGGAAGATCACAAAGGTCTATTTTTATAATTTTCAATATGAAAACTTGCAAATTGAATGACTATAAAATATGAAGTCCACCTTGTAAAATTTCTTAAATCTCCTCCACTTCTTCTTCTTTGATTGTTTATGTGAGGGAATTCCTATTCAAATGAATAACAATAACTGGATGTTGGGTTTAAGCATAATTGGGATATTTTTCTAATGTACAAATTTTTATTATAATCTCCTAGTTGGGATGTAAGCATCTAGAGGAAGGAATGTTTTTATTTATTTTTTATTTTTATATAGGTAATTAAATACAATAACCAAATCACTTCAGGAATTTAATTAGTTTATTTCTACTTTAACAGTTGAGTATGAATGCATATATTAGAACCAATCTTTTCAATTGAAAACATATTTGGTGTATTTATACATGTTCTATTATCTGTCTTGTGGTTATTGGTAATTGATACCTCTAAAATTTTACTATGATTTGGGGTTATTATTTTCTATTATTTATATTGGATTGAAATTCTTATCTTCTACTTGTTGGATTACAAAGAGGGGGGGTGAATCAGTAATCATGATCAATAAAATACCTTAATAAACTTTTCTCTGATTAACTCGGTAACTACTCAGTAGAAACATAGTTCTCTATTTACTGACAATATTAAATAAACTATATCAATTAGTAAAACATTACATAAATAATTCACAATGTGTAACATCAATATTTAATGTGGAAACCCAGTTATGAGAAAAACCACTATGGGAATTGTCACCCACTAAGAAATATACTCTTCTGAACTATGCTCGACTAAGAGCCGATCTGGTTAAAGATTACAAAACACATTGTTAGGTGTGACCTAGTTAAGGGATTTACCTCAAATATGTTAGGATCTTCATCTTGTTAGGAGTACCCTTGTTAGAGGGCTTTAACAACTCTTTTAGGAATGTCACCTTTCTCAAGGACTTACAATAAGACTATTAAGTCCACTCTATTAAGAGATTCATCTATTAAAAATTCTAGTAAGAAATAGTAATAAAAATGACCTATAGATGTGCAATTATCTTTTCTCAATTAGATCCTTATGCACTCTTCAATCTTCACTTCAATTCTTCATCTTCCACTGGCATCAACACTTCATCAAATCACTATTTTCACACTTGAAATCTCATTTTTCTTTCTCCTCTGTAATAGTCGATAACCCTTCAACTATTCAGTTTGTTAGCCATTTTTCCATACAAGATCGTCCTTTACATAGACAATTTTTTCCTCTTAATCTCATCTATTACATTTTCCTTTAATCAATCTTGATAGTTCAATTCATTATTCATAGAATCTAGATCTCGATAAAACATTTCCTTTTCACCTAGGAACTTGAACTTTTCTAGAAACTTGTTCCATCTCTTTTTTCTTCTTAGATCTTTCCATAAATCTTCATCTTCAATTTCATAACTGTAGATCTATGTAACTAAATTACCTCATCATCATTATCATCTAGCTCATTATAGCTAATCATTAAATATAGATTCCATCCATATTTAGTTGCTCAGTGTTCTCCAATTAGAATTTTGGTTACATCGCTCAATGCCTAAACCTCTCCTCTTTACCGAGTGACCTAATTTTTCTCTTTACCTTATCGAGTGACTTTTCCAACTTGATAGCCATAAAAATTTATCTTATCGAGTTTTCAAATCTTTATCGCCATACTTTACCGAATTAACATAATCATATGTTAGGTAGAAAATAATTATACCAACATAATCAAATCATTGTATGATTTGTATCAGTTGCCCATTTAATTTCTACAACTTCTCAACGTCTCATTTCCTCCTTTCCTTAACTCATTCATTTTATATCATTACTGAATGATATGGATACATAATATTAACAAGAAATCAATTGCTTGACATAAATGAAAAGACTATAATAGATCTAATCATTCTACTAACATCATTTATAACTCTAATCTTGGTCATTCTTCATCATCAACTCCATCAAATAATCGATCATCAACATATTATCAGTTATGATAAAACTAATTACATTTCATACATGGTTAGATGGAAGAGTTAAAATTATTTTAATACTTTTAAATCACTTAAGAAACTAATTTCCTTGTGGTTATCATCATGGTATGATTAATTGATTCTAGGGTAGTACTATATGTGTTTTTGGGTTGAGATGGAATTAGGAAATTAAATGTTTCCATACTTTATGTGTTACTTATACATTTTTTTTTGCAAAAAGATATATTTGGGAAAGGGTGTTGAATATGGGAAAATAGAGAAGGGTAGATAAATTCTTTCATCTACCTGCCAGTAGAAGTCTAGTAATTAAATGCTTAGGCCTAATCTTGGTAACACATGTTTTCTTAATTTTGCTAGTTATGTTATTTCTCTCTGCCATATCTATGTTACTTCTACTTAGACTTATGAGGAAATTAGATAGTTCATAGATTATACTAGATTCCTTCTACTCCATCAGTGTCAAACTCCTAGACTTCTCATGTAGGGTTAGTGAACTCTCTTTTCAGGATGATCCCTAGGGGAGATAACCACTTTATGGTTGGACATACAAAGTTCTTGAACCACACTCCTGTCTTGAGATTTGTGGATGGTTAGATGTATGATGGCTTGGTAGACCAAAGCATGCAAATGGATGATAGATAGTCTAATTCCATATTGATATCTTATTTCATTCAACCTTTTGAGTCATGTTATTGATGTATTTTGTATATTTGTGATGTATGATGCATGATGAATTGGTCGACACCCATGATGTATTAATTTGCTTCTTTTGAAAATGGTCAAACTTGTATTTTTTGATAAAATGGTCAAATTTATTATATTATTCCTTTGCATACTTTTGATGATAATTTGACAATTTGGATTGCATTACATTGTAATTATCTTATTTATGGAATATAAATTTTAGTATTGATTAGTCTTAGTGATTAACTATCTATGACTATTTTTACAACTATTTCCAAAATTTTGGTTTTATTTCTTATGTATTTTTTCTTGTGGTAATTTGGGTCTTTACATGTGGTATCAGAGCTATGTTTAAATAATATGAACTTTTTCTATGATTCCTAAGTTACATACTTATGCTTGGCACAAGATATATTTTTTCACCATGAAAACTCAAAATAGTATAAGGGATAGAACTATCAATAAGAAAAATAATGATGATCCAAATCCAAGGATAAATAAGATCTTAGCCCTCTTAAATGAACAAAGAAACCTCTTATAGTAGAAAGATGATCGAATGGATCATCTTGAGAAGGAATTAAGAGGTAGAAAAAATGAAGAGGGAAGAGGATCAGAGGCTTGAAGCTCAGTAGAAACTAGAGGAAGCTGGAAGAAGACCCATGAATGGAAGCATAGGGAAAGGAAGAAGAGGATAAGAGGAATGAAGTGTAGTAGAAATAAAATGAAAATCATGGGGCTGCTAATAATAGGGGAAGAATAGTTGAGGAAGTGAGTAAGGACCTCAAGAAGGTTGTACCTCCTACTTTTGATGGTAAGACAATCATAGAAAATGAAGAGGCATGTATAGTATCCATGGAGAAGTAATTCCACATTCACAACCTTTTTTTGTGAATCTAGAGATATGTGGGGTACTTTCAAGTTGATCGGTGAAGTTGGTACTATTGGAAAGTTGACTACACTAGTTTATATGACTCAATATACTATTTTCTTTATGGCAACAAAGTCATATAGTGTTTTGGAGTCAGCACACTTGATGAGAAGATCATAAATTGGCTGTGTTGAAGATTGGATAGTGTACAAAGTACCTGAAGATCAGAGCATCATCGCACATTCATACAACAAAATTATGGTATGCACCATAGAAATTAAGTTGGTGACATCATATTCATGCTAAGTCTAAGAGCCCATGATTAGAAGATTCTGTATGAGGAAGATACAGAGAGTTCAAGTTGCACAGATAGTAAATGCCAAAGAAGAACAAAGCAAGCAGTTGACTATTGGTGTTTTGGTTTGTGACTATAGTATTATGTTGTAAAGGCTATGCACCTACTATAATTAGGTTGTCGACATGTAATTATGTTTGTTTGTAAACACACTTGATCCAATTCAATTGGAAGAATTGTATGTTGTAATCACCTAAAAATGGAGAAAGACAATTTAATGATAATTCAAAGAAAATTAAGTGAAATCAAAGAAAATCAAGGAAATAATTGAATTGATTGAATCACAATGCATAATTAGCCAATCAAAATTAAAATCAAGTCCTAATTCGAGATCAATCAAAATTGAGAGCATTTTAATCAAGTGCAATCAAATCAAAATACAATTAATTGTATAGTCTTGGATTAAATTAAATTCCATCCATTCAAGGGGTACATGGCTAAAATAAATCAATTAAATCAATTAATAAAAATCAATTACTCTCAACAACCCAAAAGGAGAGGAAAATCAAACAACCAATAAAATTTGAGGAAAGGCATTCACATGGATCAATCAAAATTGAATCTCATTCACTCAAAGTGAAAAGGAATCTTAACCATCCATCTTGTCTACTTGTCCCAAGCTTTGAGGACACAAACTTTGCTTTGTCTTCAAAGGGTGGAACCAAAGACTTAACCCCAACTCAATCATGATTAAACACAACTACACCCCCAACCATTGGAAAATCTATAAAAGGAAGGCTAAAATCCTTCATAATTAATCAACCACCTATCTGAGAATTACATCAAACCTCTTGGAATTTGAGTTTAGAAAAGCATTTAAGAGCACTTTTAGCATTTATCTTGATAATTGTTAGCTTTAGCATTGTTTTATCTTTATCATTCTCATACTAGGATTGTCATTAATGAGAGCTTGATGAGAGCTCACTCATTAACATCTTAGTTAGAGAGCCATAGGAAACTCAATTAGTCATTGATTTTGTTAAATAGTTGCTCAATTGTGGTTGTATTTAGTTATTATTTCACTTATTGTTGATGATTAACCCTAATTCTATGAAGGTACATTTATTTGTATACAAAATGGTGCCCACTGTGGGGTAGTAAGCCTCATGTTATCCTTTTTATCATTTAGATAATATTTTGTATGCTTGCATCTGCTATTTTCTGTGGAATTTTTGTAGGAAACAGGTTAAATCATGCCTACGGCCAAGTCAGTCACACCTGTAATCATTTGGATGATGCCTACCAGATCTGTATCACCACTTATTTGCTAAAAGTTTATGCCTGGTTAACACTTTCTATTATGTCTCACATTCTTTGCTATCACCTATGATTGAAGAAATCACACCTACGCGATAAAGTTGTATTGCCTTTGCATAAAGAAGTCATGCCTGTGAGTGAAGAAGTGTCACCTATCGATTATTAGTTGTTGCCTGTGATCAAGCTTTGTGAAGCATTTTGGATAACAAGTCATGCCTAGTATCATTCTCTTACGCTCGATATCTTTAAAGTGTCACTTTGACTTAATTAGTTCACACATCTTTAAATAGTGTTTGCACTTATCAATAAACTGTTTACGCCTATGCACTTTTTAGTGTCACCTATGCACTTTTCTGTGTTTCTTGTGCACTTTTCTGTGTCACCTGTGCACTTTTTAGTGTTGCCTATGCACTTTTTTAGTTTCACCTGTGCACTTTTCTATGTCGTCTGTGCACTTTTCTGTGTCACTTGCTAACAGTAAAGTTACGCCTGCAAACAATTTAATATCGTGTATTTGCTAGACAATGTCGCTTTCAATTTTCTATCAGAATTTTCTTTTAGATTGATAAATTCTTTCATTTAACTCTTTGTTTGTACATTTTGACTATAAATGAATAGGCATAAAAAAAGTTCAGAAGCCAGAAAGTTGATTTAATCAAGAAGGGAAGGCACTAGCTAAGAAGATCAAAAGGGAGAACTTAGCACATATCGAGGCTGTTCTTGAGTAACCACAAGAGGAGGACAATCAGGTATATCAGAAATACCTTGCTTTGATTGAAGCTTATAAAAAGAAATTTGTATCTCTTAATTGGATCTTTAGTCTTTACTTCAAATTTTTGTTTGAAAATTTGCAAATAAGGTACTTAAAATTCATTGCATAAATCTTTGCTTTGTCAAATTCAATTTTGGCTTCCCCTCATTGTGATTGTTAGTGTTGACTAACTTGCTGGAGAACAAACACACTTGGAAGGAGCTATTTCCAAGGTGAGATGAAAATAATGAAATCACTTAAAAATGCCCCTAACTTCGGTTAGCTACAAAGAAAGAGGTAAGCCTAAACTAGTCAATATTTTCCCTTAGCTTGTGGCATTTGGTGCATTTAAAATATAGTAATTAAGAGGGATTAAAGAATCAAACACATAAATCAAAGCCCCTTGTTTGTGGAAGAGAGTAGAAATACTCAAATCCCTATAGTTAGTGGGTGAAATCAATTGAACCTTGTTAATTATGTTTGGGAACTAAAGGGAAATTTAGGGATATGCTCTTCACCTTCTTGGTGAACCAAATTCCCAAAAGCTTAACCTTAATTACATTTTCCTTGCTTTCAAAATGAACATGCTAGAACTTTAGTGGGCTCACCTCCCAAGTTTTCCTTAATGAGGCCAGTGAGAGGGATAGCCCAAAGTGGGATACGCTCACTTTTTTCATGGGGATCCAACCCACTATAAAATGAAATGCATGTATCCTTAATGGGGTGCATGACAAAAGGATTTTAATTTTTTGAACTTCCTCTAGTAGTCCTCATGGATTGCACAAAATCATACCTCAGTGCATGTGGGAAGCCCCTTAACATACTTGGGGGATGAGAGATTAATGTCCATTTTGAATGGAATCCATACTAAATCCTTGATCCATTAGCAAGCCTACCTCATTAGAGCCATTTAAAAGCCAAATTTGACCTTAGGTAGGTTGCTTAGAGGAATTTCTTGTATTAATTGATAAAATCATTGTGTTGTGCTTGAAGATCTTTGATTACAAAAAGAAAATATCCATTAAGATCCAAAAATCAATTAACAATAAAGATTCAAAAGAATATTCCATTCACAAGAATTCAAGAAATGGAAAAAGAAATGGAAACATTATCCAACTAGTATCATTAAGAACATTCCTTACCTCTATGATCAAGAAAAACAACATGAACATCATATCTTTGATAATTCAAAATTTTATCAAAAAGAATATCATGAAAACCATATATTTGATCAAGAATATCTTAATGATAAACCAATATTTGATGAAGAACTTATTTCAAAATATCAAGAGAATCTCATCTTTGATCAAGGAAATCAAGAGGAATTAGTTCCATCTCAACAATATTCATCATATGATAACTCTTTGGGAAACAAAAATACGTCCAAATATCCTTGGGATAGATCATTTAATCCTTTTGGAATTTCATACGAATCAACTTTGGAAAAACTCCTTGAAAATGATCTCATCACATTGCCTCAAATTACTTCATGTGGTTTTATCTTTTTGAGTAACTATTGTGCATATCATAGACATAATGAGCATGAAACTTCAGATTTAATGGAGTTGAAACATAAAATCCAAGATCTTATTGATGAGGACTTAATTGAAATTGAAAATCCTAATGACTCATCTAATGAAGATACTACTCTCAAGAAAGATCAAACTTATGAACACATGTCTAGTAGTGGTCCTCTTATAGCTTTCACCTATTCCACCATTCATCCATTTCATATAGAAGCAAAGCTATCCAATATTCCTCCATAAAACAAAGATCCAAATAGTTTTCATAATGACTATGTATACCCTCAAGGGCTACCTCTAAAAGACATCCAAGCTAACCTACATCTTGCTACAATCTTATTTCATGATTCAAAGGTTATAGAATCCAAGCCTTCATGTGCTACAATACCTATGTACCTATTTCAAATGAACCTTCATTAGCCATTCATGAATACCTTGTGTGGATCCAAACTCCTACATTTTCCTTAGAAGTGGCTCCATGTCAAGAGACTAATCAAGAGTGCAAAGAAACAAGTCTTATTAAGGATCAAGATCAAGATATTATCCCTTCTTATCCTATAGTTGACCAAAGTCCCATATCCCAAGATTCCCATGATGAACCCTTCATACCCTTCCATTTCTTTCAAGAAGATACCCTTCTATCTCAAGCACCCTATATTCCTTCACCTCCTATATCTTACCCATCTCCTAAGCAAGATTAAAGTATTCCTTCTATCTCTAATGAACTTATTGAAAATGAAAAACAAAGTATTCTTCCTAAGCAAGATCAAAGTACCCCAACATCCACTTTTCATAAGCATCTATATCCATCTCAAGCTTCAAATTCTCATATCAAAGTCACTCCTATCAAAGCTACATATAAGCCTATTGGTACAAAGATAAATTTGAAAGATGAAAGCCTTGGCCATGCAGCTCCAAATAAAGATGTTCATATCCTTCCCACATCCCATTTACCTCCATTTTCACATAAGACTCATTCTTCTACATCTTCCAAATCCATCCTTGGTCCCTACATCCTAAATTTGAAACCTTATACATCCTCCAAATCTATATTGGGCCCTTATATTCCTCCATCAACCTTTCCTACCATCCATATCCCACAATCCACTTACCCTATATCCTATCAAGATCAACAAAGACATACATACTTTAAAAACCAAACACCCATCCATACGAACCCTCCATATGAACCATCCATATTTACCTTATTCATCCACCAATCCCAAGTCCTTTGGAAGAAGTTTGAATGCGCAACATAAGAATCAGAAAATCAAGAATCCACTTATGTATGAAGAGCACCATGTCCCATCTAATCAACATGTGAATGAAAGAAAAAAATAAATATTCAAGAGACCACAAAGGTCCATCAAGAAAAAAGAAAAATCAAAGAAAATGTGGATTCCTAAATCCCTCATTGAAGAAATGCATTCTAAAGCATCCAAAAGGAAAGACAAATCAAAGAAAGTGTGGATTCCCAAGTCACTTTTGAAGGACTTACACACAAAAGAGAAATCAAGGTTGACATTCAAGCTTACAAAGGCTTCCACTTCACATTCTCCCAAACACATTCCATCTTATCCATCCATTTTGGGTCCTTGTATCCCAAGATCCATATCCTCTACTACATCAAATTCCCAAGCTATCTCACCCATTTTTCCTCCATTATTCCACTACCCTTCAAGGTGTGTATCAATGTTGATCTTGATAATACTTCTTATCCTCCTATTCATTATCCTTTTATTCCCTTTTTCACACCCACACATGGAAAGACTCATTATCCTCTCATTCATTATCCTTCCATTTCCATTATCCAATCCATCGCATAAAGCTTTAGCCACCCTTTACCTTATCCACCATATCACATTTCCATCACCCTATCAACATCTTTGAGCATACCTTTTAGTGACCTTGGCACATCATATCATACCTTTTAAAGGAGTATACAAAGAGCATGAAGATTGAGTCCATCCAAAAAGAGAAAATTGAAAAAAAAAACAAAAAAAGAGAAAAATAAAGAAAAATAAAAAGAGAAGAAGAAAAAGAAAAGAAAAGAAATCCATCCTATGGTGAAAACCACTTCTTGTGGCATCTTGGACAAGTACCATGATGAAAACCTGGCAAACAAGTGTCATGTGTAATTCCTCTCTCTTGCACTCTACACTTGGGGGCAAGTTTAATCCATCATATTCTTCATCTTTCTACCATTCACTTGCATCTATATTCCATTTTTGACCTTTGATCTTGACAAGGTTGAACATATCCATGAGCATTAAATATCTTGATATGAGTTATCCTATCCATTGGCCTATTCACTTGTTGCATTCACGCTACCCTATCATGATCTTGCTTATCCTAAAGCCACCTTCATTATTTCTAAGAAGCCTTCCCATAATCCCAAACCATTCACTCATAGCCTTCACCATCCCTTTATCATGATTGTATGATCCTATCCACATTGATATTGATCCAAGTGAAAAATGAAAAAATGTTAGAAAAAGTCTCTTGATATGTCCATTCCTTTGGACCATTGTCATGACATCAGGTCATTATTCCATATGCAATCCAACACCACATCATTGGCCTATATATTGCGATATTATTTTTCCCTAGCTTGGATAATCTTGAGGAGATAGTCCTATAGGTAACACACTTGCTTCATCCATCATAGCCTATTCATCTCACATCCATCAGTTTGCAAATCCATCTTTCATGTCCTATACCTTGCTAGACATTGGGGACAAATTCAATGTGATCTTGCTTGAGAACTAGTAATCTCTAAAAATATGAAAAAGAGAAAATGTTTCTCAAAAAATCCAAAAACATAAAAAATTTCTAAAAATTCAAAAACATTAAAAAAAAAATTGAAAAATAAAAATAAAAAATTGCAAATCTTAAGTAAACACTCAAAAGTTGCATTGCCCAACAAATCATGATCTTTGCTAAATCAACTAGGGGCACCAATCCAAATTCAGTGAGCTTAGAAAAGCAAACATTAATTGTCTCAAATCATTGCAGCAAAATCAGAAAATTGTTACACTTGACCTTCATGATCAATATTACATTTCAAACATCCAAATGCTTAATCAAATCAGATCAAAATCTAAAAAGCTTAATCAACTCAGATCAAAATCTAAAAGGCTTAAACATAACTAAGGATCAAAGTGGATGAAGTTGTTGAAATATAGATCTAAAAACAAAAGAAAAAATGTTCAAAGTGTTACTACATTTTTTGGAATCATGTCCTTTTAGCAAATCGATGAAGTCTTTGACTAGATGAGCAATGATGAAGACATGATATTTTCTTGATTTCTTCTTGAGTGCTTGTTAGGTTGATTCATAGCAGTATGTGAATCCATCTAGTGACATGATCATCAAAGAACCATCGAGGACATTTGTATATGAAAGGGATCAATTCTTTGTTCGTTTACTTGAAATTGTTAAAATCTGAGGAAAGAGGTATTCATATCATCATGGTTGAACCAGTGAGGGTTGTACCAATTTCATGTTCCAAAAGCTTGATGATGAAAATAAGATTTCAAATCTTGAATAATGATAGTTAGCTACATACATCTTAGATTAAATGCATTGTATATATTGTTTGGCCTTTCTTAGCTTAATTTTCAAGGGGGAAAATAAAAAAGGGGTGGATTTATCATTATCAAAAGACCAAATCAAGATACATCAAATGAACAACATCATCAAAGGTCCATCAATATAATCAAAATCTTGACCAACATCATCAATGCTTGAAGTATCCATCAACAAAATCATGTTTAATCTAATCATCAAAGGTACATCAACATCATCAAGATACATCTTCAAATGTTTGATCCATCAAAATGATTCATGCTTCATCAAGGACATCATCAAAAATCAATCATGTTGATCAACTAGGGGCAACCTAATGCTGTTCATTACCTTCTCTTCTATCAATCCATAATTCTGTATCATCAAAACATCTAATTATGTTGTATCAAATATCAATCAGTCAAATCATCCAAGTGATCATCTAATTTCAATCAAGTTATCCTATCCTCCATTTTCTCATCTTGAGCACATCAAATCTCCTAACTCTATATCGTGAGGAAGGAAAATCAATGTTTTGTCTCTCTAGATCTTGAGAGTGAAATATCAACCCATCAACTTATCGTATCAAATTGACATCAACATCAACCAAGTGATTCTGACTGACATCAAATGATACCAAACCATTATCAACTTATCTAGAGCATCAACAACATCTTATCAATCAAATCTTTTATCATCAAATTCTCTCATGAATGGGGCATTTTCAAAATTTCTATATTGGGAAACAAATCAAAATCTCCCAATCTCAATCAAATCATCCAAAATCATTTTGATTCATTTCTCGAGGGGGCATGCAATCATATCATCAGCAATAACATCAATGGAAATTAGAGACCGATCATCAAATCCAATCAAAAGTTGTTATCAAAATTTTTTTCGTAATCAAACAAAAGGGGCATTATATCAATCATCAAATCAAACATCATATCAAGATTCATCATCAGAAAAAACATCATATCAGAATGATCATTAGAGAACCATATCAATAGAGTTTCATATCGATCATATTTACATCAATCTCATATCAGAAATCAAGATCAACCATCGAAAGACACCAAACCAAATCAAAGATCAATCATCAATGAATCAAGACCTTATCAAGCAAGATTAGAGTATTATTTGAATCGACATGCTTTGCACGTCAACTCAAAGAGGGGCATTTGTAATCACCTAAAAATGGACAAAGACAATTTAATGATAATTTAAAGAAAATTAGGTGAAATCAAAGAAAATCAAGGAAATAATTGAATCAATTGAATCACAATTCATAATTAGCCAATGAAAATTAAAATCAAGTCCTAATTCGAGATCAATCAAAATTGAGAGCATTTTAATCAAGTGCAATCAAATCAAAATACAATTAATTCAATTAATTGTATAGTCTTGGATTAAATTAAATTCAACCCATTCAAGAGGTACATGGCTAAAATAAATCAATTAAATCAATTAATAAAAATCAATTACTCTCAACAACCTAAAAGGAGAGGAAAATCAAACAACAAATGAAATTTGAGGAAAGGCATTCAAATGGATCAAGCAAAATTGAATCTCATTCACTCAAAGTGAAAAGGAATCTTAACCATCCATCTTGTCTACTTGTCCCAAGCTTTGAGGACACAAACTTTTCTTTGTCTTCAAAGGGTGGAACCAAAGACTTAACCCCAACTCAATCATGATTAAACACAACTACACCCCCTACCATTGGAAAATCTATAAACGGAAGGCTAAAATCCTTCATAATAAATCAACCACCTATCTGAGAATTGCATCAAACCTCTTATAATTTGAGTTTAGAAAATCATTTAAGAGAAATTTTAGCACTTATCTTTATAATTGTTAGCTTTAGCATTGTTTTATCTTTATCATTCTCATACTAGGATTGTCATTAATGAGAGCTTGCTAAGAGCTCACTCATTGACATCTTAGTTAGAGAGTCATAGGATGCTCAATTAGTCATTGATTTTGTTAAATAGTTTCTCAATTGTGGTTGTATTTAGTTATTATTTCACTTATTATTGATGATTAACCCTAATTCTATGAAGGTACATTTATTTGTATACATATGTAATCGGTTAAAGAGCTAACCTAGTTATTTGTTTTGTATGCATATATAGATATTAGACACGTTGATTGTAATTAGTATGAGAGTTGAAATATAGTTGAGAAAAGAAAAGTAACAGTGTGTGAAGAGTTGATAAGATGTATTAAAGCTTTGCAAGAGGTCAAAGCATCAACGCATCAAAGGAACTGATCAGACGAGTAGTGTCACAGTGATAGTTCATCCAATGGATATAGTGTGTATCTGAGATCAGAAGGTTGTAGCCTTCACCACTTGTGTAGTGAGCTCTAGCACAGTGTGTCCACACCCCTAATAGGGTTTATTGTAAAAGACTCCTAATAGGGTCTGACCCTTGACAAGGTCATTATACTAAACACATTGTAAAGCAACTCCTAACAGGGTTAAGGATCTTCTAACAAGGATCATAAAAAACTAGTACAAAATATTAGTGGGTGTCAATTCCCACCGGGGTTTTTACCTATTTTAGTTTCCATGTAACCATATTGGTGTTATGTGTTGATTTCATGTTTCATGTTTATGTTGATGTTCATTTCAGTATTTAAGTATTCAAGTTCAGTTTATGAATAAAGTAAAAAGATAAAATACAATGAACACTGAGTCACCCCCCCCTCTGAGTGTTCCCATTCCTAACAATTGGTATCAGAGCTCTGGTCCTCAACAAAGAAGTTTAACCACTTGAGGAGATGATCGACGAAGAAGAAATGAAACATCTAAAAAGAAATCTTGAAGCTGATCTTGAAGACTTGGACAGATCTGAAAAAGAAATTGAAGAACTAAAAGAAAAAGTCTGTGATGCTCAAGTAGTCATCAAAAGGCTAAGAAAGGATTTGAAAGAATGCTCTACCAGTGATTTAGTGATAATGATCAAGAAGCTGAATGAAGAAAATTCATCTTTGAAAGAATAGATTGAAGAATTGGATGATAAGCTAACTAACAATCAGGAAGTCTATGATGAACAGATCAAAGAGAATCTTCAACTCAATGAAGAATTGAGGCAAGAAAACATGGAAATCTTGGAGCTAAGGAACAACAAAGAAATCTTGGAATCTAACTTGAAAGAGATAAAGAATCACATTGATAAATTGCATGCCATTTATGATTTGATAGAATCTCAGTTGTATGCAAGAAGACTTAAAGGAGATACTAGTTGCATTGGATACAATGAAGCACAAAATCAGATTGACAACATGCAAGCAAGAATGAAAGCACCAAAAGACACCTCAGATGCTAAGGAGACTGGAAGTCAGACAAAAGATCATGTTGAACCATCCAAGAATGAGTGCAAGCCAGTAGATCAAACTTGTTATGCATGTAAAAAGTATGGAGATATAGCAAGGAATTGTACATAGGTAAGACCTTTCAATGGTTACTGTTATTCATGCAATAAATTTGGTCATAGAGCTATGAATTGTAAGACAAGTCAGAAGAACAAGACATCATAATCAAAGAAATTAGAATCAGCTAAATGTAAGAAGTTCTCAAAATGTTACATGTCAAATATGTAATTATAATGGTCACTCAGCAAGACAAAGTAAAATGGTGACCCATTTTAATGCACTGAGGAATATAAGGCCCCCAACCATTTTTCACTCTTGTAACAAGGCTCGACACATCTCAAAGTTTTTTAGATCAAGGACACAAAGTCAAGAAATCGCTAAAAAGGCTGAAGAACTAGTATTGGATACTGAAGGAGAAGTCAAGTTTATGAAAGCTTCAGAGGATGCGAGCTTGATTTGGTCAGAGGTGAAGAAGGATAAGGTTGATGAGCATTTATTGGATGCATCCATAGTAGATGCACCCTCTTCATCTAGATGAATGGCCCTTAGGGTCATAAGGGGAGCTAATTTAGCTATAAACCCCTATGCGGCTGGTATACTCACCCTCAGAGTATGCACCTTTGGAATTAAGCTTTTGGGGACTAGCAGAACCTATGTGACAGAGCGCACTAGTTGATTGTTTGTAGAATGAAAGTTAGAAATTTTTAGTGACAGTCTGGTTTATGCGACAAGCATTAATGGTAGAATTCCTACTTTAAAGTACATAGAAGTTTGTAGATCTCTTATTGCATTCAAATTCAGAGTGATTAGAGAGAAGAAGAGCCCTAGCATTTGATTGTGAAGAATTGTAGATTGATTCATCAGTGATTAGTAGTGCATTTGATCGGTTGAAGAAACCCTAGTTCATCATGCTGATTTAGAAGTTGTTAAGATCATTTGGAAAGAGATATACAAGTAAGTAATGGCTACTCCCATTGTATTTGATGTGGCATAGAAGAAGAGATATGTGTTTAAGAGGAATCTATTTAAATCCACAATAGATGACCTAGAAGGTGCATTCTCCCACACTCCCATGGGTGTTATGCATGTGGAAGACATTAGGGCATACATACATTACAAAAAGGAACCATTAGGTTTGGAAAAAATAAGAGCGCACATGGAAATAATGTTGAAACCTGATAAAACCTTCATGGATGAGTGTGCGTAGTGGAATAATCATCCTATAGTGGAATATGCTATGGCATATGAGTTCTACAAGTAAGAATGGATCAAGGTCCTACTTAGAAAGATCCATGATGACCTATTTTGGATAGGTGAAGTGCCGGTCATGATTACAAGAGACCTAATTCATGAGATGATAGGCCTCTCAAGGATAGGCATCATTCTTCTAGTGAGAAAGGATGTGAGAAAACTTGTTGAGAAAGCATGCAAATCAAGAAGTGATAGGTTCAAAATGACTATAGATTGTATTGACAAAAATGACATCAAATTGATATCCATGATACTGGGGTATAGGTTTCAACACACTAGCAGGGTGAACAATGTGTTTGCAGCTACAATTCTTGTAGCAATAAAACTTGTGAGAGATAATGGAGAGTTCAATCTATGTGAGATCCTATGTGCACAACTAATATACAACATCAAAGCTATTAAACATGACAAGACCAAGATATTTATATTTGGGTCTTTGATCATATACTTGTACTTCCACATTCTTGGAAAGGTGTTAGATTTATACCTAGACAAGACTATTCCTACTATGCCACAAATATCCTTCAAGGCATCTACTGAGAGCACACTAAAGGATTATATGACACTTCAATTAAAAAAATTTAGGGTTAAAATGTAGATGAGGTACAGAATACCAGAGAGTATTGTTGAGAAATACAATGATAGCATTTTCTTTATGGTAGAGACAGATGTAACTTGTATGGAAGCAGTTGAGCTAAGAGAAAAGTGGATCCATCCACTTGGATATGAGGTTGATGAAAAATTCCTAGAAGCATATGCACAAGTATTGTTATTTTCCCTCAAAGACCCTAATGAGCCAAGATGGGGAACCTATGAAGAGAAAATAAGAGAAGTTGATGCAGTTTTGAATAGTGCAATAACAAAAAGGAAGGTTGCCAAGGTTACTTCAGAGATTTTGATAATTCATGGAGTATCACAAGAAGATTTAGACAAAGCAAGGCAAGAGAAGATTGCTTTTGAAATAGAGAGTGAAACTAAAAAAAAAACAAAATCTAAGGATCCAAAGATGAAGAAGGTTAAAATAGAGAAATCAGGTGACAAGAAGGGTAAAAATGATATTACTTGATGCAGGAGCATCTTGGGTCTTTGGCAATCTTGCATCAACCAAAAACATTTTCTAATTTTTGTACCTATTTTCTGTAGTTTTCTTTATAATATTTTAATTTGATAGTTTCATGTTGGGGACCTATTTGGGAACCTTCTCCTATGAGCACATCAAGTTTGGATGGACTGTTTCAAAGTTACAGCTATTTTCCTTGCCGTCAGAACAGTGTTTTCCTGTAGTTTTGGTGTTGATTGTTCATGTTGGTTCTCTTGATCCATAAGGAATTTTATTTTTATCACTTAAGGAATTGAAGAGGACCTAAATTAATACCATTTTCCAAGAGCACAGCTTCCAATTCATTATGAGTCAAAATTTATGGCCTTTTCGGCACAGGACCTATTTTCTGTCAGTCTCACGTCCGAGCCGTTCCTGTAGTTTTGGTGCTGATTGTTCATGTTGGTGACCTTAATCTATAATGAATTTTATTTTTCACACTTAAGGACTTAAGTGGACCTAAAGTACTATAATTTTACAAGAGCGTAAACTCCAATTCATTATGAGTAAAAAGTTATGCCTATTTTGCCTCAGGACCTATTTCCTGCTAGTTTTTGGGTGAAATGTGTGGTGTTTCTTCTTGCAATGTTCCATGTGCTCATATGGGACCTTGTGCACTTAAATTCATGTTCTTGGGTCAATTTAGGACCTAAATACAAAGGTGCATCAATTTATATTCATTCTAGCATTAGTTTTGGTTTAAATCTTGAGACTGGACCTATATTGTAATTAAATGCCTCGCTGGCCAACCTGTGGCTTAGCTGGCTATATAAGGAGTCTAGATTGATGTAGTAGATCATCATGGGATCATGGGTGAGATATAGGAAGGATTATCAAGATACATCATTGGAGAAAAAGATAGGATGCAAGCTGTAATTCTGAATTCATAATTCTGATTGTATAAGGCCGAAACCCGGAAGGCCTCATAGCCGGGCATGTTGAAAGAAATAATATAATTCTTTGTTGTTGCTGATAGTTGATTGTCTCATATCCATTTTTTTTCCATTGATTTCATGTGATATTATATTGCTTCCATTGTGTAACTTTGAGCAAGGGCTTATTTTGGATTCAAGTGGACTCAATTCTACTTGATTCTGCTTGTATCTACCCTGCCCCTACATCAAGTGGTATCAAAGTGAGTTCTTTCTTGTGGATTGGATCATGGAGAACCTTATTGGATTTGGTTGTAGGGTGGTAGATCTGAGATCTGACCTATAACTTTTAGAAGGTTATGATCTTGCTGGAACCTAATTTTCAAGATGGTTCATGGAAGAGGAAATGATAATGCTATCATGGATATGTTGAGGCAAATTGCAACTAGGCTTGAATCTATAGAGACAGCCCAAAGAAGAGGAGCACATCTTGAAGATGTTAGTGATGAAGAAGAAGAAGTAGCACCTAATGCTGAACCTAAAGTTGAACAAGATGAGGAAAGACTTTTGAGAGTTTTGTCTAAGGCTATCTCCAGACCTACAGTTGAAGTTGCTTGCTATGATGGAAGACTTGAGACTGATACACTTTTGGATTGGATCTCTGAGATGGATAAATACTTTGAGTATGAAGGTACTCCTGATAATAAGAAGGTTAAGATAGTAGTCACAAAGTTGAAAGGGCATGCATCTCTTTGGTGGGATCATTTGCAAACTGAGAGACAGAAGAGAGGAAAAGAAAAGATCAAAACATGGATGAAGATGCTTGGAAAGATGAAGTAGAAGTTTCTTCCAACTGACTACCAAGTTAGTCTGATGAGAAAGATGCAAAATCTAAGACAAAGGACATGAGTGTGAAAGAATATACTGAGGAATTTTATAAATTGGATATCAGATCTGGACATGTGGATGATGAAGTTGAGAAGGTGGCTAGATATCTGAATGGCCTAAGGACATCTATTCAAGATGACATTAGTTATGTGAAGATTGATAGTGTGGAAGAAGCATACCAATTTTCTTTGAAGGCTGAAGAAAGATTGACAAAAAGACATGATCAAAGACAAAGAGGAAGAGGTAACAGATTTTAGAGAAGTAGAGGTAGATCTAATGGAGAAAGTAGAAGATCTAAAAATTTAGTGCAAGATAAAGGATGGAAAGATGAGCCTACTAAAAGAGGTAATTACTCTAGAGGTAGCTGTACTGGTTACTCTAGGAATAACAATAATGGTAGAAGGGAAGAGAAATCTTGGTTTAAAGGTACTTGTTACAAATGTGGTGAAGAAGGACATAGAGATTTTGAATGTACTAACTCTAGAAAGAAGACTGGAGGTAATGGTAGAAATAATTTGGCTTGTGAAGAAGTTGAGGAAATGTCTAATGAACCTAAACATGGTGAGAACTTGATGCTAAGAAGGATCTTGTGTAATGAAGAAGTTGATGAGGAACCTATTCCGAGGAAAAGTTTGTTCAGAACCAAATGTAAGATTGCTAACAAATGTTGCAAGGTAATCATTGATAGTGGAAGTTCTGATAATTTGGCATCTGAAGAGCTGGTTAACAAGTTGTAGTTGTAGAGATTGAAACATTCGAAGCCTTACCATATTGCTTGGATCCAGAAGGAGCATAAACTACTTGTAAGTGAACAATGCCTTGTTAAATTCAAAATTGGGAATTATCATGATGAAGTCTTGTGTGATATTATGCCTATGGATTGTTGTCATATTCTTTTGGGTAGACCTTGGCAGTATGATAGGAAAGCTTTGCATGATGGTGGATTGAATCAATATACTATTTGGATGGATGGAAAGAAACAAGTGTTATTGCCTTTAGTATAGAAGTTTGATGAAGGTCACTGTACTACAGTCAGAGTATGTTTGTTTGATGATAAAACATTTGCAAGAGAAATGGAAGAACAAAATATTTGCTTTTCATTGAAGCATAAAAGTGGACAGTCAAATAAGGTTGTTGATGCCTTGAGTAGAAGAAGAAGTTTGCTGACAGAGATGAGAGTTGAGGTACTTGGTTTTGATGATTTGAAGTATTTTTATGAGGCTGACATTGATTTTTCAGAGCCTTGGAAAGCTCATAAAGAACACATAGTGAGTGATAAGTGGTCTGATTATTTCATTCAAGAAGACATGTTGTTTAAAGGAGTTCAGTTGTGCATACCTAGATGATCTATGAGAGAGAACATAATGAAGGAGAAACATAGCAGTGGACTTGTTGGACATTTTGGGATTAATAAGATAGTGAATTTGATTTTAGAAAGATACTTTTAGCCACAGATTTATAGAGATGTACAGAGAATGGTTAGAGGTTGCAGAATTTGTCAAGTAGCAAAAGGAACTAGTTAGAATTTGGGATTGTATACACCTTTGCCTGTACCTGATAGACCTTGGGAAGATGTGAGTATGCACTTTGTTCTTGGATTGCCTAAAACTCAGAGAGGTAATGATTCTATTTTGGTAGTGGTTGATAGATTTTCTAAGATGGCTCATTTCATACCTTGTAAGAAGACATCTGATGCATTGCATGTAGCTAAATTATTCTTCAAGGAAGTGCTAAGATTGCATGGTTTGCCTAAATCTATTGTTTCAGACAGAGATACTAAGTTTACTGGCTATTTTTGGAGGAAACTTTGGAAGAAGATGAATACTGATTTAAAGTTTAGTTCTACATTTCACCCTCAGATAGATGGACAAACTGAAGTTGTGAACAAAAGTTTGGGAAACTTGTTGAGATGTTTAGTTGGAGAGAAACCTGCTAATTGGGATTTGATTTTGGCACAAGAAGAGTTTGCATATAATAATTCAGTGAATAGAAGCACTAAGAAGACACCATTTGAGATTGTTAATGGATTTCATCCTAAGGGAACCACAGAGCTGAGAGATTTACTTACTGAGACTAGAAGAAGTGTTGAAGCTGATCATTTTGTAGAATACATGAGAACTTTACATGATGAAGTTAAAAAGAATTTGGAGGACAGTAATCTAAAATATAAACAAAGAGCAGACAAGAGAAGGAGACATAAATCTTTTGAAGTTGGAGATGAGGTTATGATTCATTTGAAGAAGAATAGATTTCTAGTTGGTACCTACAACAAGCTGAAAATGAAGAAGTTTGGACCTTGTAAGATTCTGAAGAAGTTTGACAGTGGAAATGCTTATGAAGTAGAATTGCTAGAGGACATGGATATATCACCTATATTCAACATTGCTGATATATTTGAGTACTTTGAATCAAATGATGAGATAGAAGATGATCTAGACTATCCTAAGAAGAATAGCGATAGCATTGAAAAGATCTTGAATAGCAGAGTTGGCAAGAGTACAAGAGGAAAAGACCACATGGAATATCTAGTTCAGTGGAAAGATAAGCCAGTTGAGGATAGTTCATGGATTACACAAGCTGAGTTGGATCTTTATGATTCAGGTTAGAATATGAGTAGTGCCTAATGTGGACATCAGTTCTTTATTCACCCCAGATGTCTGATGCAGGAGCATCTTGGGTCTTTGGCAATCTTGCATCAACCAAAAATATTTTTTGATTTCTATACCTGTTTGCTATAGTTTTCTTTATAATATTTGAATTTGATAGTTTCATGGTGTGTGAATCTTACATCATGTTAAGGACCTATTTTTGAACCTTCTCCTATGAGCACATCAATTTTGGATGGACTATTTCAAAGTTACAGCTATTTTCCTTGCCGTCGGAACAATGTTTTCCTGTAGTTTTGGTGCTGATTGTTCACGTTGGTTCTCTTGATCCATAAGGAATTTTATTTTTATCACTTAATGACTTGAATAGGACCTAAATTAATACTATTTTCCAAGTGCATAGCTTCCAATTCATTATGAGTCAAAAGTTATGGCCTTTTTTGCAAAGGACCTATTTTTTGCTAGTTTCACGTCTGAGCGGTTCCTGCAGTTTTGGTGCTGATTGTTCATGTTGGTGACCTTGATCTATAAGGAATTTTATTTTGTGAACTTAAGGACTTAAGTGGACATAAAGCACTATCATTTCCCAAGAGTAAAAACTCCAATTCATTATGAGTAAAAAGTTATGCCTATTTTGCCTCAGGACCTATTTCCTGCCAGTTTTTGGGTGAAACGTGTGGTGTTTCTTCTTGCGATGTTCCATGTGATCATATGGGACCTTGCACACTTAAAGGCATGTTCTTGGGTCAATTTAGGACCTAAATCAAAATGCATATCAATTTATATTCATTCTAGCATTAGTTTTGGTTTAAATCTTGAGACTGGACCTATATTGTAATTAAATGTCTGACTGGTTGACCTGTGGCTTAGCTGGCTATATAAGGAGTCTAGATTGATGTATTAGATCATCAAGGGATCATGGGTGAGATATAGGAAGTATTATCAAGATAAATCATTGGAGAAAAAGATAGGATGCAAGCTGTAATTCTGAATTCATAATTCTCATTGTATAAGGCCAAAACCCAGAAGGCCTCATAGCCGGGCATGTTGAAAGAAATAATATAATTTTTTGTTGTTGCTGCCAGTTGATTGTCTCATATCCATTGTTTTTCCATTTATTTCATGTGATATTATATTTCTTCCATTGTGTAACTTTTAGCAAGGGCTTGTTGTGGATTCAAGTGGACTCAATTCTACTTGATTCTGCTTGTATCTACCCCGCCCCTGCATCATTACTCCTCATGCGTGCATAGTAAAAGTTGACCTTAATGCTCCTCCTGAGTATAAGGTAATGCCTAAGAGGAAGAAAGAAATCAAAACTGGTCATCCATCCTAATGAGTAACAAGGAATAGGAAGAACACTCAAGCACCTCTAGAAGTAAGCTTCAAACCTAGTCTCAATGTGTTAAGTGCAAGGATCATTGATGAAGGAAGGATAGATCAAGTAGGGAAGTTCTATGAGAAGTATAGTGAAACTAAAAAATCAGAAATCCATGGAATAATTGTCAAACATATGCTGAAGTTCAAAAAGATAGTCCTAGAACTGAAAACTATGATTCCAGATAATGTGTGGAACATATTAGAATTCCTAAAGAGACAAGCGATAGAAGAAGATCTTAGATGAGATTTTTCCAGTATGTTCTCTAGAAGAGAAAAATTTATGGTTAGATCTGGTAAAGCCACACCTTAGAACAAAAAAAAAGAACTTTACATATAATGGACAAAAACTTTGAGTTAGTTGCAAAGGAAACTAAGAAAGCCTTTGAGAAGGTCTTCATGAACAGGCACATGTGTCCAGCTATTGCGCCCACAACTCAAGTACCCAAAAAGGTTGCAAAAGAGTTAGAGACCATAAATGTACCATCTATAGGTTCACAAGATTCAATGCATATAGTTGATGCATCTACAGAGGCAGAGAAGTTTGTGCCTATGTCAGAAGCACAAAAGGATGAAACAATTCTCATTGATAATGTAAAAGTTACTATGGCGGCCATAGAAATGGATTTGGATAGGTTTTAAGAAGCCTTTGTAAGCACTCAAGAGGCTGAGAACTTATGTAGTAACACTCCTCCTAATCAACAAGAAATTCTGATTGAGGATATAACCAATGAAAAAGAAGAAAAAGAAATAGAAAAAGAAGAAGAAAAGAAAGAAGAAGAAAAGATGAAAGAGGAGAAATAAATAGAAGAAGAAAAAGGAAATGAGCCATTAGTTGAAATACTAAGAAAATTAAAGAAAGAAGTAGAGGACAACACTCCTATCACTCCACTACCCTCAGTAGCATTATTGTCAAGTTTGACACCTGACACAACTAGTTTGGATTCATGGGGAGAAGAAGACCTTATCAAGTTCAGTGTCTTAGCTATGGAGAAGAACAAGGAGAAATAGGTAATGAGGAATCCCCTATTTGTTGAGTCAGTAAACATATTGAAAAACATGTTGTCTTCAGACAAGAAAGTGTCCCAAGTTAGTACAGTTGATGATGTTATCAACATCTTCACAACCTTTAAAACTAACTTTTCTATCTTGGAAGCATCTGCATCTCAAGTTGTAGAAGAGAAGTATAGAAAGAAAAGGCTAAGTGAATTGGTCAGTAACTTCTCACTAGACCTTAGTTCACTCAAAGTTGGACAAGAAACTTTGAAAGAGTTTGTAGCAAAAGGAATAAAAATCATTGTTGATTGTATGGATTAGGAAAAGTCAACTGATGACCATTTCAATAAAATACAAGAGGTAGAAGCTATGATAGAGAAGATAAAGAAATTATTGAAAGACCCATCCACTAATGTAAATATGTGTAATAATGTATATCAAGGACAAATTGACAAGATTGAGAAGGCATAAAATAAGATTTCAAAAATAAGGGCTAGGCAGTCTCAGCTTAGAAATACTCTTGCGCACTCACTAGATATAATTAATTAGAATATCAAGGAGATTGATGCCACCATGGTGACATATGATCATGGTCCTAGCACATATTTGGAGAAGATGGAGAAGCTACAATATGCACTATGCGCCCATCTCCAGATTGTTAATTCACTGATCACATTTTGGAAGAAAGAGATCCAAAACTTACAGATAGCATATCCAGATGTTCTCTCACTGTAAGTATTTGTAGATATAGTTTTGAAGCACCTTTTTCATTAATGTCAAAGGGGGAGTATGTATATAATATGGGTTATAGATATGTATAAGGGAGATATAAGATAGAACTTTTTGGTATTAAGGGACAATTAGCAACTTTTCCATATTCCGTTGTTGCCATCAATGACAAAGGGGGAGATTGTTGGAAAGTTGACTACACTAGTGTCTATGACTCAATATAGTGTTTTCATTATAGCAACAAAGTCATATAGTGTTTTGGAGTCAGCGCACTTGATGAAAAGATTAGAAATTGGCTAAGTGTTGAAGACTAGACTATGTATAGAGTACCTAAAGATTAGAGCATAAGTGCATGTGCATACAAAAAAATTATGGTATGCACCCTATAATTTAAGTTGGTAACATCATATTCATGCTAATTATAAGAGTGCATGATCAGAAGATTTTGTATGAGGAAGATACAGAGAGTTCAAGTTGCACAAACAGTAAATGCCAGAGAAGAACATAGCAAGCAACCGACTATTGGTGTTTTGGTTTTTGGTTATATTATTATGTTGCAAAGGCTATGCACCTATTGTAATTAGGTTGCCAACATGTAATTATGTTTTTTTGTAAACATGCTTGAGCCAATTCAATTGGAAGCATTGTATGTAATTAGTTAAAGGGACGACCTAGTTATGTGTTTTGTATGCGCATATAAATATTAGATGCACCCATTGTAATTAGTATGAGAGTTGAAATATAGTTGAGACAAGTAGAGAAGAAGTGTGTGAAGAGTTTATAAGATGTATTAGAGCTTTACAAGAGGTCAAAGCATCAGCACATCAAAGGAACTGATTAGCCAAGCAGTGTCACAGTGATAGTTCATCTAGTAGATATAGTGTGTATTTGAGATCAGAAGGTTGTAGCCTTTACCACTTGAGTAGTGAGCTCTAGGATAGTGCATCCACACCCCTAACAGGGTTTATTGTAAAAGACTCCTAACAGGGTCCGACCCTTGATAAGGTCACTGTACTAAACACATTGTAAAACAACTCCTAATAGGGTTAAGGATCTTCTAACAAGGATCATAAAACACTAGTACAAAATATTAGTGGGTGTCAATTCCCACTAGGGTTTTTACCTATATGGGTTTCCCCGTAACCATATTGGTGTTATGTGTTGATTTCATGTTTCATGTTTATGTTGATATTCATTTCAGTATTTAAGCATTCAAGTTTAGTTTATGAATAAAGTAAAAACATAAAATACAGTGAACACTGATTCACCCCCCCCCCCCCCTCTCAGTTTTCCCATTCCTAATAGGTACTTGGTGGAATAATGAGATGGAACAGAAGAGGATGTAACCTAGTGAGATTTATTAGGAGGACTTTCTGGTGCTTTTTTTTAAGAGATGGATACCTCATTTGTACTATGATAATTGAAGGTAGCTAAGTTTAAGAACCTCATATAGGGAGTATTAATTTTTACCTAGTACCATGAAAGATTCTTCCATCTGGTTAAGTATGTACCTTAGTATTAGTAGGATGAGTGGTTTAGAACATGTAAATTTATTCTTGGGTTTTGTTTAGAGATAGTGATGCAAGGGAGGATGAGGATAGGGGCCAAAGGCACACCTAGATCTAGATCTACCCTTGCAGAGATAACACATGGTAGAAATAACACACAAATGAGAGATAGAATGCAGATCAACTTCTTATATTTCTTCAAATAGATTCATACATGTTAGGTTGTAAGGCCTTCCCGGTTGGGCTAGATATTACAATTAAAGTATAATAGTCTTCCAACATGAGAGGATCTAAAACTATCTCCAATCTTCTAACTTCTATCTCCAAAAATGATCTTCTAAACTACAACCAAAATATTACAATATATACAAGAGGCTACTGAACAAGTCAACCTTCATATCCACCATTAACAGAAGAAACGACTAGATCTAGGTCCATATAGTTCCCAATGAAAGATTCCAATATTAACTCTGGGAGCATAATTAATTGCACAAGTCGGCCTCAATAGAAAACTTAAACAAATAACTCAGTAATCAAAGACAACCAAGTGCTAGGAAAAGATAACTGAGTGCCAGGGAATTAATCAACCAACCCAGTTAACAAAGGAAACTGAGCAACTATCAAGACAACTTGGTTAAAGCATGAACCAAGCAACACAGGAAAACTCAAAACTTGTTTTTGGTGACACAAGATTGCCAAGGACTTGAGATGCTCCTGCATCAAACACCTGGGGTTATTTGAAATGATTCTCTAAATCATGCAATAGGTACAACCTAAGCTAAATTCAACTGAGATTGTGAAATCCATGAACTATCTTCAATCAGTCTATTCTTCCACTTTAATAGATATTCCATATACTGTTTTCCTCTTGTACTTTTGCCAATTCTTTGTTCCAAAATATTCTCAACTTCTTATGTCTATTTCTTAGGATAATCATTTGGTACTATCATTTCTTCATCTGACTCATGGTACTCATACAAATCAGCAATGTTTAATATAGGTGATATATCCATGTCATCATGTAACTTAATCTCGTAAGCATTTCCACTGTCAAATTTTCTCAAAATTTTGCAAGGACCAAACTTCTTCATTTTCAGCTTCCCATATGTTCCAACAGGAAATCTACCTTTCTTCAAATGAACCATTACTTCATCACTGACTAAAAATTCTTATGTCTTCTAGATCTATTAGCTCTATCTTTGTATTTCTAATTACTTTCCTCCAACTTATGTTTCACATCTTCATGAACTTAGAAAACTTTACTCCTTTAACACTTCTCTTTTCCTCATCAACAATATCCTTCAAATCTGATATACCTCTCAGTTGTATGCCATTTATAATCTCAAAAGGTGTTTTTCCAGTACTCCTATTCACTAAATTATTACATGCAAACTTTTCTTGTGCCAACACAGAGTCCCAATTACTCAGTGTGTCTCCAACCAAACATCTCAAAAGATTACCCAAGCTTCTATTCACAACTTTTGTTTGTCCATGAGTCCATGGGTGAAATGTAGAACTATACCTTAACTCTGTATAAAACTTTCTCCAAAGGGTCTTCCAAAAGTATCCAACAAACTTACTGTCTCCGTTAGAGATGATACTCCTCTATAATCCATGCAATCGAACAATTTCCTTAAAGAAAAGATCTATATATACATCATCTGATGTATTTCTAAAGGGTATAAAATATGCCATTTTAGAAAATCTATCCACAACAACAAATATAGAATCATTACCTCTCACTATCTTCAGTAAGCCAAGAACAAAATCCATACTGATATCCATCCAAGGTTTCTCAGGAACAGAAATCAGTGTATACAATCCAATATTCTGACTTACTCCTTTTGCAACTTGACAAATTCCTCAACTTTTCACAAATTTATGAACATCCTTATACAACTGCTGCCAAAAGTATTTCTCCTTAAGAAAATTCAATGTCTCGTCAACACCAAAATGTCCATCCAAACCACTACTATGTTTCTCCTTTATGAGATTAGTTGTCATTGATCCTCTCGGTATACATAATTGAATACCTTTAAACAACATACCTCCTTGAATGAAAAAGTCTTCCCATTTACTACTCGGTTGATCTTAAATAGGAGCTCTGCACTTTCTCCATGACTTATAAAAATTAGGATCAAATTCATATGAATCTCTCATGTCATCAAAACCAAAAACTTCAATTCTCATCACAGTAATCAAAGATCTTCTTCTACTTAATGCATCATCAACTTGGTTAGTGATTCCACTCTTATGTTTTATCACAAATGTATAACTCTACAAATATTCTAACCATTACATATGTCTCTGATTCAATTTATTCTGACTACACAAATACTGTAAAGCTTTATGATCAGTATACAACACAAATTCACTCTATATCAAATAATGTCTCCATTTCTTTAGGGCTTGAACAATAGCATAGAATTCGTGATCATACACAAAATATTTCCTTTTTGCATCATTCAACTTTTAACTATAGAAAGCAACAAGTTTACCTTCTTGACTCAACACGGCTCCTATTGCACTACCACTTGCATCCCATTCCACTTGAAATACCTTATTGAAATTAGGTAATGCTAACATAGACAATTTAGCAACCTTCTACTTTAGAGTTTAAAAATTTTTATCAGCTCCATGTGTCCACTTAAATTCTCTTTTATCTCATCTCATAGTCTCAGTCGTAGAATTACAAATTGAACTAAAATTTCTAATGAACTTTTAGTAAAAACTTGCCAAACTATGAAATGATCTTACCTCACTAGCATTCTTAGGTGTAGGATAGTTCAAAATAGCTTCAATATTTTCAGGATCCATCTTCAAACCATCAGCTAAAATCACAAATCCCAAATACACAATCTCCTCTTGCATGAAAGAACACTTTTTAAGGTTAATCAACAACTTTTCTTCTTTCAATCTCTACAATACTTGTTTAACATGCAACAAATGTTCTTCTCTAGTCATACTAAATATTAGAATATCATCTAGGTATACAATCACAAATATACTTAAGAAATTCTTCAAAACTTCATTCATCAATCTCATAAAAGTACTCGGTGCATTAGTTAAACCAAAAGGCATAGCCAAACACTCATACAAACATTATTTTGTCTTAAAATAAGTCTTCCAAACTGTCTATTATGTCATCCATTCTTGGTATAGGAAATCTATATTTTACTCTTATCTTATTGATTTCTCTAGAATCCGTATACATTTTCCATTATCCATTCTTCTTAGGTGTTAATACAATTGGTACTGCACAAGGACTCAAACTTTCTTGGATCAAACCTTTTTGCAACAATTCTTGAATCTATCGGTTCAATTCCTAATTCTCGGTAGGTGTCAATCAATGTGGTGCCTTATTCGGTAAACTAGCTTTAGGGATTAGATCCATGCAATGATCAATACTTCTCTTCAGTGGAAAACCATCAGGTACATTATCAGAAATGATCTCTCTATACTCTGTGAGTAACTTATCAATCTCTTCAGGTATGTTTTCTTCTATTTTCTTACTCAATTTGTTAGGAATCACAACAAAACATGTACATCATTCTTCTTCAAATCCTTAGCAAACTTTCTTCCTTCCATCAAGGAAACTTTCATGGATGTACAAACACTACTAATAGGTTCTTCAATCAAAGGTAACAAGATTTGTCTTCTCCCATCAGCCCAAATAGTATATTTATGCAATCTCCCATCATATATAACATGTTTATCATATTGCCAAGGTCTACCCAACAAAATATGACAACAATACATAAACATGATATTACATAACACCTTATCATAGCACTTTCCAATTTTAAATTTCACATAACATTGTTCACTTACCAAGAGTGTATACTCATCCTTGATCCATGAAATTTGATAGGGCTTCAGGTGTTCCAACTTTTTCAACTACAACTTTGTAACCATTTTCTCAAATGCCAATTTCTCTGAGCTTCCACTATAAATGATTACATTCCACACTTCATCAGGAAATCTACATCTAGTCTTGAATAAACTTTTCCTTACTAGATCTTCCTTATTACTTTCACTCCAAAGTGCTCTTCTTACCATCAAGTTCTTTTCCTTCTCAAGTTCATTCGGTGACTCTTCTTGCACCAAAGAATTTATACTACTACCAACCTTCTTACTTGCATGTGTACACTCAAATGATCTATGTCCTTCTTCTCCACAATTGTAACAAGTTCCTCAGAAACCACCTCTATTATAACCACCTCGGCAGTTATTGCTTCTTCCTCTAGATGAACTTTCACCTTTCCACTCGGTCTTGCCTTTATCCAAATTTGTCTTTTCTAGTTCAAATCTACTATTTTCACTATAAGATCTACCTCTTCCTCTCAAGAATCTACCAACTCTACCTTTTTGTCCTTTCTCATGTCTTTTGTTCAATATCTCCTCAGCTTTCAAGGCAAACTGATAAGATTCTTCAATGTTTTTCAACTGAGCTAAACTGATTTCTTCTTGGATGGAAACTCTCAATCCATTTAGGTACCTATCAATTCTTTCCACATCATCTTCATCATGTCTAGATCTGATATCTAATCTATAGAATTCCTCAATATAATCTTTTACCAAGCTATCTTTTTGCCTTAAAATTTGCATTTTCCTAACTAGGTTAATTTGAGAATCACAAGGTAAAAAATTTCATTTCAACTTATTCACCATCTTATTCCATACCTTAATTTTTTCTTTTCCTTTCCTCTTTCTATTGAATTACAGATGTTCCCACCACAAGGATGCATGACTCTTCAACTTTGTGCTTTCAATTTTCACCTTCTTTTCCTCAAGGACATTTTCATATTCAAAGTAATTTTCCATCTCAGTGATCCAGTCCACCAATTTATCTTAATCCAATTTTGCACTATACTTAGGAGGATTGAAATGTGGTGTAGACTTCAGATTTGTCAAAGCTTTCAACAATCTTTCCTTACCTTGATCCATCATTGGTGAAAGTTCTACATCACCTTTTTCTTCCTCATTTTCATCATCACTAACATCCTCAAGATGCCTTCCTCTTTGTTGAGCTATCTCCATAGCTTCTAATCTAGCAACAAATTGTCTCAACATGTCTACCAATCCTGGATCTGCATCTCACCTACCACAAACCATCTTGAAACCCTCTGTAATTGTAGATCAGATCACAATCTTTTACCCCATAACAAATCAACTAGGGTTTCACAAGAAGGAACCCTCAGACCTAGACTCACAAACCTAGATCTAGATCTTAGCTCAGCTTTGATACCACCTCATGTAAGGGAGGATGAGTGTTGGAATTAGGAGAGATAGGGTACTAAGAGGGGAGGGGTGAATTAGTGCCCACAAAAACTTTCACATGTCAACCTTTCAGATCTACAACAAAAAATAGTAGTAACCTTGCAAAATAACTTGTATCTAATGCATGTTTCATTCATCCATTCAACTTGTGAAAGTAAACAACATGAATTCAATAGTATAATAGTCCCATAACACAAGTATTTTGGTAATGCAGAAACCCTTGTTAGAAGGTAAAAACTACGGTGGGGATGACACCCAAAAATTCTTCACTACTGTAGATAGAAAAGGTTTGCCTGTTAGGGATACAAGTTTTGATCACTTTTGGTGATCTTACCCTATTAGGAGTAACATATTAGATCATCTAGATCTACCTAGTTATAGGATTTTAGCAACACTACTTGAGTGTGCACTCAGTTAAGAGATTTACAAAAAGACTATCAAGTCTACTCTGTTAAGAGATTTTACAAAACTCTATTACAATGATTAGAAAGCAATAGGTATTTATTTGCTAATGAGAACTTAATTGTCTAATATAGATCAATAAAGTACTGATAAAGTATCACCTTTACTGTGATGAATCTTTTCTCTGAACTGCTCAGTTAGCCTACTCTGATTATGCTTAATCTGATTTCCTCTGAATACTATTCTGCTCTGTCAACTGATAATCTTGAAGGTTGGCTAGTGCTTCAAGTGCTTCTTCACTCATACATCAGTTCACATAAAAAATAATGTAACATACAAAATATATAGCATACAAATTTATGCCGCTTATACAAAATTAGGTTTACAAATCTTAAACAAAACCCTAAGATCTACGGTGTACAAAAATAACCTAGATCAGACTATTACATAAGATCTTCATTGTATCTCAACAATAAATTGTTCTTGATCTTGGTAAAATGTTTTCTGATCTGTTGTAACCATTTGCATAGAAGAATGTGCCATTCTTGATTACTATGTCATTTCATGTGATCCTCGGTAAACACTGTATAAACTGCTCAGTGTTTATTCTGATGCTCGGTGTTTACTATCTCTCAGTATCGGTGTCTGCTGATGCTCAATAAACTATCTAATGCTCGGTGTATATACTTAACCGGCTGGCCTATTTTTCTTATTGTTACTGACTAGGTTCATATATGTAACTGATCGATGTCTTTGATAACCTTTGATACTAATGACAGTCATTAATGCTCAATAGAGATAACAATCTCCCCCTTTGGCATTAGTATCAAAACTTGAATGTATATAGACCTTATGTCTCAAAACTTATATTTCTTCCATATACATATTCATATCAAAAATTTCTAAATACTCCCCCTCGGTGCATGCTTTGGTAATGTGTAGTATACTTAGAAAAAATGTACATATTTGGCATATACATTGATTTCCCTCTTTTTGATATTAATGCCAAATAAAAAAATTGTATACTTACAGCTTGTCAAAAATGTGTTGATGGGTTTTCTTCAGTGACTCGAAGAGGTTTTCCCATTCCTCTTTCAAGTTGGTGAGAGCAATGTGCTCAAGATCGACTTGTGCATGCATATCAAATATTTTGTCCAACACAAAAATCTCTGGTGTTGCAACAAGTGATTGTGCCCTGACAATATGTTTCTCAAAAAATTTCAGGTATGGAAGGAGTTTTGTCCACAACTCAATAACCTGATCAGTTATGTGCTCTTCTTTCTTCTTGAGATTTGCTATCAACCACCTAAGTTCTTGAACTCTAAGTATATTCTTTGAAAAATCTTGTGGCTCAGTGGTAGCCGCATTTGCACTGATTGAGATTTCATTCTCAAATTGTTTAATCTTTTCACTGATCTCTGTAGTGAAGGTTTTGATAGTGCATAGCTTATACAAGATTTGACAGATTAATGTTGTAATTGACTGAATTTTAGTTATTACCTCTGAAAGCTTAACCTTGTTGATAGCCACTTCTTGGCTTATTCTTTCATCTAATTTATCTTGTATCTTTGAATCTGCCCACTCTTCAATTATTTTATCAACATCAACATCTGGGGCATTGATTCCTTCAACAAGAGTAGCAAGTTGGTTGATAATCAGTGTGTCCTCATCTACATGTATCTTGGGGACAACCTGCTGTAAGATGTCTCTTACATTTTCCATTATCTCCTTGCTCATACTCTCTTGTCTCAATTTCTCTTGTGTTTCTTTCCTTGTACATAATTCCCCATATTTTCTCAATTCCTCGGGGCTAAGGTTCCTCAGGCCACAGTTAGATATCATAATGACTTCTTCTAGAGTGACCGACCCTTTTCCTTTCTTCTTCTTCTTCTTCTCTAGTGCAAGTGGTGAATTCTTGACAATGGTAAAAATAGCTTTGTCTTCTACCCTCAGAGTGTTCTTCCTGATTGATACGCTATCTTTCTTCTTCTCCTCCTCGGTAACCTATGTGTTGGTTCAATGAGGTGGAGCCCCGAATGTGGTGTTAGGTGGGGTGTCCTTAGTTGTCTTAGGCTCTTCTTGTGCCTTCATTTCTATTTCATTAGCCTCTTTGTTAGGAATGAATGCTAAAGTTTTTTGCAGCCATTCTATACCAGTTGTTGTTGCATTCATGACTATGATTGTCATTGATGTCAACACAGTGATTTACCAAAGACTTGTAGAGAAGTAGATATAGTTTGGATTAGCGCACATGGGTTATTGTAGTTGGAGCTATGCAACATTGAGGATATACTCTTTGATATTTCATATGTCTATGGTTAAGAGCGTAAACAATAATTCATTGATTCATGGAAGTTATGATCATTTTGGTGGAAGTAGTGTTCAAGCAGTGTTCTTGAGTAGCAGTTTGTGGAAATTGGATGATTTCTCCTAATCGGGATGGAATCTAGTTATTTTCAGTTAAAGGGAAGTTGGAGACACATTGATAGTGACATGGTTGATAGCGCAGACTTCAAGGTCACATGAGTGAAGATTTATTGTATTTCGAAGCTGATAGTTTTATGTAATTTTGGTGTAGCATGTGGAAACTTTTATTTTGTAATTGTATGCCGACTCATTTGTAATTATTTGAGTATGGTATAAAGGAAGGAATGTATTTCCTTTTTTTAATGTAATTTTTAAGTAATAGCATGTGGTTGTAATGTGAAAGTAGCAACGGTCATGATGTTGTATGCATGAAGTGAAGAAAAGAGCTAAGTATGAAAGTGAATGTGTGAACGAAGACATGCGAAGTACAAAGATCTGAAATTGAGATTTGATGTAATAGTGAGTACAGTTTGGCATAATTAGAGAAGAGGTAACATATTATTCTATTGAGTAATGCAAAGATTATTTGGACAATGTGTTCAGCGATCTTACCATGAAGCTGTTTGGGCAGTGGGTCCTTCTGTCTTCCATAACTCTTAGCTGGGTTAGAATATTTTAATAGGGATTCATATGTATTGAATGTATTTCATAAGACTCCTAATAGAGTCCATCCTTTCACAAGGAATATTCATATTAGTGCATCTTTTGTGGGCATCATTCCCACCGGGGTTTACTCTTTGATCAAGAGGTTCCCTAGTCAACATATCTTATGTTATTGTGTTATTGTGTATGAATATCTTTCTATGGTTGGTAATTACATTGCTTATATGGTTTAATGCTATTGAAGATGATAAAACTTATAATTATCTGATAACTGATTCACCCCCCCCAATTCTCAATTATCTTGGTGGACTTTACTTTCTAACAACTGGTATCAGAGTGATAGGTCCTTGAAGAAGAAGTTTAATAGCTTAAGGAGATCCATGGCAAATTTCAGGAAAGAAAGCCCTAAGTTTGATGGAGTAAATTTTGACAGCTAGAAAGAAAAGATGAAGACACACCTATTATGTTTAGGACTAGGTTATTGGTTGATTACAAAGAATAATAAGACTATCATTGAAGAGGACAATCTTGAAACATGTATTGTGGAAGAGAGAGATCTATTCATGTGTAACATACTTGCAAGAGAAGCACTTTTGAAAGCACTTCTGGAGAATGTGTAGTACCCTACCCATAGCTTTCTTTTAGGATTCTTTATGTTTCAGTGTTTGACCGAATTCTTTTAGGTCACTTTTGATGTGATTGATTATTATGTTAATAAATGAAGATTATGGATTTATGTTCATTGAATGTGTATCAAGTTATTGCCTAGATTAGATGATGATGTCATTTTATGTTATGTTTATGTTTTATATCAAATTATGGTACTAATCCCATACTGGCATGTGAATGGTTCTCTTGTGTTTGCATCTGTTTGATGTGTTTGTTTGGTAGAGGACAGAGGTGTAGTTACTCACTTAGTCGAGATCCACACAACTGATTGTACCCTATCATTGTTTGATATATATTATTGTATGTACATGCCTCATCTTGTGGTGACAGGTTCACAGGTATAGGGCATCATCTTCCCTGAATTGGCAGGAGTGAGCATGCCTGCAAACATTCATCTCAATGGTAAAGAGGGGAGATAATACACAGACCCAAAACCCTAAACCTAAGCCAAATTGTCTTAGGATTGGACAAGTGTCGATTTGACTTCCCTACCCGAATTCACCTGGTTGGCATGAATTCGTGGATCCTTTCTCCTTGTTTGTTTGATTTGTTGTGTTTGATTTGTACTCTGCATGATTCAGTTGATTTATGATTATGTGGGTGATTATTAATTTATTGATTATAGTTGAATTATGTTAATTTAGATTATTTTATGAGAATATCGATGTTAGGTGCATAGTTGAATTTAATGTTTAATTATGCTTCTAGGATTTAATTGAGGGAATTAAATTAAAGTTAATTATTTTAGCATTGGAAATTAATATTAATTATGTCCTAAGTTTATTATGATAAAATTTAATTAAGATCAAATAATTGATTATATGGATTTAATTGAGTATTTTATTGAGAATTGGATTTTATTATGTTTGTGAGTATTATTAAATAATTAAATAATTAATTACATGAATTCATGATGCATTAAGTATCTAATTTATTTAATAATAGATTTTATTATTAACATGTGCTTTGTTGAGTGGTGCATAATTATATTTATTTTTAATTATTAATTAGTAATTTCTCTCAACAAAAGTGGGAGAGTTTGATTAGGAGTTCTTTGTGTGAGTCATCTAGGGTTTTGCATGTTTAGTGGAGTTGAATCCCTAATAGGGGGATTTTGCATTCAATCAATTTGTTGGAGCAATTTTGGAGAGAGAGAGCTTTTTGAGTTTTGTGTGCTTTCTTGTGTTCTTGAGCTTTTGGAGATTGTGCATGAATTCTGGGTGAAGGTTGTTTGCACTTGGATTTGGGATTGTATGCACTGTGATTCAGATCTGGAGGTGGAGCTTTTTTGTTGTCAAATCTGAGGGTTTCAACATTCTACAGGCCTTCTTATTCATTATTTAGCATTGGAAATGAGGTAGGGATTTGTGGAGTTTTCTTGTGAATTCATTAGTAGTTCTTTATGCAATTTCTCTATGTTTGTTTCAGTTTATAGATTAAGATCTATTTTCTATTTATGCTTTAAATTTGAGGGTTAGAAAACTCATTAGAATGTTTTTTCATATTTTTATATTAACTTGGCATAGTAGGGCTATGCTGCCCGATTTTGGATTAAAAATTCATCCTAGAACACCTATAAAATGAAAAATTAATTTCTCTATAGTTAGTTCTATAGTTTGTATAAATTAATTTAGTGGGTTGTTGTTAAAAATTCAATAAGGGTAAAAATTCCTAATCTAGAAAAAAAAACCCATTCTCTGTAAAAAAATATACAATTAAAAAAAAATTACTGGTAAAGACAAAAAAATTATTGTCTCATGTTTTAATTGGTTGTATTTTTGAACAATAATGTTAAAAGGGAAAAACAGATTAGAAGGAACAAAGATATTCCATGAATTTTTGGAAAATAAATTTTATTTCCATTTTTGGAAAAAGAATGCACAGGACTTTATTTCCATTTTCGAAAATAAGCCTGTCCCTGTCAAAAAACAAACAAAATTCTAAAAAGTTAGTTTTGTATGATAAAATATAAATATTTTTATAATTAAATATAATAAAGGAACGAATGAATGTTAGAAAGAAATTAAATTTCTTTTTAAAAGTTTAGTTTTTGTTAAAAGTTGTTTTTTTTTTAAAAAATATTATAAAATTTTATTTTGTGAGGTGGGAGGCGGGGACCACCTATCCCTTACCCCCCCTTCCCTCACACCTCAGTCGTGGGCCAAAGCCTACGTGCACGGCAGACTAGGCTGTTGCACGACAATCTAAGACTACCGTGTAGGCAGGGTGGTGGGTGGCCACAGGCCCCCCCACATATCTTTGACTTAGTTTGTTTTTTTTTTATTTACTTTGTTAATAATTTTTGTATGTTATATTTAATTCGTTAATAAATTAATTTGTGTTATATTTAATTTGTTTATAAATTAATTTATTATATATTTAATTTGTTTATAAATTAATTTATAATATATTTAATTTGTTAATAAATTAATTTATAATATATTTAATTTGTTAATAAATTAATTTATAATATTTTTAATTTGTTAATAATTTGTTTTAAATATGTTTGTTATATATGTTATTTAATTTATATTAAATGCATTTTATTAGTTGATTAAATTCGTAGATAGATTCTTTTTGATTAATTATCTATCTTAGGGGATTTAATTAGTAAATCATTTTATGGCTAATTATAATGTATAATATAATACAGGTTTAATTCTAAATTAAGTTAAATCTATCTAGTTTAATTTTAGATTATGAGTAATTTAGTGAACTTATATTATTGCGCAAAAATAGCTAGATTATCTATTAAAGATATTCCTCATGTACCTTGATTTTTGCGTTAATATACACTTCTAGCCTTATGGAACATAGTTAATCTATGATAGAGTCTTGGTTGGAACAAATGTTATTTTTATACATTATTTGATTGTAATGTTAAGAATGTCAATCTAGTGGTTGTAAATTGAACTTCTCAAAATTATAACCTAATGGCATACATGAAGTAACATCTGTAATCTTTTCTACTAAAATTGGGCATTCTCATTATGTTGGATTCTAAGGTACTTTTTAGGAAAAAAAAATTTCTTATGATGTTACTGGAATGATTAATTTTTTAGAATTTCCTAGCGGACCTTATATTTGAATTCAGTTGTGATAATTATGGAATGTATTTGATTATAGTTTTATTTCAATTAGAAATGGTGTGAGTGTTGTATTCTTTGTATTCTCTTTTCATTATGGGTTGTTGGGTTCTAGATGACCTAGGGGAATACAACGGCTAGGGTTTGAGTCAGATGTTCATGTTATCAGTTATGTTTGGTGTGTGTGTACTCTATCTGATTATCATTCCTGTTTGACCATTGGGTTCATGATTTATTCTACTTTGTTTGTGGTATCTCTATAACCATATCTAGTCCTTTTGTGTGAAAATGGATATGAGGTTACGTAGGTGTATACCTGATTAGATCTAGGAGAGATCTATGAGCCTAGGGTAGTTTACCTAGACATGTAATAGGAGGTGGCTTGCAATAAGCGCCAGGGCCCACAAGTGGCTGCCAGGATCACTTATTGTAAAGTTTTAGTAATCAAGTGATAACCTAATATAATTAAGGGCTATTTAATTGAACCTAATAAGATATAAGTCCTCACCCATGCTTGAGTGCTAGTACAGACTAGGGTGGAGTTGAGAAGATGACTAGCCCCCTTTTAAGGGATGAGTTGGCATAGTTAATGACTTCGTCAGTACGAGAGGTCATTGATACCGTGTAAGGTCACTTGGGTGCCGGGATCTAGAGAGATTACTAGGACAAAACTCAAGGGTTAGACGTACATGATGACACCTTCCTATGCATAGTCTGGTTATTCTACATGTGTCGGTTGCCTCTGGTTTAGTGAGTTGTACCTATATCTTTATCATGTGTGTCTTGAGTTAGAGTGCTTTTCAGGATCCTTCTGCTTAGGGTTTTATCCTTGTTTTGTATTGGTTATCCAATTGGGGTTTGCGATTATCTCCTCAACATGGTGGAGTAGGCCTTTGTGGTCCTACATGGATGGGTGGTAGTGATTCTTTACCATTTGAGACTCGATGTCCTTGTGTCAGTGCTTGATGGTGACTCTGCAGATGGTATCCTTATGATGTTTCATTGATGCTTCTTTCTTATCTTCATTATTTGTAATCCTGTATTAGTGTATCGCATGTGATACCTAATCTGGACATTATATTGTCATAGTTAGATTTATTACTACATACCCTGTGAAATTTGCAGTGGATGTCAATTTATTTGGATATCATGGAAGTCCATGAGAATTGTATTTATTGCTATCATGTAATTGCAATTTATAAGTTATGGAATCTTTTGTTGATGTTGGTTCTAGTTGTGTTTTGTTCTTAAGTAATTCTACGTCATGGAGCCCTTGAGTCTTGTAATATGTGATGGATGTTGTTTCAATGTAAGTAAATGGTAATTACTTCCACACTATTGTTTATCTTGTTTGTTAAATTTAGAAAAAAAAGATTATTCACCAAACTTTGTAGCATGTTTTAGGTTAAATTTTCTTGGGTTCCCTGGTGGGGCGTTACAGAATGAGTACAGTGAGGTAAAATATTTGAAAAAATCTCATAAAATTTGGAATGCTTTACACTCTACTTTTGAAGGTGATGAACATGCAAAAAGAGTTAGATTACACAATTGGATATGTGCATTTGAAGATATAAGAATGTTGGAAGATGAATCTACTAGAAGTTATATTGGTAGAATGTTAGAGATCATTTCAGGTATAAAATCTTGTGGAGGAACAAAGACAGGGAATGAAGTGATATGGAAAATTTTGAGGACATTGACTCCTGTATTTAAGTAGACAACACATATGATTCAACAAGTGATACCTTGTACAAAATTTTTTACAAGAGATACTCTTCTTGGAAGATTGGAAGTAGCAGAAATGAACCTAAGATTATCAAGAGACTTACCTAGAATGGAGACAGCATTCAGTGCTGATCTTAGTGTTCACCCTACTTTATCAAGAAGCATCAGTGTGAGTGGAGATTATGCTAGTAGCAGTAGATCTAGAAATGAAGAAGACAAGAAGATTGAAGAAGGTATTTCCTTTCTTGTGAAAACAGAACCAAATGGTAAGAAAATACTTAAATGTTGGACTTGTCAAGAATATGGTCATTTTGCATCTAAATGTCCTAATAGAGTTAAAAAGTATAGAAGAAATTTCAAACCTAGAAGATCTAAGGAATTTTATTATGCTAATGATGAAGATCTTGAAGCTAGTATAGAAAGAACTTTAAGTGAAAGTGATATTGAAAATAATGATGACATAGGATTTGTAGAAATTAAAGAAGAAAATCTTGAAACTGATGTTAAGGAAGAAAAAGCTTTAGTTTCTCAAGTTGAAAAGAAAGCTAATTGGATTATAGATAGTAGTTTTTCACATAATATGACTAGAGACATGAAAAAGTTCATAAAGTTGAATGAATATGATGGTGGATTTGTTAGAGTTGGAAAAAATGCACCTTTTTTGATTAAAGGTATAGGATATATTACTCTTGATGGAAAGACTAATACTGATGATGTTTATTTTGTCAATGGATTGAAACATAATCTTTTGACTGTTGGATAGTTAGTTGACAAGGGATATCAAGTTTGGTTTATTGAGAAAACTTGTGTGATAAATGATAAAGATGGAAATTTGATTGGAATTGGATCTAGAACCAGAGGTAATGTATTTCAGTTGAATCCTACTGAGATGACATGTTTGATTACAAAGATTGATAATAGCTGGTTATGGCTTAGAAGGTTTTGTCATATAAACTTTGATAACATTGTGAAAGTAAGTACTACACTTGTAGTAAGAGATTTACCTAGAATAATGAAGCCTACTAACATGATTTGCAAAGAATGTTTAATGGCTAAACATAAGAGAAGTTATTTTCCTAGTAAGAAGTTTACATCTGCAGAGAAGCTAGAGATTGTTCATACATATTTGAGAGGTCCTACCAGGACTAGAGGATTCTATGGAGAAAGGTATTTTATGATTCTTGTTGATGATTTGACAAGAATGATGTGGATTGCATTTCTTAAAGAAAAATTTGAAGCATTTAATAAGTTTAAGATTGTTAAGAATAAAGTTGAGAATGAATTTGGAATGAAGATTAAATGTTTAAGATCTGATAGAGGTGGAGAATTTACTTCTAGAGAGTTTAACAACTTTTGTGAATAAAATGGCATCAAAAGATAGTATTCAGCCCCTAGAACACTTGATCAAAATGGCATTGCAAAAAGAAGGAACATATCAGTGACTGAAGTAGCAAGAGCTATGTTGTTTGAAAATAATTTAGCAAAGATATTCTGGAGAGAAGCAGTGAACACAACAGTATACACAATGAATAGACTACAAATCAGAGCAGACACAGAGAAGACACCTTATGAATTATGGTTTGGACATGCATCCTTAGTTAAGTATTTTAGAATTTTTGGAAGCAAATGTTATATAAAGAGAGATGATGATATAGGAAAGTTTGATCCTAGAAGTGATGAAGATATATTTCTTGGATATTCTTTGAAAAGCAAAGGATATAGATGTTTCAATAAAAGATCTAAGACTATTGTTGAACGCACAAATGTTAAAGTTGATGAAAAGTTCAAAATTCAAGAAAGAATGCTTGATTATGAATCTGATGAAGAAACTCATCCTAAGCCTAATACTGGAACTACTAAATTGTTTTATGAAACTGACAGTGATTTGTTGAATGAAAGCCATAGTGAAGTTATTGAAGAACCTACATTTGAAGAGAGATCTGAGACAGTAACACCTAGCAAGAGTTTGTTACAGAATCATCCTTTTGAATAGATTATTGGGAGCATCAAAAGAGGAGTTTTGACTCAGAATAAGGCACAAGAACAGTTATGTTTGATTTCTCAAATTGAACCTAAGACTACTAATGAAGCTTGTGAAGATGAAAGTTGGACTAATGCTATGAAAGAAGAACTAGACTAGATTGAAAAGAATAAGACATGGGAATTGGTCCCTAGACCTAAAGACAAGAATGTTATTGGAACTAAATGGGTATTTAGAAACAAGATGAATGAACAAGGAGAAGTAGTAAGAAACAAAGAAATATTGGTATGTAAGGGTTACTCACAACAAGAAGAAATTGACTATGAAGAAACTTTTGCACCTGTTGCAAGAATTGAAGTAGTAAAAATGTTTTTGGCATATGCAGCTTACAAGAAATTCAAAGTGTATCAGATGGATGTGAAGTCAACATTTTTGAATGGAGAATTGGAAGAAGAAGTCTACATTGAGTAGGCTAAAGGTTTTCCTTTAACTCAAGGAGACATGGTATGTAAATTGAAGAAAGCTTTATATGGACTTAAGCAAGCACCTAGAACTTGGTATGCAAGATTGGATAAGTATTTGTTAAAGTTGGGATTTATAAAAGGTATAGCTGATAGCAATCTATACACAAAAGAAATTGAAAATGGTTTGTTAGTTATAGTTTTTTTTTTTATGACATTATCTTTGGAGGAGAAGATAAAGCTAGTGACAAATTTGCTAATGAAATGAAGACTGAATTTGAAATGAGTTTGATTAGTGAAATGAAATACTTTTTGGGATTACAGATAACACAAAACAATGATGGTATCTTTGTAAGTTAGACAAAGTACTTGAATGACTTGTTGAAAAGATTTGGTATGGAGGATTGTAAACCAGTTGGAACACCTATGGTGACCGGACATAAGTTATCTAGCACAAATGAGACTCCTGTAGTAGAATAGAAGAAATATAGATCTATGATTGGAGGATTGTAGTATTTGACTCATACAAGACCTGATATAGCACATTCAGTTGGAATTGTAGCAAGATTTCAAGATGAACCTAGAGAATCACATTATGCAGCAGTAAAGGGGATACTAAGATATTTAAGAGGCACAATGGACTATGGATTATGGTATGAAAAATATGATGATTTTACCCTATGTGTATATACAGATGCTGATTGGGGAGGTAGTGTTGATGATAAGAAAAGCACCAGTGTAGGAGCATTTTTCCTTGGAGGAAGATTAGTTTCTTTGCTAAGCAAGAAGCATAATTGTATCTCACAAATCACAATAGAATAAAAATAATTAACAACAACAAACAATTTTAACTAGATAATTTGGATGAAGCAGATGCTAAAGGATATTGGAATAAAATCTGTTGAACCTGTTGTTATACATTGTGATAACACTAGTATAGTTAGTATGTCTAAGAATCTTGTATTACATTCTAAGAGAAAGCATATAGAGATTAAGTATCATGTTGTAAGAGAGAAAGTTGCTGAGAAATAAGTTAGACTTGAGTACATAAGTATAAAGGAGTAGATAGCAGATATATTCATAAAGCCTTTCCCTAAGGATACATTTGAGTATTTTAGAGGTATGCTTGGGGTTATGCCCCAACCTACTTTTGAGAAGTGATGTATTTGGTTGTATCCATCTAGTGGTATATGAGCCTTATCTTTCTTCTGGACAAGATGTTGGTACTTCCTCTATGGGGAGTATGTGTATTTGAGCTGAGTCATGGGGACTCTAGTAAATGTATTTTTTGAAAAGTGTCTTTTGACATTGAGTTGTTGTTGACTTAGTGATGGAATTTTTTTCATTGATGTCAATGGCAGAGAAGTATGCATGAAAAACAATATGAGACATTTGTTGGAGAGAACTGAATAGGATAATGAAGCAAGATTTGATTGATGAAGAGGATTTGAAGAAGCATTGTTGTAGTATTGGATTTTTGGAACATTGGATGTTTTTCACCTATGTTTCCATCAATGCCAATGGGGGAGATTGTTAGGAATGAATGCTAAAGTTTTTGGCAGTCATTCTCTAGCAGTTGTTGTTGCATTCATGACTATGATTGTCATTGATGTCAACACAGTGATTTACCAAAGACTTGGAGAGAAGCAGATAGAGTTTGGATTAGTGCACATGCGTTATTGTAGTTGGAGCTATGCAATTTTGAGGATATACTCTTTGATATGTCATATGTCTATGGTTAAGAGTGCAAATAGTAATTCATTGATTCATGGAAGTTATGATCATTTTGGTGGACGCAGTGTTCAGGTAGTGTTCCTGTGTAGTGGTTTGTGGAAATCAGATGATATCTCCTAATTGGGATGGAATCTAGTTTTGTGCAGTTAAAGGGAAGTTGGAGACACACTGATAGTGATGTGGTTGATAGTGTAGACTTCGAGGTCACATGAGTGAAGATTTATTATATTTGGAAACTGAAATTTTTATGTAATTTTGGTGTAGCGTGTGGAAATTTTTATTTTGTAATTGTATGCCGACTCATTTGTAATTATTTGAGTGTGGTATAAAGGAAGGAATGTATTTCCTTTTTGTAATGTAATTGTTAATTAGTAGCATGTGGTTGTAAGGCAAAAGTAGAAGCGTTTATGATGCTGTATGCATGAAGTGAAGAAAAGAGCTAAGTATGAAAGTGAATATGTGAAGGAAGACATGCGAAGTACAAAGATCTAAAATTGAGATCCGATGTAATAGTGAGTGTGGTTTGGCATAGTTAGAGAAGAGGTAGCATATTATTTTTTTGAGTAATGCAAAGATTATTTGGACAGTGTGTTCAGTGATCTTACCCTGAAGCTATTTGGGCAGTGGGTCCTTCTGTCTTCCATAACTCTTAATCGAGTTAGAATCCTTTAACAAGGATTCAAAATCTCTGAATAGGGATTCATATGTATTGAATGTATTTCATAAGACTCCTAATGGATTCCATCCTCTCACAAGTAATAGTCATATTAGTGCATCTTTTGTGGGAATCATTCCCACCGAGGTTTACTCTTTGATCAAGAGGTTCCCTAGTCAACATATCTTGTGTTATTGTGTTATTGTGTATGAATATCTTTCTATGGTTTGTAATTACATTAATTATATGGTTTAATGTTGTTGAAGATGATAAAAGTTATAATTATCTGATAACTAATTCACCCCCCCCCCTCTTAGTTATCTTGGTGGACTTTACTTTCTAACACTCTTTTCCTTGAGGCTCTATTGTCCCTACAGGAGGTTCATTGCTTGGTTCCCCTATTGTGTCTCATGGTTGCTTGGGGATAGAGCCTTTGGGTTGTTCCTAGGATAGAATCTCTATGGCTTCAACAAGTACAGGAAGCTCACTCGGTAGTGATGGAAATGCACACTTGGTAACTTGTGCTTCATCTTGTGTGTTGTCTTATGCATTATTTACATCATCATGATCCTTGTCATTAGGATCACTATTTTTGATGTCCTCAATGAGTACATCATTGTCATTTGTATCCTTAATTTGAATCACTTCTAGATTCAGTGCATCTTGTGAACTGTTCTTAATTTCTTGACCAATTGTTGTATCAATTACCTTGGTAAGTGATACCTTTGACTCTTTATTCTTCTTTGCTACATTCTCCTCAATGAATAGTCCTTTACCTTTTGAATTCTGTCTCTTTTTAGAAAAATTTTGAAATGGAACTTTCTCATTATGCTCTCTGACATCTAAAAGTGAACTCCAGATAAGTTGACTAGACTCATCAAGATCTGCCAGACTCTCATCTATTATTTTCATAGCTTAGTGCTTGACTTTGAATCTCTACACATAAGTATCCATAAGCTCTTTAGTCTCATCAAGAGATAAATCTAGTGCAATCACTACAAGGGCTTGTTCCCTCATCCTCTTCTCAGTGTCCAAGGCATATGACCAATTTTGATTTATTCGGTCCTCTAATGTTTTGGGTAGTGATAAATCAGACTCTAATGGAACTCATTTGAAGCGTATCATCATTTGGATGATGACTTCCTCAATTTTTTTTTGGTCTTCATTTGACATACTATCAAACTTACTAAGTTTCAGATCTGCAAGATTTCCATTCTCAATTTTATCTTCAGCAATCTCATCAATTGACCTATTCTTATTACTAACAACCTTGAATTTATTGTTGTCATCTTCATCATCCTCAAGGTCTTCTCTGTTTCTTATCAATTTTATCCTTTTTTTCGGTGCCTCTACTATAGCCTTGGGTCCTTTCTTTACATAAGTCTTTGTTGGTGTAGTAGCCTTTTGTTTTGTTACCTTCTCAGTTACCTTCTTCTTCGGTGGTGAAGCTATAGTTGATGACCTTGTGCGTTCACCTGTTTGCACTAGCAACTGCCTCTTCCTTGGAGCTTTAGTAGGATGGACCAGTGTAGCTTCTTGTTCTTCTTCAGATTTGGTCTCCTCACTTTCATATGGTCTATTAGCCAACATCAACTAACCTTTGGTTGTAGGTTCAACCAGTGACTCCTCAGATGAGTCTGATACATCTCCAAAGTGCTAGTTAAAAATTTCTTCATTTTCTTTGATTTCCTTGTCTTTTTATCAATGACTAGATTAGTTTTTATTCTTGACTTAGCTTCCTCAAAGGTTCCAAACCTTGCAGCCTTAGTGTCCTTTGGTAATGCTAGCAGTGCCTTAATAGATTTCAAACCAAAATCATGATCCATTTCATAGCCCATAGGTGCTAGCCATTTTGTCCTTGGTTCTACAACTTTTATCATAGTGTGGTCGGTGTTCACTAAGAAATTAATATCCATCACATATTTTTCGACCAATTCATTAGGAATTATACTTCTTAAGTTCATCTTCACTTTAAAATATTCAAAATAACTATTGATTACATTCTCATCATTGTCTCCCAAACCTTTCATAATATCAAGTATTTGTAAAGTGATCGGTGTGTCATCTATCTAGTCAGTGTGACCGACAAAGGGAAAGAATTTTTGGAGATAGATAAATAAACATACTAGGAGTGATCCAAACTTACACATATTGGAATTCTATGTCCTGATTGTCTTCATGTTTTCCTCAACCTATCTTAGTAGTAGCTCGACTAGGTTAATCTCATGACCCTTCTTTATCAATTTGTGAGCCATGTTGATTGCACTACAAGGTACGCTATTTAACCTACTCAACTGAAATATCTTGTACCCAATTATGTGTGTTGTGAACTTAACTTCGGGATCAACAATAGATGAAATTTTTAGTGCTCTACCATCCCATGCTACACTAGTATTATTTTCAACATCATCTCAGGATGAGCTTTGAAATTATTTAGCTTTATCGGTAGTAGGTTAACCAGTAACCTTGCTAATCATTCTTTTTGTGATCTTGATTGGTCTATCTAGCCAGAATGTGCCCTCATGATAGTGGCTCAACACAACCCTAATCCATTCATTCTTAAAATCCTTTGAGAAATCTAGGGCATGAGTAAGACCAAGTGTCTCAACCAATTTGTGCTCTAGTTTTAGTTCCATTTTCTCATTACAAAGTGCTTGATACGCAACATACATATCAAAATCACCCATTTCACCAATTTTATAGTGAATGTATGATCATATGTCTTCCATCAACAAAACCCTAGGTGGGATGCTTGAAAAAGTGCTTGCTAAATCCATTTTAGACACAACTTCAAGGTGTAACTTATAAGGTGGTTCCTTGTAACTTGTTGACACTATTAAATTAACTTCTTCATCCACAACCTTATAAGAACTCATAGTAGATGCCATTTCAACAAACTAGGTTTTTTGATAAGTATGAGAAATGTGCTCAGTAGGGTTTCAACTTACTCTGAATGTATTGAAGAGTGTGCTCAGTTCGATCTGAAACTTCTTGAATTTGTGGGAAAGATTCTTGCTTGAACTCGCTTTGTGAAATCTTAGCTCTTTGAAATCACAATTTGAAAAATAAACTCTGTCTTTCATGTATTTATAGAATTTTTAATATTCCCACTCAAAAATTTATGTAATAAATTCTTGACCTACTTTCTGGTTCATGACAACTGTCAGCTTGGTGACAGCTAAAATCTTTCATCAGCTCGGTTAACACAAGACTTCTTTTCTCAGTTGATACTATCATTTGGTTAACCTTGAATGGTGATTACCGATGGGTAACCAACACTCTGTCCAACTTTTACCGACTGTATAACTTTGTTAGCTCAAAACATATAAACCATAACGCATCTTTATTCATGCAGATTTGGTATATGCACAACATATATAGGGAACTATATGTAAAATGTGATCATTTTGAAATGTCGGTCCCATACATACCTATATCTTCTTAAGTGGAGGTACCGATGTCACCCAATCCAGTGGATGAGGTTTCACCTACAACATTACTTGACTCTGCATTCTCATTAGATGCCTTCTTCCACATGCTATTCCTTATTCTCATGATATCTGCAATAGTGTTTCCACTCTCAAATACGTGACCTTCTTCTAGTGCTCGGTCTCTGCAATCCTTGCTTAAATGACCAACCTTATGACAATGCATACATGCCATTCCAGTGCTTGTCCATCTTCTTGATTGTCTAGCCCATCTTTTCCTATTACAATTTGCTGCAATGTGCCTATATCTACCACATGCAACATAGTTAGCCCATGTGTTATAATCCCAAACATCAGAATTATCTTATCTCTTTGATTGATATAGCTTGTGTTGTGTGTTATGCTTAGGAGTCCATACTTGTTTGATCTTAGCCTTACACTCTCATGCAGTGTTTCCATGTTTATAAAAAGTATAGCATATTTTCTCCATAGTAGTATTGTTAGCATTATCATTCAGTTTAGCTCTACACTCATAAGCTTGGTGACCATACTTACCAAAATAATAACAATAACCATTGAACTTAGGAGTGACAAGAGGTTTACCTTGTTCTTTGCTTCTACACACATTAGATGTATGTCTCAGTTTGCCACAGTGATAACATGTCAACACTTTAGGTCTTTGATTTTGATTTTTGTTGACTTGTTTAGCTTTTTGTGATGATTCTCCTTCACCGGTATAGCCTAGTCCAACTCTACTCCCAAATCTTTGTTGATTAACTAGAAAATCATCAATCTTCTTCGAATTTTTCTCAACTAGCCTCATCATCTCATTATGTTGTTTTTGTGTCTTTATTTCATTTCTTAGTTTTTCATTCTCTTCTCTGAGTATTGCAACATCTTCAAGTCTTCTAGACAATTCTCCATTTACTCGGATGACTTCTTGATTCATAGTCATCATCTAATTAGATACTTGAAAGTGATGATTAGTGAGTCTTTGTATCTCACTCTCTTTAGCTTGTAGTTGTTTAGTTGTCTGTCTTTGGTCTTCAATAGCTAGATTCCTTTCTTGTTCAGCTTGTCTAGCATTGTTCATTATTTCAATCATTCTCACCATTTGAGATTCTTGACCGATTTGTAGTGCTTTCACTTGTTTGGTTAAATGCTAATTCTTTTCAGATAGATTAGAGATCATGCTTTTAGATCCATCAGAAATACTTCCAGAACTAGATCCAATATGATCAAATATATCATCAATTTCTTCTTCATGGTAGCCAATCTCATTTTGCAGAATATCTAGGTTCTTTCTTTCAACTAGTAATTTCTTTAGTCCTTCTTTGCTTTCTTATATTGTTCAACAAACATCTACATCTGAATCTTCTAATTCTCAATAGACTTATCTAACCTATACCTTTCCATGACCTAGATCTTTACCCTTTAGTGGTTAAACTATCCAATAAGAGAACTATGCTCTAATACCAATTGTTGGAATTAGGAGAGATAGGGTACTAAGAGGGGAGGGGTGAATCAGTGCCCACAAAAACTTTAGCACATCAACCTTTCAGATCTACAGTAGAAAACAATAGTAACCTTGCAAAATAACTTGTATCTAATGCATGTATCATTCATCCATTCAACTTGTGAAAGTAAACAACATGAAATAAATAGTATAACAGTCCCATAACACAAGTATTTTCGTAATGTAGATTCCCTTGTTATAAGGTAAAAACTATGGTGGGGATGACACCCACAAATTCTTCACTACTATAGATAGAAAAGGTTTTCCTATTAGGGCTACAATTTTTTATCACTTCTGGTGATCTTATCCTATTAGGAGTAACATATTAGATTAGCTAGATCTACCTAGTTTGTAATATTTGTAATTTCCTTTATTAAGGAAAATAGATATTCCTCCTTATGAGGAATCCTACACTTGTCTCACACACTAGTGAAATGTGGCATACATAGAAATGAGAGTTACAATGTAACTCCTTTCTCACATCTCTATTAAGAGATGGATCTCCTTGTCTCATCTCATGAGATTCTTCTTCTTCTTGATTATTTTGTATGAGCTTTGCTCTCTCTCTCTCTCTCTCTCTCTCTCTCATTCTTAGGCATTTGTTGCCACTTTAATTAATATCACGGGGTTTTTTTTATGCTTTTCCCCCTTCAAAATCTTGTCTTCTTTGTTGCTTGGTTTTGGTGAATGCTCCTAGTTTTTGCATTAATTCATGGTAAATATTCTTATTCCTAAGCTCATTGATTAAACAAGTTCCTATTTCTCTCTATATTTTGTTATTATTTTAACATGGTATCAGAGTAGGTTGGTTTAATCCATTAGTGAGTGTATAGGTGAAGGAGCTACCATATCTCAGAGCACTCCAATATCAGAGACTCTTGAGAGAGTTTTATTGGTAGTATATATATTTTTTGACTAATTTGATTAAGAGAGAAAAATCAAATTTTTTTTGGGGTTTGGCTGGTTTACCGCCAAACTGAGTTTATTTATTGGATACATTATTGATAAAGAATATAATACAAATTTAAATTTATCAAAATCTAAATTTTATCATATTAAATTTTGATTATAATATTAACTCTTGTTTTTTAATATTATAATTTAAAGTTTAAAACTTTACTTTTTTTTAGTTCTAAATATCGGTTCATGCCTGTATAGAATATTTTTTCAAATTTTCTATCATTGTTTCTAATATTAGTTCATGCGTTTGTTAAAAATATCTTTATAGTTTCTATTCCTTTCTCTATTTTTTTCAACCTTAAAAATCTTTTCTTTGCATGCGTATATTGCTTTAGTTTTTTTTCCTTGTAAAAAAAAAGATTGATTTGTTCTGGTTCTTATTTCAGTGTCTCGTGTATATCCTTGAAGATTTATAGACTTGCATATTATTTATGTTTAAGTCTCATATATGATAAAAATAAATAAATCTATCTATTTAGTATCGTTCTCAGTCTGCATTTTTTTCATGTCTATCAATAAGTAGCATTAACATTCTTTGTCTGCCAGGCTCCTTTGTGATACTGGTTGCATGCTTTACAAAGTTCACAAGGCATTTTTTTTGTAAACAAACCAACGTGTGGAGTTTCAGCAAATACCTCCAACATTGGGGTTGATGCATGCAATTCGATTATGTTATTTTGTGTTGGCATTAAGTATGTTTGTCATTAGTGACAACACTTATTCAGACTCTATGTGTTTACCGAGCAGACAGGATAGTGTTTACCGAGCAGACAGGACAGTGTTTACCGAGCAAACAGGATAGTGTTTACCGAGAAGATAGAATAGTGTTTACCGAATAGACTGAGATTCACAGTGCTTACTGAGTTATCATTACTGAGTGATGAAATGAGTAGTGTTTACCGAGTGCCAGCTTGATAAATAGGGAATTCAGTTTCTACCAAGTGACACTATATCTACCGAGTCTCGAGTATATACCGAGTTTGAAACTACAACTAAGTGGTTAGTATGGACCAAGCCTCCACTTCTATTGAGAGCATGATGATGTCGAGTAACACAGTGGATGCGAGTATCAGAAAGTCACCAAGTTAGTTTGCAGTAATCGAGTAACTATATTTGGGCCAACTCAGTAATATTTGTGTTAGCTTGTTTAAGAGCTGACTTTGTAATTATTTTGTAATTGTTTTGGATTGATATATAAACAATGTTTTGTATCATATCCAAGGTGTGAAGTACGAAAAAGAGAGAAAGGAAGAGATAAGCGAATTACAAAGGGCTACAATAGTATAAAAAGTAGCAAAGATCTATCCATCACAGAAGGTGATCAGTACATCAGAGAATCTCAATTAGCAAGTACAGTTGCAAGTAAGAGATCTACTATTTCATCCTAACAGGTGAATCAGCTTAAAATCCTTTAACTAGGTAGACTTAACAGTCTTTGTAAAATCTATTAATCGAGTGCATACTTTATTGTATGTTTGTAAATCCTCTAAGAAGGTGGACCTAGCAGTCCTTATTGCTCCTAACAGGTCAGATCATCAGAAGTGATCATTGTAAGCCTTAACCAACAAACTTTATACCGCAGTATTGAAGTTTTGTGGGTATCATCCCCACCCCAGTTTTACTTTCTATTTGGAAGGTTTCTGGGTCACCAAATCTTTGTGTTCAAAGTGTTATGAATGTTTTATTCTTTCTGTTACTCATGCATGTAGTCAAATTATCAATCTAATGTTATTTGAAATATGCTTAAGATCTGAATTTGTTGAAATTTTTGAAATTACTGATTCAACCGTCCCTTCTCAGTAACCTGGATAGTCTTGAATATTTCCAACAATTGGTATTAGAGCTTTGTGGCTCTCAGGATAAAGTTTGACAGCTTGAGAAAAGATTCAAGACAATGGAGATATTCAGACTTAACAAAGTAATTGAGAATGAAAAGCTAGATCTGGAAATGGCCATAACTCAACTTAAGGAAGAAAAGAGCATCCTTCCCAATCCCTAAAAAGAAGGAAGGAACTTGCAAATCAGATTAATGACCACCAGTATGTTGAAGAAAAGATTGAAGACTTTTTCCCTTCAAGTAGATTAGATGAAGCAAACAATGAAATCAAAGAACTTCTAGAAAAGAGTGGATCTCTGCAAGAAGAGGTAAGAAAATTGAAAAGAGAACAGGAAATTCAGTCAACAAGATTTTGTGAAATCTTGGAACAAAGAAACAAGATGAAAGATGAAATAGATGGAAAGAACAATGAAATCTAGAATCAAACCCTTTAACTAGAAAACCTTATTGATCAAGTCTCCAATGCAAATGAAGAAATCTTGACTCTGAGATCAGAAAATGAAAATATAAGAGAGGAGTTGAGATATGAAAAGCAAATCAATTTAAGATTGATGAATGACCTAGATACTGAAAATAAAATCACTGAGAGAATGTTGAAATCTCAAGAAGATATGAATCAGGTGTATGAATGAAACCTTCATAAGAAAAAAGAAAAAGTAGGACTTGGATACAACGAGGAAGGTGAATCCTCCAAACAAGGTACTCAAAAGAATCAGAAACTCACTTGTAATCACTGTGGCAAAATTGGTCATACTTCAAACAAATGTTGGAACAATGGAAAAGCAAAATTCAATGGAAAATGTTACAATTGCAATCAACATGGTCATAAAGAAAATGAATGCAAGGAGAAACCAAGATTTAAAGGCAAATGTCACAAATGTAGCAAACAAGGTCATAAGGCATTAGAATGCAGAACTAAAACACCCAATCTAGCAGAACAAATTATGAAAGCAATGTTTGGTTGGGATTACAAAAATTGGTGTAGATTTCATTACTGTGGAGAATATGGGCACATTGGCATGAATTATGTAAGGCATCACTTGAGAAAAAGGGATACTACCATAAGATGTTATAAATGCACTAAGCTTGGTCACATAGCTAAAAACTGCATGAATTTAGGCAAAGTTGAAGATGAAAAGAAAGAAAAAGAAAATAGCATCAGGAAGCAGATGAGACAACAGTAGATTCCTAAACCTACCGAGCAAACCATTCCAAGTAATGAAGTCACTCATGAAGAGAGTGGCTCTATCAACTCTAACTAAGTCTCCAAGAAAGCACTGGAACTGTATCTTCATAGACATATTCCAAACAGTTCTTGAATTGAAAGGAAGAAAGATCCAAATTAGTATGCAAGATACAGTAGGATCACAAGAAGGTTGGTATCAATTACCACCAAGCAAGGTCGGGAGTAACCTAATTTCATTTGGTTACCAAGTAAGGTCAGAGTAGTATGAATTCATATGTTCTCCGAGTTGCGGAATCTTCACCGAGCATTTAATGCATAGTGGATGATAGTCTGTCGAATTCAATACCCTAATTCCTATGGAGCATTAATGAATTTTTTTTAACAAAAAGCATGAAATCAAGTTCATTCTTCACCGCAAATATCAACATATTGAGCAGAGAAATTTCTAGTGTGATCAAGCGATTCGAAGCAAAATTTTGTAGTAGAAATTTCTTTGAAGAATTTTTCTTTTTCTACCGAGCTACCATGGCATCATCTAGCACCAAAGTAAAGAAAGGTTCGGAAATGTTAGTTCAAGGAGAATGGAAAGCGTCGGATTTCAAACTCATGCCCGCAATTGCAGAAACCCTAGATCTGAGTGGAGCTCAATCTCAAATTCCTCCAAAGGTACTTCTTGTAAATGACATTTGCAGTCATTTTAAAGGTACAATTCAAGAGCTTGGAACCCTAGAGATAGATGTTGTTCATGATGAACTGTGTGTTGATGGTGTTCTCAAACTAGAACATAAACATTTGGAAGATAAGGGTTTGACACATATCACCCACTTGCCTCAGAGTTTCTAGATAAAATAGATTAGATATATCCTAAGCCGAGTGCATGAAGGTAAAATTTGGCTTGACCAACCAGTGGAAATAACAAAGAAGATGATTCACTGAATCACTGGTCTTCCCATGCTTGCCAAGGTTAAATCTACAAAAACCCTAGGTCGGGTAGAGCTGGAAAAGAAAACCCTAACCGAATGGGATGGTAGAGGTATGAGAATAAATAGTATTACCGATGTAGAACTAAAATTTGGCACATATGTCATAGCTCACAAGATATACAGTTCAAGTCGACAGAATAGTGTTCCGTGTGAAGTAGTTGACCTAGCTTATAAAATTGTGAAGAACAATCTGTCATTTGACCTAGCAGATTTGTTGTTGAAATAGTTCAACAAGAATATGGAGAGCATCCAAACCTCAAAGAACAATCCATGTAAGTTTGGCTCGCTATTGGTTTGTTTATTTTTCTATGCTCAAAAGTTTTTCCCATCAAAAGGCATGGTAAAATGGAGAAAGGATGTGCCTGTTCTTTATTAGATAAATGAGTATATTGCAGAAATGTGTGAAAATTTTGTAAGAATAATGGATAACTATTTTGAATCTTTTAAAGAAAAGATGAATAACAGATTCTAGATTCCACTAAAGTTGGTGGAAGATTATAAAGATGATGTTTGTTTCATGGTTGATTGTGATAGAGTATACATTTAGGTAGTAAGGCCTAGGATTGTATGGGTGAAACCTCTTCCTTATGAGGTAAACATTGGTGAAACAAAGGATATAATTGAAGCCCTAGTAAATCAACTTGTTGATCCAAAGGCTCCATAATTTAGAACATTTGATGAAGCTAAGGTAAGAATTGAGCTAAGCATAAAACTTCCATAGGCGGTTAACAAAGGCAGAAAGAGGATGGCCAAGATGCAATCTAGCACACCTCTAATGTTAGCTGAGGGCAAAGGAGAGGATATTGTAGAAGAAGAAGAAAAGGATGAGAGTAAAGAAGAACAAGTGCCTGTAAAGAAGAAAGGAAAGGTAACTATCACCAAGGAACCCGAGCAATCCACTACAGTATTCACAAGGAAAAGATCAAGGGGCAAGGCAGGTAAAGTCAATGATGATATAGTACTCAAAAGGCCTCCTCCCTCATTTGAACAAAAGATTAAGGATTTGAGAGAAGGATTTGGAATTTCAAATTTCAAATCTCTCAAATATGAAATTAGATCAGAGGCAGAGCAGTGGGAAATTGAAGATGCTGTTATTGAGAAAATGGGAAAATGGAAGTACTCACCTGATGATATGGCTTCTCAAATTCTAGGTGTTCTATTGGATAAAGTCAAGTTGAAATGGTCCAATGCAAGACAAACTGTCAAGGACATATATGCTCAAACCTTAAGACAGTTGATGCCAAGTTTGAAAAATGATGAAATAAATAAGGCATTGATAGAAAATGAGTGCAAGATGACACTAAAATTCAATGGTTGTTTGATTTTGATCAAAGATATAGAGTCAGTTGTGAAGAGTGAAAATTCTACTTGGAAAAACATCTATCATCTTCACAAACCAAGTACTGAAACCATGATAATAAAAGATATTGAAGATGAAAGTGATGAAGAAGAAGAAGAAGAAGTAGTTCAGATTGATAATGTTGAGGTAGAAGAAGTAGAGGAAGAAGTTACCAAGGAAGCTAAGAAGAATGTTGAGGAAGATGATCTAGTTTGGATAGCTGCAGAGGTGATTACCTCACTTCCTCACTCTCCAGTAAAAATTACTACATCTAGCCTGGAGAAAACTTCAAGTGTGATTGTGAAAACTCCCTCAAATACATCAAATGTCCAATCATCACTAGCATAGCTTAATGTATCAATGACAGAAGTGGCTACCAATTCATCCACCAAGCTTCAGCCTCCTTCCACCGAGTTGCAGTCTTCAGTACCTTCTTCAATTTTGAGTTTTTCAGCAGTAAGTACTTCAGATTCTATAGTTGTAAATACTTCAATTTTTTATTTATCAAGTATTCCAGTTAGTATCCCATCAGTTGGAAGTTTATCAGTTTTCACTACAAGTCCTACTATGTCTACAATAATTTCTACTACAAAGGCAATAAGTATAAAGACTCAACCGAGTACAAAATTTTTGAGTAAGAGTGTAGTAGAAGATATAAATTTAGATGAGGAGATAGAAATTCCCCAATTAGATTTTGTAAACCTCACAGCAGACCAAATGCAAATAGTTGGTGAACTCCTCTAGAAGAAAGAAAAGCAGAAGAAACTAAAAGAAGAAAGAGATAAGGAATATAAGATCATTGAGGATGCCAAGAACATTTTGGCAGAAACAATAGGTGTTGAAGTTGATTCCTCTCAATACATTTTGTTGCAGTTGGCAGAGGCAGTAAACAAGTTCAATGAGGATTCCTCTGGATTAGATAAGTTGGTTGAGAAGGCTGAGAAGAAGTTTGAAAATAAAGTGCTTGAGCACATTGCTCAGCAAATAGCTATCAATCAGGCAGGGTTATCTTCAGTTTTGACTAGCATTGAGTCCTCCTATTCCAAGGTAACATCATTTTTTGTCAAAGTATGTAATGTTTCCGAGTTCTCAAAGGAGGTTAAAGACAAAACAAATAAGATTGATGAGGATCTAAAGATCAGTGCATAGAAGTTGCAACTTGAACCCAGATCAAGCTCTGCACATCATATGATAGTCAAATTCCTATCTGATAAGCAGTCAGAGTTATTGAAAGAAGATGCAAGGATCAGATCAAAATTAATAGATATTCAGAACATGATCCTTCCCATCATGGATACAATGTAGAAGCATATTGCATACTAAAAAATATTGATCCATGACAATCAGTTTTCAATTGCAGATCACATGATTGAACTCTCTGCAGAAGTCCAAGTTGCACTCCATACATGCAAGATTCTACAAGAGAATTGGGATAAAACTCTAGCACTAATTGGAAAGGTACATTATGATTTTCTCTCACATTTTGGTATCTCCATGTAAAATATTTGTATATACACCTTTGGCATTATTGTCAAAAAGGGGGAGAAAGTATATAAGATATATGAGATATGAAAGGGGGAGAAAGTATATGAGAGAAATAGGAAATATGAGTATGAGGTGAAATAAGATATTTGTATATATACTATATGAGGGAGACATGAAATGTATATACAGCAGTATGACAAAGATAAATTTTTTGAAAAATCAAAACCAGTATCAGCATGATTGTGTATATAAGTTTTGGGTAATAAGTGTTTTGTCACTAATGCCAAAGGGGGAGATTGTTGGCATTAAGTATGTTTTTCATTAGTGACAACACTTATTCAGACTCTATGTGTTTACCGAGCAGATAGGATAGTGTTTACCGAGAAGATAGGATAGTGTTTACCAAGTAGACATGACAGTGTTTACCGAGCAAATAGGAGAGTGTTTACCGAGCAGACAGAATAGTGTTTACCAAATAGACTGAGATTCATAGTGCTTACCGAGTTATCATTATTGAGTGATGAAATGAGCAGTGTTTACCGAGTGCCAGCTTGGTAAATAGGGAATTCAGTTTCTACCGAGTGACACTATCTACCAAGTCTCCAGTATATACCAAGTTTGAAACTACAACTGAGTGGTTAGTATGGACCGAGCCTCCACTTCTACCAAGAGCATGATGATGCCGAGTAACACAGTAGATGCTGAGTATTAGAAAGTCACCGAGTTAGTTTGCAATAATCGAGTAACTATATTTGGGCCAACTAAGTAATATTTGTGTTAGCTTGTTTAAGAGTTGACTTTGTAATTATTTTGTAATTGTTTTGGATTGATATATAAACAATGTTTTGTATCATATCCAAGGTGTGAAGTAGCGAAGTATGAAAAAGAGAGAAAGGCAGAGATAAGTGAATTACAAAGGGCTACAATAGTATAAGAAGTAGCAAGGATCTATCCATCACAGAAGGTGATCAGTACATCCAAGAATCTCAATCAGCAAGTACAGTTGCAAGTAAGAGATCTACCATTTCATCCTAACAGGTGAATCAGCTTAAAATCCTTTAATTGGGTAGACTTAACAGTCTTTGTAAAATCTCTTAACCGAGTGCATACTTTATTGTATGTTTGTAAATCCTCTAACAAGGTGGACCTAGTAGTCCTTATTGCTCCTAACAGGGTAGATCATCAGAAGTGATCATTGTAAGCCTTAACCAGCAAAATTTATATTGTAGTATTGAAGTTTTGTGGGTATCATCCCCACCCGAGTTTTACTTTCTATTTGGAAGGTTTCTGGGTCACCAAATCTCTTTGTTCAAAGTGTTATGAATGTTTTATTCTTTCTGTTACTCATGCATGTAGTTAGATTATCAAGCTAATGTTATTTGAAATATGGTTAAGATCTGAATTTGTTAAAAGTTTTGAAATTACTGATTCACCCCTCCCCTCTCAGTAACCTAGATAGTCTTGAATATTTCAAACAATTTTGATATTAAATTTTTGTTAGTTTCCTTTTTTGTCAGTTCAAAGATTTGGTCTCTATTAGTTATTGATATTATTTGTTGTCATTTGCATTTTTTGTTGTTTAGTTTAGCTAGATTTGGCACTTCTGGAGGTTCCATCATGCACAGATTGTCTTGTTTTGCATTGAAATTTACGTTTCTTTCTTTTCAATCGTAGAGGTTTTTTTTCTTTTACGTCTTTGTTTTCCTTTCCTTTTCATGATCCTTCAGTTGCATGCTTTTTTCTTTTTAAATTGGTTTAACTCCTTTGCAAATCGGTGAAACTGCTATCCAATGGAACATCACAGAATTACAAGTATTTGGAGATTCACAGCTCATTATCAAGCAAGTCCTAGATGAATATCAGACAAAGGATGACAAATTGCTACCCTACAAGCAACTGGTGGATAAATTAAAAGAGCATTTCCTACATCTACAATTCAATCAGATCCCAAGGCTTCAGAACAAAGCAGCAGATGCAATGGCAACCATCGGATCCTTATTGGAAATCCCATGAGACGCATCACAGTATGAATTTCTAGTCGAGCAGCTACATTCACCAGCTTATGAGAACGCCGATGCAGACATGGTGTGTGTCTTGGTTGGTCCTCAATCCCCATGGTACCATGACATCCATGCATATCTAAACAATGGTATCATATCTCCCCATCTCACCAATAACCAACGCCAAAACTTTATTCGCAGAGCTTCCCGCTACACTCTTGTAGCCAACACCCTATATCGTCGCGGGTATCATAATGTCCTATCTAGATGTTTAGACTCAAACGAGGCCATCCTGGCCTTACAAGAAGTTCACGCTGGAATTTGCGGTGCCCACACGAGTGGCATGGTTCTAGCAAAGCAGTTGCTTAGAGTTGGATATTATTGGCCAACAATGGAACATGATGCGTGTGAATTTGTCAAGAAATGTCTCCCATGTCAACAGCATGCCAATTTGATACATGCACCAGCACAGGATCTACAGCCTATTGCACCACCGTGGCCTTTTTCATGTTGGGGCCTCGACCTCGTTGGCTTGATCACCCCCCTCTCTTCGGATGGACACAAGTATATCATAACAGCCACAGAGTACTTTACCAAATGGGTTGAAGTGATTCCGCTCACCCTTACTACTGGCATCCAAATATCCAAGTTCATCCTCTACCATATCATTTGCCGCTTCGGCATACCATCTACCATTTTCACAGACCATGGCACACCTTTTGAAAACCAGCATGTGGATGATCTATGTGCCAAACTCCACATCCATCACCGTTTCTCCAGTCCATATTTCCCTCAAGGAAATGGCCAAGATGAGGCAACTAACAAAACTATCTTGAAAATCCTCAAGAAGGTTGTCAATGATTCTGGTCGTGACTGGCACCTCCAAATCAATCCCACCCTTTGGGCCTACCACACTTCTTATCGCACTCCCACAGGCACCACCCCATACTCTCTTGTATATGGTGCTGAAGCCGTTCTGCTGATCGAGGTTGAGCTGCCATCCTTGCGCGTCTCCATGAAGAACTATACAACTGATGAAGACTATCGTGTGGCCTGGCTCACACAGCTAGATCTGCTAGATGAAAAGAGACAGCAAGCCTATGATCACCTAGTTGCATACCAGAATCGACTCAAAAGGAGTTATAACAAAAAGGTCCATCCTAGACAATTCCAGGTTGGTGACATGGTCCTTAAAGAAAATCAGAAGGTCCTAGCAAATAGAGAAAAGAAAGGCAAGTTTGAGCCTACTTGGTTGGGCCCCTATGTTGTCACCGCATCCTTTGGCTCCGGAGCCTATCAGCTATCAACACCAGAAGGTGAGCCCTTGAATGATCCTATCAACATCATCCATCTGAAGAAGTTCTATGCTTGAACCTGATCCTGCATATATCAAAAAATCCAAAATCATTCAAAAAAGAAAAAAAAAAAAAAAAGAAGAAAAGAGAAAGAGAAAATAATCATCCAACGGTGAAAACTTGGCAATTCAAGCACCTTGGACAAGTATGTTGGTGAAAACCTGGCAAACAGGCGCCAACATAGTAAACTAAGCTTTTTATCTATTCAGTTGTCCTTTCAGCTACCGTCCTCTTCCTCCATCCATAACAGATCTCCCAGCAGTTCCATCTCCCCTATCTTCCACGCATTCGGCTTCCATCTTCCTCCAACCCATCTGCAATCCATATCCTATTCCAAAGCTTTGTACCATATCTTGTACCATATCCTTTTCCCTTTCCTGTATAGCACAATCCTTTCTATATTTATCCTTCTTGTCTCTGTCCTAGTGAGAGTCCCGCTGAGTGTGATCTTCCTATCCCCAATCCTGAGCTTCTGTACATATCCCTTGTGCATATCGTTCCTCCTTGTTGTACATAACCTTTGTCCATCCTGCAGCAGCATTTGATCAAATATCTTGTCCCATCCCCAGCCTCAGAAAATTTGTAGTCCCACTCAGGCCTTGTGCTTCAGCAACATCAATTGTCGACTTATCCTTGCTCATCCTGATTATTCCTTGAACTTCAGCTTTTTGCCAGCGAACAACTACACTTATTCTCTCACCAACCCCTGGGTCCTTGAGGATATATCGTTCCTCCTGTTCGACCTAATCTTCCATCCTGGTCCTTGAGGATATATCATTCCTCCTGTCCGACCAATCTTCCCTCCATCAATCAAACCTAATCTCTCTCCTTGGCAAAGGATGTCTTTTTGGAGCTATCATTTTGATCTTGGGTTTTGTCCTTTTGATCTTGTTAATCTTTTTGGCTTCTCATTATCCCACCAGGGTCACCACAATTCATTATATCACGGTGTGCTGCGTGTGCGGATAATCTAGGGCAAGGTCTTTTGATCTTTCGCTTCTGCCTGTGAGTCAGTTGTGTGTTTGTGGTTCCTTCAGCATCGGTTCCACCATGTCGCCTCTATGCTTCATGTGTGATGTTGGGGCAACCCTGTGTGTTTGTTTAGCGTCAGTCCTCGTCAGTCCTCTGCGACGTTGTTGACAGGCCTCATGATCCCAGTATCCTTGGCAGGTCTCTAGCATTGCTATATTAAATCTAGGTTGTGCACTCCCGTTTGCACTTGGAGCTATCTGGTCCCTTGCATTTATCATATAGATTAATCTTGCATCTTTTCATATAGCTGCATCTTGCATCTTGCATTTCCATCTCATCTTGCATATCATCCATATTTGTTCTTAGAAGTGAGGTTATTTATCTCCCCTTTCTTCCTAGGCCCTTCCTTCCTCGTCCCGCCAGGCACACTTTGTCCCAGGACATAATCCCTCTTTCTCCTTGTCCCACTGGGTGCATCTTCCATGATTTTGTCTCACCGGGGCATGTTTCCTCTTTCTTCTAGTCCACCCGGGCGTCATACCCTCTTCTTCTGATTCTAGCCTCGGCATCTTATTTTCTTGTCTTTGACGCCATGCCACTTGCGGCATCACATCAAAGAGGGGCAAAATGTAGACACCGAAAAATCTTTTAGAAAATAAATTATTTTTGTTTTCTGAAAATCCTTGATGACATCATCATTTATTAATTAATTAATTAATTAATTAATTAATTAATTTTTATGGCATTAAATCCCTCTCTCTTAATTAAAAATCTTTAATTAAGGAATCTAGCCTAAAAATGTCATTTGGACATTATCCCTAATTTATTAATTATTTAATTAATAAATTGACCAAAAACTTCAAAAATAAATTAATTTATTTTTAATTTATTTTTTATCCCAAACTTGGCCAATTTTCTTAAGACCACTAACCTCTTCCAAAATCTTCTAATCCCTTCTTAATTTTGATTAAAAGGCTAATCCCATCTTTTCTAACCCTAATCCCAAAGGTTAAATATTTAATTAAGGTTAAATATTTAATTTTCATATTTATTGAAAATATTTTAATAAATATTCCTAAAACTTAAGCTTTTGGAATGAATAACTTTTATTCCATGAAACTAAGGAGAAATCTAGACTCTTCTAGAATCTTCTCAAATCCACCCTCTTCACCCATCCTAATCCTTTTCTTGTCCTAATCTAATCCTAATCCTACCCTTAAACCTTTGTGCAATCCTAACCAAGCTTAAGACTTTCCTAAACCAAAGCAAAGTCTTCCCTTCCAAATATCTCAACCACAAAGCATTTATTGCTTCCCCAAAGTCTTCAAAGCCTCTTAAATCCCATTCATTGCTCTTACAAGCATTTATTTGGAGAGTTATGAGCTTGGAGCCCCCTTTGTTGACTCCTCTTTGCCCTTCCCTTCATCCACTCACCTTGTGACATGTGTCACCTCCTGATTGGCTGAGAACTAGCACAATCCATGTGCTTCCCTTTGAGTGAATCTTGGCCTCTCTTAAGGATTTCAATCTTGGCCATTCATTCCTCCTACCCCAAGCCTTAGAAATCCTATAAATACCCTCACTTCCTAAGGCAAATCATCTCTCAACTCTCAAACTCAATAGCAAAGTTATAATGTCATTTTCATTCTAGCATAAGCATAAACTCATCATTTTAGATCATTTTCAAGCTTAAATCACATCTAAATTAGCTTAAATGGATTAACATAGATTCATTTCTTGTTTTAATCTTAGTTCTTTCATTTAGCTTTGCATATTTGTGTGTTCTTGAGGCCTTTGAGGCAAAATAGGTTACTCATACCTATTTTGTGTCATTTTGGGTCTTCTTGATCCTCAAATCATCCTATTTTGCATGCTCCAAGTGCTTGAGTTTGCACACCCACATCCATCTATATCTAAGCATATCAAACGGTGCATGGGCGCATCCGTTTTAAGCTTAAACTGAGGTGGCTTTGATTTTAGTTTGTTAACCATTAAATTTGATTTGATTATATGCTGTGACATTTGTTTGTCTTTGGCCTTCAAAATAGGTTTAGGTGCACTCACAAATCCTAGAATGTAGACTAGGATTTGTGAGTGCACCTAAACCTGTTTTGAAGGCCAAAGACAAACAAATGTCACAGCATATAATCAAATCAAATTTAATGGTTAACAAACTAAAATCAAAGCCACCTTAGTTTAAGCTTAAAATGGATGCGCCCATGCACCGTTTGATATGCTTAGATATAGAGGGATGTGGGTGTGCAAACTCAAGCACTTGGAGCATGCAAAATAGGATGATTTGAGGATCAAGAAGACCCAAAATGACACAAAATAGGTATGAGGAACCTATTTTGCCTCAAAGGCCTCAAGAACACACAAATATGCAAAGCTAAATGAAAGAACTAAGATTAAAACAAGAAATGAATCTATGTTAATCCATTTAAGCTAATTTAGATGTGATTTAAGCTTGAAAATGATCTAAAATGATGAGTTTATGCTTATGCTAGAATGAAAATGACATTATAACTTTTCTATTGAGTTTGAGAGTTGAGAGATGATTTGCCTTAGGAAGTGAGGGTATTTATAGGATTTCTAAAGCTTGGGGTAGGAGGAATGAATGGCCAAGATTGAAATCCTTAAGAGAGGCCAAGATTCACTCAAAGGGAAGCACATGGATTGTGCTAGTTCTCAGCCAATCAGGAGGTGACACATGTCACAAGGTGAGTGGATGAAGGGAAGGGCAAAGAGGAGTCAACAAAGGGGGCTCCAAGCTCATAACTCTCCAAATAAATGCTTGTAAGAGCAATGAATGGGCTTTAAGAGGCTTTGAAGACTTTGGGGAAGCAATAAATGCTTTGTGGTTGAGATATTTGGAAGGGAAGACTTTGCTTTGGTTTAGGAAAGTCTTAAGCTTGGTTAGGATTGCACAAAGGTTTAAGGGTAGGATTAGGATTAGATTAGGACAAGAAAAGGATTAGGATGGGTGAAGAGGGTGGATTTGAGAAGATTCTAGAAGAGTCTAGATTTCTCCTTAGTTTCATGGAATAAAAGTTATTCATTCCAAAAGCTTAAGTTTTAGGAATATTTATTAAAATATTTTCAATAAATATGAAAATTAAATATTTAACCTTAATTAAATATTTAACCTTTGGGATTAGGGTTAGAAAAGATGGGATTAGCCTTTTAATCAAAATTAAGAAGGGATTAGAAGATTTTGGAAGAGGTTAGTGGTCTTAAGAAAATTGGCCAAGTTTGGGATAAAAAATAAATTAAAAATAAATTAATTTATTTTTGAAGTTTTTGGTCAATTTATTAATTAAATAATTAATAAATTAGGGATAATGTCCAAATGACATTTTTAGGCTAGATTCCTTAATTAAAGATTTTTAATTAAGAGAGAGGGATTTAATGCCATAAAAATAAATAAATTAATTAAATAATTAATTAATTAATAAATGATGATGTCATCAAGGATTTTCAGAAAACAAAAATAATTTATTTGCTAAAGGATTTTTTGGTGTCTACAAATATTAGCCTTTTTAGCATTCCTTCTTAGTTTGGTTTTAGTAGTTTAGTAGCATTTTTTAAGCATTCTTGATTTGATTCTAGGATTGGGCATAATTTCCTTTTCATTAAAATAAATTTAGATTCATTTTAATTGCTTTTATTTAATTGCATAAAGAAATAAGTTAGCTAGAATAATTTTTTTAATTAAAACGATCTTAGCATTGTGTTTTATCTTTCTCTTTGTGGAATTTTTTATTAATGTTTTAGTATATTTTTTCCTTAACATTTTTCTTTTGTAGGGTTGTTGGGATCAGGATCTAAGTCAAAGTAGTGTGGCTTTATTCCTTTGTGATAAATTATTGAGAGTGTTTATCTTTTCATGTGGTTCCTTTAGTCATTAATTATCTTGCAGTTCACTCATATATATATTGCAGGAGCTTGAGTTTATCACTGGAGATTCATAAGGATATTGTTATTTTATTAAGCTCTATTTTTTAGAGTGTTGGTTTTCCTTTATATATTGTCTAGTTTATATTCATAGATTTGATTAAAGCTTAGTTTATATTCTCAATTTTGATTAATGATTTGTTCATTTATTATTATATCTTGTTCAGTTTTGCTACCCGTGTAGATTTTTTTTCTATCATTTCTTGCAGGTTATAACACTTTTTAATCTAAGTTTCAATCTTTAACTCATCGCTTTGCATGCAAGAGATTCTTGTGTTATCTGTTAATCAATAACAGCTTAACCGAGATCTGTTTCTCTTTAGTGTTCATAGTTTCCATTTTTTTTTTTCCTCTGGTTATTTTGGTTCTTGCATCCCTCATTGGCGTAAGCTTTTATAGCTTTCTGCTATTGCATGCAAGTGTATATAATTTGATTTAAGTTCTTTTCTGATTTCTATTATAGGTTTCTCTATTTATCCCTAGTTTAAATCTTCGTATTTCATCACGACTACCCTGATGCCAGAAATGAAATTAACTAGTACAAATTATCATGTATGAAAAATGCACATGACCTTCATCTTTAGATTTAGACACATTTTAGATATTGCTACTGATGCTAGTTCAAAACCAGATGCCTTTGCTCCTCAAGTTGGCCAAACTACTTGGCAGACTAAAAATGAGGAAGCACTTGGTTTAATCAGGATTTCCTTAAGTCCCAAATTTTATGTCTTAATTTCTACTTTTACAGAAGCCCATCAAGCTTGGGACATCCTGAAAAATACCTATGACAGTGTAGATAAGACTTAAAAAATCCAGCTTCAAGACCAACTTGAAGACCTCAGGTATACTGACTTCAACTCTGTTGATGATTTCTTGCTTAAGTTTGACTCCATTAAAGTTTTACTAACTGGTTTACAAGTTCCTCTTTCTGATTTAAGAATAATCCACATAATTATTCGTAAATGTTTGCCTAGACAGTTCCAATAGTTTATTACAAACATTTACTCTCAATTAGCTATTCCTCCTTTAGCATCTCAACTAACTTATGTTATCTTTCAAAATATGTTGCATCAAGAGGAAGCTAAATTAATTCAGTTTGGCATACTTAAAAATCATGAACATGTATATGTCTCTCAAAGTCACAATAACAATAGATCTTCTAACACTAATCAAAATAACCAAAACTATCAATGATCTAACAATACTAATAATTCAAATAATAACTCAGGCCAACAATTTAATGATCATTACAATTCTAGGCCTGCCAATAACTATCATAGTAATAATCAGTCAAATAGGCCTCATTGCACCTATTGCGGTAAAGATGGTCACTTAATTCATAACTATTTTAAGAAACAAAAAGATGATCAATGTAATTCTCAAAATTACTCAAATGGAAAACCTAATGGAAATCAATCTCATTTTGCTTTTACTGTCTGTTTTAATGGATTATTTATAGTGGTGCATCTCAACATGTTACATCTCATAAGGAAGTCTTTGATTCTTTGCGACCTGATTCTATGAATAGTCTTGTTTCTTTAGCTAATAATCATTGCTGTCAAGTTGAAGTAATTAGTAATGTTTATGTTCCAAATGGTAAATTACATGATGTTCTTTATGTTCCTGATTTGAAAGCTAACCTTAATTTTGTTCCTCAATTATGTCAAGATTATAAGGTTGAGTTTCATAAAAATAATTGTCATATCATTGATCCTAACACTGATCAGATAGTTGTTGATGCTAAATTAGATGATGACAATCTCTTTAAATTTTATCAATTTGTTTCTCCTAGATATTCTTTACTCACTACTGTTGATTTTCACATTTGGCATGAAAGGCTAGGACATTTAAATTCTGATTATATCTCATTAATGCAAAAAGAAAATATGATAGATGGGCTACCTAAGTTTACTACTTCTAAGTTTGATTGCACTGGATGTATAAGTGGTAAAATGCATAGAGAATCTTTTCCCCATAAATCATCTTGGAGAGCTAATAATAAGTTAGTTCTAATTCATAGTGATCTTTTAGGCCCTATGGAAAATACTTCTATTTCAGGCTCTAAATATGCTTTAACTTTTGTTGATGATTATTCTCAAAGAACTTGGATTTATTTCTTACATAGTAAAGATCAAGTCCTTGATATTTTTTCTGAATTTCATGTTTTTGTAGAAAGACAAAGTGGTTGTAAAATCTAGATTCTTAGGACTGATAATGGTACTGAATATGTTAATCATTCTTTCCATTCTTACTTAAGATCTTTTGGTATCAAACATGAGCTTACCATTCCTTATACACCATAACAGAATGGTGTGGTAGAATGGAAGCATAGAACAATAGTAGAAATGGCTAGATGCTTTTTACATGCTAGAAATATAGATTATAAATTTTGGGTTGAAGCTATGGCATGTGCCACCTATATTCTTAATAGAACTCCTACTAAGGCCCTACTAAATAGAACTCTTGAAGAAGTTTGGTTAGGAAGGAAACCCAACTTGTCTCATTTACAAATTTTTGGCTCCATTGCTTATGTTCACACACCTAAACAGAAAAGAAAAAAGTTAGATCCTAAATCCTCCCCTCATATATTTGTTGGTTATTCTGAGAACACTAAAGGTTATGGAGTTTATGATCCTCTTACTAATAAAGTTCACATAGCTAGAGATGTTTTCATTGCTGAAAATGGTGTCCATGACTGTTCTCAGATTTCAGATTCTGATTTTAGTCACAACAACATAGTTCTTGTGGAGGACCAACCTCTGTCTGTCAACCCTGCTCCTGAAATTTTTGCTCCTAAATTTTCTATTCCTTCTATTTCTTCTCCTAACATTAAGGATAATACTAATAAATAGGATAATGATGAACAAATAGATAGTAATGATACTCCTTCTAATGATTTTGTTCCTTCTAGTAGTAGCAGTGATGATGATGATGATGCTAATAATATGTTTACTCCTCCTAGTAATATTTCTGTTAATTCTAGGAGAAATCCTAAATGGTTTAAATATTTACTTAATGAAGGTGATGACTATATTGCTAGAATGGGTGAACTTAAGCCTAGAAGGATAAACTACTGCAATTATGCTTTTATGACTTCTCTCTCTAATTCTAATGATCCTCAAACTTTTTCTCAAGCTAAAAATCAACCTCACTGGAAAACTGCTATGCAAGAAGAATATGATAGTTTAATTTCTAATAATACTTGGGATCTTGTTCCTTTACCTCATGGTAAAAATATGGTTTCCTACAAATGGTTATATAAAACTAAGTTAAATTCCAATAATGAAATTAGTAAATTTAAAGCTAGACTAGTTGCACATGGTTTTCTCAAATTGAAGGAATAGACTAAGATGAAACTTTTGCTCCTGTTGCTAAAATGCCTACCATTAAAGTTGTTCTTGCTTTAGCTGCTAAAATGAATTGGCATATTCACCAAATGGATGTTAAAACTGCATTCTTAAATGGTGATTTGCATGAAGAAATCTATATGTCTCAACCTCCTAGTTTTATTCAACAAGGTAATGAACATTTAGTCTGCAAACTAAAGAAGTCTATTTATGGTTTAAAACAATCTCCAAGAGAGTGGTATTCCAAAATTAATGCTTTCTTTATTTCTCAAGGTTTTGAAAGAAGTCAAAATGATCCTAACTTGTATATCAAGCATAGTGAAGATGACATTATTATTATCATTTTGTATGTTGATGATTTGATTCTTACTTGTAGTTCTAACCAATTAATTTTTGATATTAAGTTCCAACTCAACCAAAAATTTCAAATGACAGATTTAGGTTTTTTACATTATTTCTTAGGAATGCAAATTTGGCAAACCCCTAAGGGTATTTTTATCTCTCAAAGTAAATATGCTAAAGATCTCCTAGATAGATTTCATATGAATGAAGCTAATCCTATTTCAATTCCATGTGATTTAGGAGCTAAGTTAATGATAGATATGGAATCTCCTTTCATAGATGCTACTCCTTATATAGAACTTGTAGGTAGTTTAATTTATCTAACCCTCACTAGACCTGATTTATCTTTTAGTGTTGGTTTAGTTTCAAGATTCATGTCCAAACCTCAGCAAACTCACTTCAAAATTGCTAAGAGAATATTACATTACATTAAAGGTACTATTAACTTAGGATTATTTTATGATGCAAATTCTATTTTTTCTTTAAAAGGCTTTACTGATTCAGATCTAGGTGGAGACCCCAATGATGGGAAATCTACTTTTGGGTATTGTTTTTCTCTTGGTTCAGGTTCTATATCTTGGAAAAGTAAAAAAGAACAATCCATGTCTCTATGTTCTACTGAAGCTGAATATAAAATTTGTACTCATGCCTCTAAAGAAGCTCTATGGCTTAGAAGAATACTTGATGATTTGGGTCTACCTCAACAAGAACCTACACCATTGTATTGTGACAATCAAAGTGCAATAGCCTTGGCAAAGAATCTAATTTACCATGCAAAGTCAAAGCACATTTCTCTCCACCACCACTTCATTAGAGAGCACATTTCAGAAAAGAAAGTTTCCCTCTTCCATTGCAAAGGTGAAGATCAAGTTGCAGATATTTTGACAAAACCTCTTTCTAGAGAGAAATTTTAATTTCATTGTAACAATTTGGGTTTGATACCCCTTGATGTAATTACCCCAAGTAAAGATTAAAGGTGGGTGTTAGAATTTAATCTTTCCTTGGTAAATTATGTATGTAAAGGATAAACCAAGGTATCCTAATGTATTCATCCTCTGGTCCAAGTGGGAGGACATGTAATATTTGTAATTTCCTTTATTAAAGAAAATAGATATTCCTCCTTATGAGGAATCCTACACTTATCTCACACACTAGTGAAATGTGGCATACACAAAAATGGGAGTTACAATGTAACTCCTTTCTCACATCTCTATTAAGAGATGACTCTCCTTGTCTCATCTCATGAGATTCTTCTTCTTCTTGATTATTTTGTATGAGCTTTTCTCTCACACACTCTCTCTCTCTCATTATTAGGCATTTTTTGTCACTTTCATTAATATCATGAGGTTTTTTTTATACTTTTCCCCCTTCAGAATTTTGTCTCCTTTGTTGCTTGGTTTTGGTGAATGCTCTTAGTTTTTGCATTAATTCATGGTAAATCTTCTTATTCCTAAGCTCATTGATTAAACAAGTTCCTATTTCTCTCTATATTTTGTTATTATTTTAACATGGTATCAGAGCAGGTTGGTTTAATCCATTATTGAGTGTAGAGGTGAAGGAGCACAGAAGGAGCCACAAACCTTATGGAAACCAGACCTCAAATCATTACAAAAAAGAGTCATAAAAGATGGATACTTGAAGATAGTGGACAAACATTATGATAGGTATGATTCTAAGAATCAGACAATCATTGAAGATACTATCATTGAACATCTACAGATCTTTAAGAAAAATTTGTTAGAGATAGAAGCAAGTATCCCTAAGGAACTATATAATAAGTTGGAGATCAAAAATTAGTTGGCATAGTCAAAAGATGAGAATATAATGAAAAAAGTTATAGAAGACATATTACCTATTGTCTCTATACAAGAAATCGAGAGAATAATAAACGAATTAAAACCCTTGCTGAGGAAAAAGGCTAGACTAGCAAAAATAATGGGTAGAAAGTATGATGAAGTGATTGAGGACACTCAAAAGGAATTGGATCAGATCCTAATGAGTGAAATACCAAAGAAAACCTCACCTCCTAAACTCACCAAGCCTACATCTCTGGAATTAGGAGAAAGTTCCAAGGTAGTAGATGTAAGTGAACAAGCTAGCATGCAACTAGACTTCTTTGTCTTGGGTGTTCTTGTGACCCTTGACACTTCACATGGTGTGAATGATCCATTTTTGGATAATTTGGACAGTGTGATGGAATTTGAAGTCCAAGGAAAGGTAGAGGAAGAGAAAAAAAAGAAGAAACAAGAAGGGAAAATCACAAGAAAGGAAGGAAGAAGAGCCTGAAATAGAGAAAGTATCTGAGGTCAAAATAGAGAAAAAACAAGAACCTAACACCTATTCTACTTTATTTTTGGAAAGTATGGCCAAACCAATGAGTGCTGATGTAGAAAAAATGGATGAGTATGAGCTTATGAGGCTATCCTTCATGGCCTTCACTAAGGCTAAGGAAAGATCAGTACAAAAAGGTGATAAAAGAGATAAATTGATGACTAGGGCTACAAAGACAATAAAAAAGTTACTTCCTACACCTTTTGAACTTCAAGGGAAGGATGAATTGGAGAATCTAGGCATGGTACTAGATAGCTTTGACATCACTTTGAGTCATTGCTAAAGACTACAGAAGACAATGCAAAGAAGAGATTCTTGGAGAAGAAACTGAGAGAAGTCTGTCAGTCCATCTCATGGGACTTAGACATTCTCAAGGCCACTACTCTTAAGGCTAAGAGTTGTGTAGCACAAGGTACAAAGATTTATAGTTACTCATAAGTCCTTGTAGTCATGTAAAGAATACTAAGGAGATTATAGCTAATGATAGGGATACTCTTGACAACCTGATGAATAGTTGTGAAACATCTTCACTAACTATGATTGAAATAGACAAACAAGTATCCAAGGTGTTGGATAAAATTAGTGTATTGGAAATGAAGAAAGGGAGAGTGGTGGACAAATTTGGCTTGTTGAAGAGCCTGATAACACCTAATCTTTCAATGCTGGAGACACATCTATCAGAGATGGAAAAGGTGGAAGGATAAATGTTTATGTCTACACCTACTAAGCTTAAGGTAGTGGAGACAAAATCATATGCACTAAATGGATTGATCCATGTCAGTGAACTATTGATAAAATCATGGGCTGAGGAAGTAAAGACCTTGGAAAACTCTTTCCAAGATGTCTTGAAACTAAGGAGTAAGAACTAAGTATTTTTGTACTTAGTAGTTTTTGAAATTTTGTAAGTACCTTTTCCATTGATGTCAAAGGGAGAGGAAGAGAAAGAGAAAAATGTGAAGAGTGAAAGGAAGAGAAGAAAAATAATAAGAAGAAATAAAATGATGTAAATAAAATAAAATAAAAAAAGTAAAAAGTAGAAAAGAGGAAAAGAGAAAAAGAGATATGTATAGTTAGTGCTTTAACACTTAGTCATTTTTCTAAGTGTTGCCATCAATGCCAAAGGGAGAGATTATTGGAAAATGGTGTTTTGGGGCACTAAGGATCGCTTGAGGGTTTTCATTTATGGAAAAAATTATGCTGGAGTGATCGCATGTAGAGAGTTTTTGGTAATGGAGTCACAATCATAAAAATGACTAAGTACAGAATAAGAACAACAGTGTACTATGGAATAGTTTTTTATTAGCGATGACAATGTGTGATTTATTATGGCTTGAGAAGTTATTAGAAGGTATTTTGGGATATGTATGACCTCTAATTAAGGTCGCATGAGTTTTTTTTATCAGATCAATAAGATACAATGATCTGAAGGTATGCGAAGATAGAGAATCAGTATAATAGGGCACATAAGCAATTGCGAAGATTAAGGAAAGAATAGTGGATATGGTAATGTGCTAAGTCAAATGAATAAAGTATATTTCCAAATATTTGGAAATATAAGATCCCGGACTCTATGTTTTCTATTTACATAATTTATTATTATGTTTTGTGAAGTATTTTGAGAGCCGACTCGAGGGCAGTTTCTATATAAGTATAGAGTGCTTTGTAGAAGTGATATGTATGGATGGAATAATGATGTAATGTATGTGAAAAATAGATGTGAGATCAGAGTTTGACAGAACTACAACTAGAACTATCTAGGAAAAGGAAAGTGCTTGAATTGTTCATTTTTTAGAACTCTTTTGAGACATTTTTGTTTATAAGAGTTGTATGCTCACCACCTTTAACAAGGTGTTTTGTATCCCCTAATAGGGGTTTGTATTCCTCTAACTAGGAAATGTACTATGTAACAATCAGCTCCTAACAAGGCTAGATCTCCTAATAGGGATATAATATTTTAGTGCATAGTTATGGGTACCATCCCCATCGGGGTTTTCCCTTGGCCAGGGTTTCCTTGAGAACAAATCATAGTGTCATGAGTTCTTTGTTGTTCTTATATGTTCTTTTCATTTCAGCATTGTTATGGTTTGTTTTCAATTGGTTGAAGTTTAAATTAAAGTGCAGTACTACTGTTTCACCCCCCTTCTTAGTATTACCTAATCCTAACAAAAGCCCCAAGAGTAGACGATTTCCTGATGTTCTTATTCCATTTGTTCTGGGAAGTGGTCAAATTTGATGTGGTTAAAGTGGTGTATGAATTCTTTGGATAAAAAAAACTTCTCAAAGAACTTAATGCTACTATCTTGGTTCTCACCCCCAAAGTCCCAAGGGTGGACTCGATGGAGGTTTTCAGACCCATTAGTTTATGCAACTCCTTCTACAAGATAATTTCTAAAGTCATCACCACTAGAACTTTCAAGGTGCTCCCTTCTATCATTGCTCACTAGTAGTCTAGATTCATGCCTAACAGACAAATTCTTGACTCCATTATGGTGGTGCATGAAGTGACCCACTCCTTAGATGCTAGTAAGAGGGAAGGTTTCCTTCTCAATCTTGACTTGTCCAAGGCTTATGATCGTGTTGACTTTATTTTCCTTCTAAGGGTGCTTGGATCTTACAGTTTCAATTCAAATACTTGCAAGATCATCCATCAAATCATTTCCACTCCTTCACAGGTAACCCTGGTCAATGGTTCCCCGTTGAATTTTTTCCAAAATTCCAAGGGTTTGAGACAAGGAGACCCCTTTTCTCCCATTCTTTTCATAATTCTAGCTGAATGCCTTGGGAGACTTATTTCAGCCTATATGAGGAATGAGGTTACGAAAGGTATCAAGTCATCTTTAGGTAACATAGTATTCTCTCACCAATAGTTTGTGGATGATACCATTTTAGGTGGGGAGGCTTCAGTGAGTGAAGTTAGAGCGGTGACGAACTTGCTCAATTACTACACTAGGGCTACTGGTTAATCTATTAATTGGACTAAAAGCTCTATTTTCTTTATCAATACTCTTGAGAAGAGAAAGAGGAGAATTGCACATATCTTGGGTTGTTGCATTGATACTCTTCCTTTAAATTATTTGGGTCTTCCTTTAGGTTTCAAGCCACTAGATTCTTTCTAGAAAAAGCTCATTGATAGATTCAATAGGAAATTGGCTAGTTGGAAAGGGGTCACTCTCAGCCTAGTAGGCAAAATCTAGTTGGTTAAATCTACCTTGCCAAATCTTCCCACCTATGCTTTAAGTCTCTTTTCTATACCTGCTAAAGCTGTGGAGGTGATGGAAAGAATTCAGAGAAGATTTCTATGGTCGGGGACTGAAGAGCATAAAAGACTCCCTCTTATGTCTTGGGACAAAGTTTGTCTTCCTAAAAGAGCTGGTGGATTAGGGACTAGGAGAATCAGACCTTTCAACAAAGATCTCCAAGAGAAACAAATATGGCATATTTTCAATTGTAAGGGGGAATGGCGTGACACTTTTGAAAATAATTATCTTTCTAATAACTCCATAAATCATTTTTTTGGTTGTAATGATATTTCAAAAGGTTCTTATATTTGGAATGGCTTCCTCAATGCTAAGGATATCACCAAATCTAAAGCTAAATGGAAGATTGGTAACGGTCAAATTATTAACTTCTAGAATGATAATTGGCTAGACAACTAGGACCTTTGCAAGACTTTGAGCCTTTCAATATGTGGATGGATGAGTGTATCCAAAAATATGGGTCTCAGGTCTATAATTATATAGAGTGGGTAATTCTTGGGTGAATCTTTCCTCTATTTCTTAGGACATGAATCCTCTTTTGATAGTTCTTAATGCAGCTTCTCTTTCTCCCTCTCAGGATGTTGTGATATGGAACAGTTCACCTGACGGGGCCTTTTTGGTTGCGTCTACCTATTATTTCCAAATACATTAGGAAGACATGCCTATTTGGGCCAAATCTTGGTTCCCTGGCCTTATTCCCAAAATTAATGTCTTCGGTCTAGCTTTTTCTTCAGAATCGCATCCTCATTGTTGATAATATTTTGAAAAGAGATTTCTAGATCCCCAATAGGTATGTTCTTTGTAAATACCAAGTGGAGTCATTGGACCACCTATTTATCCATTTCCCTTATGTTAGTAAGGTTTGGTAGCATCTCCTTTCTTCTTTTGGGTTGCACTGGTGTTTTCCCTCCTCTTTTCAAGATCTTTTTTCCCAATGGTCCATGCCTTTTAAGAACAATGATTTTACAAATTCTACTCTTGGGCTCTCCCACATCTCTATTGGGGTGTGTACAAAGAGAGAAACAATTGTATCTTAAGGGATTGTTGTGCTCCTCCCAAAATCATTTTGTAAAAGATCCAACATGATTTAAAAGAACACTTTATTATCTATGGTGGTACTAACCCTTTTGCAAGAAAAAAAAGAATGTTGACCCAAAGAAGAACAAAAATAAAAGACATACTTGCACCTGGAGCTATCCCCCGGAAGGTTGGTCTAAGGCTAACTTTGATGGAGCAGCCAAGGATAATCCAGGAAATGTAGGAAGTGGTGGTGTGATTAGAAAATGCTACAGAAAGGGTATTACAACTGTTAATCTCCCTCTTGGCACCCAATCTAACCACTTTCTAGAAGCTAGTGTGGCCCTTCAATTTACTAAATTATCCCATGATATTGGTGTTAAAAATATTTGGCTTGAAGGTGACTCTAAAAATATCATTAATTGTTTAAATTCCCACCACCCTCTTCATTGAAAATAGCCAATATGATTGAAGAAACTATTAGGAATGAATGCTAAATGTTTGGTAGCCATTCTATAGTAGTTGTTGTTGCATTCATGACTATGATTGTCATTGATGTCAAGAAAGTGATTTACCGGAGACTTGCAGAGAAGCAGATAGAGTTTGGATTAGCGCACATAGGTTATTACAGTTGGAGCTATACAATGTTGAGAATATACTCCCTGATATGTTATATGTCTATGGTTAAGAGCACAAATAGTCATTCTGTAGACTAGGATTTGAGCGTGCACCTAAACCTGTTTTGAAGGCCAAAGACAAACAAACGTCATAGCATATTATCAAATCAAATTTAATGGTAAACAAACTAAAATCAAAGCCACCTCAGTTTAAGCCTAAAACGGATGCGCCCATGCACCGTTTGATATGCTTGGATATAAATGGATGTGGGTGTGCAAACTCAAGCACTTGGAGCATGCAAATAGGATGATTTGAGGATCAAGAAGACCCAAAATGACACAAAATAGGTATGAGGAACCTATTTTGCCTCAAAGGCCTCAAGAACACACAAATATGCAAAGCTAAAAGATGAACCAAGATTGATTAAACAAGAAATGAATCTATGTTAATCCAATTAAGCTAATTTAAATGTGATTTAAGCTTGAAAATGATCTAAAATGATGAGTTTATGCTTATGCTAGAATGAAAATGGCATTATAACTTTGCTATTGAGTTTGAGAGTTGAAAGATGATTTGCCTTAGGAAGTGAGGGTATTTATAGGAAAAGGGAAGGGCTTGGTTAAAAAGGATGAGTCAAAGTTAGGGCTAAGGTTAGGGTTGAGTCAAGGACAAGTGTCCTGACAAGTGTCAAGGAAGGATTGAGTTGAAAGTTTGAGGGCATGTGCACAATTTGGTAAATGTGCCCAAGGCCAAGAGGTGGCAAGGAAGGGATAAGAAGGTCTTAAATGCATAATGAATGCATGTAAGAAAGATAAGGAAGGCTTAAATGCATCCTTAAATGCATTTGCAAGAGGTGGCCAAGAGGTGGCCATCTTTGTTGACTAAGGAGGATGACTAAGAGGAGGTTAGCATAAGTTTTGGTAAACCTTTTGCTAATGGAATGTGACAAGATTAGAAAGGGGATTAGGATTAGGATGGGTGAAGAGGTTGGGTTGAGAAGTTTCTAGAAGAGTCTAGAATTCTCCTAGGTTTTATGGAATAAAAGTTTATTCATTCCAAAAGCTTAAGTTTGGGAAAATTTATTGAAATATTTTCGATAAATATGAAAATTAAATATTTAATCTTAATTAAATATTTTGAGTTGAGATTAGGGTTAGAAAAGATGGGATTAGCCTTTTAATCGAAATTAAGAAGGGATTAGAAGATTTTGGAAGAGGTTAGTGGTCTTAACAAAATTGGCCAAGTTTTGGTCAAAAAATAAATTAATTATTTTTTTTGGGGGATTTTTGGTCAATTTATTAATTAAAATAATTAATAAATAGGGGATTAATGTTTAAATAAGATTTAAACATTTTTGGGAGGGATTTCTTAATTAAATATTTTTAATTAAGAAAAATGGATTTAATGACATAAAAATAAATTAATTAATTAAATAATTAATTAATTAATAAATGATGATGTCATCAGGAATTTTTCAGAAAATAAAAATACTTTATTTTCTAAAGGATTTTTAGGTGTCTACATTTTTCCCCTCTTTGATGCGATGCCGCAAGTGGCATCGCTTCAAAGACAAGAAAATAAAATGCCCCAGACTAGAATTTAGAGGAATAAGGGATTGTGCCCCCTCGAGAAAATAATGCAAGGAGTAAACATTGTGGAATTTTCTCGAAAGGAAACAGAGAAGGAACGACTGAGGAAGCAGGGGAGATAAATTACCAAGCTTCCAATAGAAAAGATGGGTGAATGCAAGATGAGATGGAAATGCAAGATGCAAGATGCAGCTATATGTAAAGATGCAAGATTAATCTATATGATAAATGCAAGGGACCAGATAGCTCCAAGTGCAAACGGGAGTGCACAACCTAGATTTAATATAGCTATGTTAGAGACCTGCCAAAGATACTGGGATCACAAGGCCTATCAACAACGTCACAGAGGACTGACGAGGACTGACGCTACACAAACACACAGGGTTGCCCCAACATCACACATGAAGTGCAGAGGCGACATGGCAGATCTGATGCTGAAGGAACCACAAACACACAACTGACTCACAGGTAGAAGCGAAAGATCAAAAGACCTTGCCCCAGATTATCCGCACACACAGCACACCAGGATATAAAGAATCGTGGTGACCCTGGTGGGATAAAGAGAAGCCAAAAAGATTAACAAGACCCAAAGGACAAAAAATCCAAGATCAAAATGATAACTCCAAAAAGACATCCTTTGCCAAGGAGAGAGATTAGGTTTGATTGATGGTGGGAAGATTGGTCGGACAGGAGGAACGATATATCCTCAAGGACCAGGATGGAAGATTAGGTCAGACAGGAGGAACGATATATCCTCAAGGACCCATGGGTTGGTGAGAGAATAAGTGTAGTTGTTCGCTGGCAAAAAGCTGAAGTTCAAGGAATAATCAAGATGAGCAAGGATAAGTCATCAATTGATGTTGCTGAAGCACAAGGCCTGAGTGGGACTACAAATTTTTTGAGGCTGGGGATGGGACAAGATATTTGATCAAATGCTGCTGCAGGATGGACAAAGGTTATGTACAACAAGGAGGAATGATATGCACAAGGGATATGTATAGAAGCTCAGGATTGGGGATAGGAAGATCACACTCGGCGAGACTCTCACTAGGACGGAGACAAAAAGGATAAATACAGGGAGGAAAGTGCTGTACAGGAAAGGGAAAGGGATATGGTACAAGATATGGTACAAAGCTTTGGAATAGGATATGGATTGCAGATGGGTTGGAGGAAGATGGAAGCTGAATGCTTGGAGGATAGGGGAGATGGAACTGCTGGGAGATCTGTTATGGATGGAGGAAGAGGACGGTAGCTGAAAGGACAACTGAATAGATAAATAGCCCAGTTTACTATGTTGGCGCCTGTTTACCAGGTTTTCACCAACATACTTGTCCAAGGCGCTTGAATTGCCAAGTTTTCACCGTTTGGACGATTATTTTCTCTTTCTCTTTTCTTTTTTTCTTTTTTGCTTTTTTTTTTCTTTTTTTTCTTTTTTGAATGTTTTTGGATTTTCTGATATATGCAGGATCAGGTTCAGGCATAGAACCTCTTCAGATGGATGATGTTGATAGGATCATTCAAGGGCTCACCTTCTAGTGTTGATAGCTGATAGGCTCCCGAGCCGAAGGATGCGGTGACAACATAGGGGCCCAACCAAGTAGGCTCAAACTTGCCTTTTTTTTCTCTATTTTCTAGGACCTTCTGATTTTCTTTAAGGACCATGTCACCGACCTGGAATTGTCTAGGATGGACCTTTTTGTTATAACTCCTTTTGAGTCGATTTTGGTATGCCACCAGGTGATCGTAAGCTTGTTGTATCTTTTCATCTAGCAGATCTAGCTGTGTGAGCCGGGCCACACGATAGTCTTCATCAGTTGTATAGTTCTTCATGGAGACATGCAAGGATGGGAGCTCAACCTCGATCGGTAGAACGGCTTCAGCACCATATACAAGAGAGTATGGGGTGGTGCCTGTGGGAGTGCGATAAGAAGTGTGGTAGGCCCAAAGGGCAGGATTGATTTGGAGGTGCCAGTCACGACCAGAATCATTGACAACCTTCTTGAGGATTTTCAAGATAGTTTTGTTGGTTGCCTCAGCTTGGCCGTTTCCTTGAGGGAAATATGGACTAGAGAAACGGTGATGGATGTGGAGCCTGGCACACAGATCATCCACATGCTGGTTTTCAAAAGGTGTGCCATGGTCTGTGAAAATGGTAGATGGTATGCCGAAGCGGCAAATGATATGGTAGAGGATGAACTTGGATATTTGGATGCCAGTAGTAAGGGTGAGCGGAATCGCTTCAACCCATTTGGTAAAGTACTCTGTGGCTGTTATGATATACTTGTGTCCATCCAAAGAGAGGGGGGTGATCAAGCCAATGAGGTCGAGGCCCCAACATGAAAAAGGCCATGGTGGTGCAATAGGCTGTAGATCCTGTGCTGGTGCATGTATCAAATTGGCATGCTGTTGACATGGGAGACATTTCTTGACAAATTCACACGCATCATGTTCCATTGTTGGCCAATAATATCCAACTCTAAGCAGCTGCTTTGCTAGAACCATGCCACTCGTGTGGGCACCGCAAATTCCAGCATGAACTTCTTGTAAGGCCAGGACGGCCTCATTTGAATCTAAACATCTAGATAGGACATTATGATACCCACGATGATATAGGGTGTTGGCTACAAGAGTGTAGCGGGAAGCTCTGCGAATAAGGTTTTGGCGTTGGTTATTGGTGAGATGGGGAGATATGATACCATTTTTTAGATATGCATGGATGTCATGGTACCATGGGGATTGGGGACCAACCAAGACACACACCATGTTTGCATCGGTGTTCTCATAAGCTGGCAAGTGTAGCTGCTCGACTCGAAATTCATATTGTGTTGCGTCAGGTGGGATTTCCAATAAGGATCCGATGGTTGCCATTGCATCTGTTGCTTTGTTTTGAAGCCTTGGGATCTGATTGAATTGTAGATGTAGGAAATGCTCTTTCATTTTATCCACCAGTTGCTTGTAGGGTAGCAATTTGTCATCCTTTGTCTGATACTCATCAAGGACTTGCTTGATAATGAGCTGTGAATCTCCAAAGACTTGTAGTTCTGTGATCTTCCATTGGATAGCTGTTTTGAGACCTAAGATGAGTGCCTCATATTCTACAATGTTGTTGGTACAGGGGAATCCCAACTTGAATGATTTTGGAATATAGTCACCTTGAGGTGTGACGAATAGGATTCCTGCCCCAGAGCTATGGGATGTGTTGGAACCATCAAAGTATAGTTTCCACATGGGCTGCTCTTCAATCATGCACAGATGTTCATCGGGGAATTCCATGATTAGTGGATAGGCATCCACCAGTGGTGCTTCTGCTAGTTGATCGGCAATGACTTGCCCTTTGATTGCTTTGCGATCTACATACTGAATGTCAAATTCGTTGAGTAACATGACCCATTTTTCCATATGGCCTATGAGGGTTGTCCTTGATAACAGATACTTAAGAGGGTCCACCTTTGATATGAGCTTGATTGTGTGGCTAAGCATGTAATGTCTAAGTTTTTGAGTGGCAAAGACCACTGCTAGGCATGCTTTCTCCATGGGTGAATAGTTAAGCTCATAGCCCACAAGAGTGCGACTGATGTAGTAGACAGCTCGTTCTCTATTTTCATCATCATGCTGTGCTAGGAGTGCCCCTAGTGCTGTAGCTATTGTTGAGATGTAAAGGATGAGTGGGCATCCTGGAACTAGTGGTACAAGGATCAGAGCGTTAGCTAGATACTCTTTGAGCTTATCAAAGCTTCTTTGACATATGGGATCCCACTTGAAGTTGGTGTCTTTTCATAAGAGATGTGAGAAGGGTTGGCACTTGTCTGCTAGTTGAGAGATGAATCGCCGAACTGATTGAAGCTTGCCCTGTAGGCTTCTGAGCTGTTTGAGATTTCTTGGTGGAGGTATCTCCGTTATTGCTTTTACCTTTTTAGGATCGATCTCTATGCCTCGTCTAGAGATGATGAAACCTAGAAGCTTTCCAGATGTAATACCAAAGACACATTTCTTAGGATTAAGCTTTAAGCCATAATGATTCAGACGATCAAATACACGCTCTAGGATGTTGAGGTGCTCGTCTCTTGTTTTGGATTTTCCAAGGATATCGTCCACATAGTCCTCAAGGATCTTGTGGATCATGTCATGGAAAATGGTTGTCATTGCTCGCTGATATGTTGCTCCTGCATTCTTTAGCCCAAATGGCATCATGTTGTAGCAAAAGGTACCCCATGGGGTTGTGAATGCTGTTTTATGTTGATCTACTTCCGCTATATGAATTTGGTTGTAGCCTGAAAAGCCATCCATTAATGATAACATCTCATGACCCGTTGTGAGGTCTACAAGCATGTCTATGTTTAGCAATGGGAAGTCATCCTTAGGGCATGCCTTGTTCAAGTCCCTGAAATCAGTACAGATTCTAATGTCGCCAGAAGGCTTTGTGACTGGCACCATGTTAGAGATCCACTCTGAATAATCTATTGCTCTGATGATCTTAGCTTGGAGGAGCTTCTCAAGCTCTGCTTTGATGAGAAATGCTACCTTTGGATGCATTTTCCTTAGCTTCTGCTTCACTGGCTTGATGTTTGGATCTACTGATAGATGATGAACAACAAGGTTTGGATCAAGCCCAGGCATGTGGGCGTATGACCATGCAAAGTTGATGATGGATTCCTTGAGCAAGGCACTGAGAGCCATTTCTTCTCCTTCTATTAGGTTGACTGCAATGTAGGTGATCCTTGGACATTCTTCTGTTCCCAAGTTGATTGGCTTGGTTTCCTCTATGATGATCGGCGACTGCTCTGGTCTATAATCTTGGATAGGGGGAAGAGGCAAGGCTTCATCTTCTAGCGCCTGAATTGCCAGGTTTTCACTAGAAGATACGCCCTTTATTTTTACTATTTTGGAATCAGAATGTGCCCCAAGGGGGTTTTCACATAAAGACTCATGATGTTCTCTTGCTATTTCATTTTTGTGACTAAAGCTTGCCTCTTCCCCAAAATATCCTTCTGGGTGAAGTTGATAGACAGAGGTTGATGTTGGATCCTGTTTGCTTGCTGGATCTGATGCCTCCATGAATTTTAGGAGTGCTTGTGCACTTTGGAACTCATCGATGTGTGTGATGCTTGGTTGGTCCCAATCTATGAGGTCGGGGTTTGTGAGGGGAAGATCTATGAGGTTAATGGAGAGTTGTTGGAGAACAGAAGTCCCCAGGAGGGTGTCGTCAGCAAAGATATCGTCGTAGGATCAGATGTCTTTCTCTTCCGGGATGTCTTCAATTTTCACAAGGTCATCCTGGCTATTCGAAAAGTTCACGTTGGTCATGTTAGTGCCCACAGTTGTGGTATTGGGCTCTTGTTCAAGCGGGCGAGGGGTATTAAAGCCAAGTCCTTACTGTTCTGGATTCTGGGATGGTATGATAAGAAAAAAATTTCCGTCCTCTTGTGGTCCTAGACCACCACCTTGACAATTATATTGTTCAGTGACATTCTTGTAGGGGATTGGATATTTCTCTTTGAAGTACTCAAGAAGTTGTGTGTCACGTGATGGGGGATCTTTGTATAACCATTTGTTAATATCTGGATCTATCTCTTTGCTGTTGATGGTACCATGAGACTCAAAAGTCATGTTTCCGATTTTCTTGAGCTTATAATGTTCCTCAACAGGCTTGTTTTGACAACTTGGGCATCCTTGAGTATGTGGATCATGTGGAAGAGCCCCTACAGCAAATGCATCACTGAGGTTGTATTCGCCATAACCCTGGTTGTTGATCTTGACGGATGATAAGGTGGAAGAGAGGATGGTCTCTGGATCGCGATGGGATCGGGATGAACTAGCAATAGAAGTACCAATATCAGTTCCAGGACAATGAGTAGAATGAGGGAAAGATGCTTCCATCGCACGACAGTATGCGAAGGGGTTAGGATCAGCGTGGATGGTAACCTTAGTGCCTTGATGTGGAAACTTGATGCACTGATGGTAAGTAGATGGTACAGCCCTAATGGAATGGATCCATGGGCGGCCGAGAAGAATATTAAATGGTAGGTCGAGATCAACAACGTGGCAGACAGTATCTTGCGTTGCTGGGCCTAGCTGGATATGCAAGGTGATAGTACCTTCAGAGGTATGCTCCAAGTTATCATATGCTTTGATGGTGATCATCTCATGTTGTATGTCGGCCTCCGTGAACCCGATCTTCTTGATGAATTTTAATGTGCACAAGTTGAGGGCTGAGCCATTATCTATTAAAACCCATTTGATGGCAAAGTCTCTGACCATGACGGCAATGCGGAGAGGGAGAGTATGGTCAGGAGTGACATCTGGTATATCAGATTCTTTGAAGGATAAGGCACATGCTGCTGATAGGTGTCCCACAAGAGTTTCAAACTAAGTTGTGTTAATGTTCGTGGGGACATGGCCTTCTTTTAGAGCTTTGTCCAGGATCTCCTGATGGATGGGTGATGTGCGGAGCAAATCCAAGATAGATATTTGGGCTGGCATGTTCCCAAGATGCTCTATGATATTGTATTGTGCACTTGGTGCATTATGCTGTGTTGCACGTGCATTTAATGCTGGCCTGGTGTTAGACTGTGTTGTGGATGCAGTAGACGTTGGCCTTGGAGGAGCAGCTGATCTCAGAGGAGCACCGGCAACAGTTATCCTACCACTACGGGTAGTTGCAGCACATTGTCGATCCGGCCCTCTGACGTGGATGGTATTGATGGTGGGCTCATCTTGGATGGGCTCAACTTGAGTTATGCATCCGACATACTTGTCATAGTTGATGTAGGCCACTGTGTGATCTTCTTGCTTGCTTTTGCCATGATTTTGGGGCTGATTGGCGCTGGCTTGATTCTTCCCGGCATCGTGTTGAGGGAACACATTTTGATATATTTGCAAACTGGCATTGGGTGAAGCTTGAGCTAGTGCATCGACCTGGATCTCCTTGCAATCAATGAGATCCTGGATGTAGTTCTTAAGCCGCATGCACTTCAATGTTGTGTGCCCCTTCACACGATGGTAATCACAGTATTCATTTTCTTTATACCAATCAGACTTTGGTGCATTGTCATCCTTCTGTGGGATGGGCGGATATGTGATCATATTTGCTTTGGCTAGCCAATAAAAGATCTGATCCAGAGGCTCACCCAAAGGTGTGAAAGTCCTCTTTGGATTGTTCTGATTGTTGGGCTTGTTCTACCTTGGGGCAACGTTAACTGTGTTAACAGGATTGCCTTGACGTGCTGGCTGTTGCTGTTGGTATTGCTGCTGATACTATTGCACAGGTGGCTGATGAGCTTGAGGAGGCTGCTGATAAATAGGTGCTTGATATGCGGGAGCTGGTGGTTGCTGATAGATGGGTGCTTGTGGCAGTTGGTATGTTTGAGCTAGTGTAGGACTAGCCACAATGAATTGTACATTCTTAGTGTCAGTGGCTCCATCTGTAACAACATTCTTGTTACGATTCCAGTAACGAGATTTATCATTGTTGGGTTTGTTCTTGGAATCATCCTTGAAGTGACGAATAGTGCCTTCATCTAGGACAGCTTTCTCGATGCCTATGCCTTTGCTCTTGATGTCTTGGTATGTCTAGAGATAGTTCATTCGCATGTGATGGGATAGCTTTGGATGCAGGTTATCAATGAAGATCTTTGTTAGATGCTTCTCTGGCAGCTGATATGATAACCTGGTTGTAAGATTCTGCCATCTTTGCAAGTATTCTGCAAGGCTTTCTCTGTCTTTTTGCTTTGAGTTGCATAGGTCTAGCAAGGACAACTCATTCTCCACATTATAGGCATAGTGTGTGATGAACTTCTCAGAGAGTTCAGCAAAGGTTTTTATTGTCCCATGTGGTATTTTGTAAAACCACTCAACAGTAGTTCCTCCCAAGCTCTTGGGAAACAGGCGCAGGAGATAGTTATCACTGTAAGCCACTTCTTGGCATGCCATGTAGAACTTTTTGATATGATTTACTGGATCTCCTTTCCCCCGATACTTGTCGAACTTGGGCATCTCAAAATGCTTGGGGAAAGGGATAGTTGCTATGGACCGATCGAAGGGATATGAGCACACCTCTTCGAACTTGTATGTTTTATTCTCTGTTCCACTTTGTAGCTCCTTTAGAGCATTTTTCATTGCTTCCCACTCAGCATTGAGTGGTGAGGGAACTGGGACTTTTGCTTGTGATGGAAGTTGTGGAACTAGATATGGCACTTGCTGTGGATAAATGGGTTGGAACTGATTTTGGGGCAATGGTTGCTGGAGATATTGCTGGTGTGGCATAGGGGGATATTGTGGTAAATGATATGGAACCGCTTGATGTTGTTGGGCTGCTTGCTGTTGTTGAACTGACAGTTGTTGTGGGACTGCTTGCTGATATTGGACATTTGGAACTTGCTGTTGTAACTGATGGGTGGGAACTTGTTGTTGCTGGGGGATGATAGGGTTTTGTTGCTGAGGCTGATAGCAAGGGACTTGCTGTTGTTGAGGAATGATGGTTGTTTGCTAAAAGGGGACATGTGGTTGCTGTGGGGGAGGCTGTTGGAATGATGCTGCTTGCGGGTATGATGGTGGTAGTTGCTGAGGTTGGCTTTGGGTTTGGCTGATATAAGCTGGGTGCATGCCTGCGTTACTTAGAGGTGGAATAGATGTGGGGAAACTAGAAGCAAAGGGTGATGGGGTAAGATAGCTGGGGAGAGTTGGCTATTGAGGTGGTGGAACTTGCTGGAAGGTATTTGGGATTTGGGATGAATAGCTTGAAGCCGGTGGTGGTTGGGGTAGTTGCTGCTATGCTGCTTGGGCGAAGGCGGTTTGTTGACTTGCAACCATAGATGTAGGGGATTGAGATGGGATCCCCCATGCCTTCATTTCTTCTTGTGTAAGGCCCCACTGAGAGCTTGTGTTAGGGTGCACTGCAGCGGATGATGGAATGGTAGGAGCAACGGGAGCTTGGGACATGAATGATGTTTGAGAGAAAGGAGCTTGTTGAGGTTGTGGTTGAGCGGATGCTTGTGAGGAGGAAAATGAAGGAAACACCCAAGAGAAAGATGAGGTTGGAATGGGAAGCGATTGCGCTAACCCCAAAGAAGAAGGTACAGGTGCTTGGGGGGTGAAGGGTGATGGTGCTCCTTTGATGGTGAAAGGCGTTGCTTGACTTGCGGATGGCGGCGGTGTAAAAGCTTGTGTGAGAGGTGGAAGATGACTTTGGGTTTGGATTTGGGCTTAGGAAGCCATAGCAGATGATGAAGCAAAAGGGGTAGGAGATGGAGCGGATGGCACTGCAGCTTGTGTTGTGGGACTGGTGAGGCTTCTTTGCAAGAAAAGGGGAATGGTGGAAAGCTCTTGGGGTGTTTGCATGATAGGATCGGGAAATAATTGGACAAACGGAGAATACGCTTGTGCTGGAACTTGGATAGTTTTGATGGGGATGCGTGGATAGAGAGATGGTGGGATGGAGGTACTTTCTGGCAGATAGTGGGCAAATGAGCTTTGCTGATGTTGCGATACAAGGGCATTGGTCACTGGTGGGCTTTCTGGAGGATTTACAAATGCTTGGTTTGCCAAGGGGGATGAAGGGATGTTTGGATCTTCACATGGGTTACTGGCTTGGATGTGGGGATTGTAGGTCATCATGGCATTGGTGAAAAGTTTGGGATCGGATGAGGTTGTTGGTGGATAAGGATTCATGCTTCTTCTTTTCTGAGATCTGGTCTCAACAAGCATGGAGATGCAAGTGCTAAATGTATGCAAGATGTTTGGCTAAAAGATGTTGATGGATGCAAAGTTGATGAACTTCTAAAGATGATGACTTCTAAGATGCAAATGCAAAGATAGGGATCAAGATGGCGATGATGGAAGCTGGATGGAACGGATATGGATCAAGACGGTGGAGGAAAGATAGGTTACTGGTGGAAAGCTGGTGAAAGATTACTGAGCGGTCAACAAATGAGCTGCTATTTTTCCCAAATGGAGGATCAGAGATATGATGGGGTCAACCTAAGATAGACTGATGATCTTCAGTCAACAAGTTTCTTATCAATGCACTCCAATCTCTTGCTCGAGATGATGGCTATGCAAGGACAAGGTTTGATTTCTGTATGACAACACGTTGTGTCAAAAAAGAAGATGATGGTCTCTGATCTTGGATATAGGATAGGAACAACTCAAAAGGTAGAACACTAAGTGTTGGTGGATCTCTAGATTTGGAACAAAAGATGATGGATCTGCTGGAAAGATATGGAAAGCTGATGGGGGGAATGATGGTGGAAAAGGTTTTGAAGGGTGAAGGGACAATGCTCTAGAAGGATGATGCAAGTGCAAATGACAAGGACTGATTCTAAAATGCTGGTAGGAGGATGAATGCAAATGCAACTAAGGTTTTGATTAATGATGCAAAGATGAAAGCTAGAATGAAACTAAGATGCAAGGCTGTTTGAGACAAGATTTCAAGATCTGAAGATGGAACAAGACATGAACAAGGATTTGGCTAATCTTCTGGCTCAAGGTTAACAAAGTGATGGTTAACTCGGAAACGGAAGGTGAACTATTTGATGCGGGCGTTATGGGCAATGTTCTCAAGTCTAGCTTGGGATTTTTCCTCTGCTTGGGTTGCTTGGATAATGGATTGATAGGTCTTGGTGTTCTTCTTGGCAACTTTTCGCTCTTGATAGGCTTGGGATTTGGGCAACTTCGCTTTAGGATGTTTTCTCTTGCTGGGCATCACTTTGGAAAAGAGGCTTCTGATTTTGAGGCAAAGGTTTCCAATGGCAAAAGTTAAAGTCAAAGCAATCTCCGCAAGGGACAAAGCAACCCTGCGGGATACAAACAAAGACAACTGACTCTGACAAAGCTTTGAAAGTGTATGTTTCAACAAGTGTTTTCACGGAGTCTTTGACTATCAAGCACTTCAAACAGATCTACCTAAGGAAGGTGAGTATCAAAATCGCTTGCCCATAGCTTGGTATCTCCCAGAAGGGAATACAAATGGTGAGTAATCTTGAGGCGACTCGGTAAACCCCTTGGAATCGGTCCTTGTACAAGGATTTTGATACTTTCGGATGTAGATAGGGTAGCCTCTATTTTATCAAGTTTTTTTTAATAGTTCCATGGTGTCTCCATACCCGGTTTTGCTGATCATCCGTGACTCACTTAAGAGCCTTGCCAATAATGCTAGGGGAGAGGAATGTTTACCATCCCCAGACACATGTTTGGCACGAACGCCCGACGATTAGGAGATATAAGTGATTCTTTTGGACTTCACTTATTTGTATACCGGCCGGAGGGGATACCGGTTTGAGGTCGTTCTCCGAGGAGGAAGCGCTTCTCCTTGGACAGGCCTCGCTAAAAGTAGAACAGGTGAACTTGTTCAAGTTCAAATGTTCCACGTTGCTTACTCTAACAAGGATTATGCAAGAATTGAAAAACTCCTACATGCACATCAAGCAGATTTTGTTCATTTTCCCAAATTTGATTAAGTGATGTTTGAACTTTGAAATGAAGACACTCGTGATTAGATTTTGATTTGTTCCTTTCTCCAAAAAGTAAATCAAGCGTTTGCAAGTTTTTTGACTTGGGCATTCAAGAATGAGTGTGCGTGTTGATTAAGAACTTTTTAAAAAAGCTTTGTTTTGATCTTTAAGGCATTCAAGATTGTGTTTGCTTTTCAAATGGAAAATGACGCTTTAGGACCTAAGTTCTTCCTTTTAGCTTCATTCAAGATTTTGTTTTGACTTGTTTGAATGCAGATTTGATGTTCTTTTTATGCCCAAAAAGATATGATCATTCCTACTTTGCATGAATGCATTGTTAAAAATCCTTGATGTTGCAAGGATGCAAATGCCTTGATTAATTTTTTTGTTTTGTTTGTTAGAACAAATTTTGCAAATTTTAGTCCTTAATGCATTCAAGAATGATTTGGGGGTTCATTTTAAGCACTAAAATAAGGTGTGTATGATTTTGCTTCCTTATGGATTTTATTATTATTTTTGAAAAAAAATGGCCATGACCTCCTTGCTAGAAGAAGAAGAAGAAAGGAGACGGAATAGAAGAAGAATATAGACAAGAAGAGGAAGAAGAATATAGACAAGAAGAAGAAGAATGGATCTAAGTGCTACGTCCACCTATAAGCTTTGAAAAATCTGAAAATGGTCTAAAACTCATCAGAATGTTTGCAAAGAACCCGTGAAGTGGGTCCCACCGGGCGTGCCAGAATGTAGACTAGGATTTGAGCGTGCACCTAAACCTGTTTTGAAGGCCAAAGACAAACAAACGTCATAGCATATTATCAAATCAAATTTAATGGTAAACAAACTAAAATCAAAGCCACCTCAGTTTAAGCCTAAAACGGATGCGCCCATGCACCGTTTGATATGCTTGGATATAAATGGATGTGGGTGTGCAAACTCAAGCACTTGGAGCATGCAAATAGGATGATTTGAGGATCAAGAAGACCCAAAATGACACAAAATAGGTATGAGGAACCTATTTTTCCTCAAAGGCCTCAAGAACACACAAATATGCAAAGCTAAAAGATGAACTAAGATTGATTAAACAAGAAATGAATCTATGTTAATCCAATTAAGCTAATTTAAATGTGATTTAAGCTTGAAAATGATCTAAAATGATGAGTTTATGCTTATGCTAGAATGAAAATGGCATTATAACTTTGCTATTGAGTTTGAGAGTTGAAAGATGATTTGCCTTAGGAAGTGAGGGTATTTATAGGAAAAGGGAAGGGCTTGGTTAAAAAGGATGAGTCAGAGTTAGGGCTAAGGTTAGGGTTGAGTCAAGGACAAGTGTCCTGACAAGTGTCAAGGGAGGATTGAGTTGAAAGTTTGAGGGCATGTGCACAATTTGGTAAATGTGCCCAAGGCCAAGAGGTGGCAAGGAAGGGATAAGAAGGTCTTAAATGCATAATGAATGCATGTAAGAAAGATAAGGAAGGCTTAAATGCATCCTTAAATGCATTTGCAAGAGGTGGCCAAGAGGTGGCCATCTTTGTTGACTAAGGAGGATGACTAAGAGGAGGTTAGCATAAGTTTTGGTAAACCTTTTGCTAATGGAATGTGACAAGATTAGAAAGGGGATTAGGATTAGGATGGGTGAAGAGGTTGGGTTGAGAAGTTTCTAGAAGAGTCTAGAATTCTCCTAGGTTTTATGGAATAAAAGTTTATTTATTCCAAAAGCTTAAGTTTGGGAAAATTTATTGAAATATTTTCAATAAATATGAAAATTAAATATTTAATCTTAATTAAATATTTTGAGTTGAGATTAGGGTTAGAAAAGATGGGATTAGCCTTTTAATCGAAATTAAGAAGGGATTAGAAGATTTTGGAAGAGGTTAGTGGTCTTAAGGAAATTGGCCAAGTTTTGGTCAAAAAATAAATTAATTATTTTTTTTGGGGGATTTTTGGTCAATTTATTAATTAAAATAATTAATAAATAGGGGATTAATGTTTAAATAAGATTTAAACATTTTTGGGAGGGATTTCTTAATTAAATATTTTTAATTAAGAAAAAGGGATTTAATGACATAAAAATAAATTAATTAATTAAATAATTAATTAATTAATAAATGATGATGTCATCAGGGATTTTTCAGAAAATAAAAATACTTTATTTTCTAAAGAATTTTTAGGTGTCTACACATTCATTTATTCATGGAAGTTATGAGCACTTTTGTGGAAGCAGTATTCAGGCAGTGTTCCTGAGTAGCAGTTTGTGGAAATTGGATGATATCTCCTAATCGGGATGGAATTTGGTTTTGCACAATTAAAGGGAAGTTGTAGACACATTGATAGTGATGTGGATGAGAGCACAAACTTTGAGGTCACATGAGTGAAGAATTATTGTAGTTGGAAGCTAATAGTTTTGTGTAATTTTGATGTAGCGCGTGGAAACTTTTATATTGTAATTGTATGCTGACTCATTTGTAATTATTTGAGTGTGGTATAAAGGAAGGAATGTATTTCCTTATTTTAGTGGTGGTTGAGTGTGATTTTGTATGCATGAAGTGAAGAAAAGAGCTAAGTATGAAAGCGAATATTTGAAGGAAGACATGCGAGGTACATAGATCTGAAACTGAGATCTGGTGTAATAGTGAGTGCAATTTGGCATAGTCAGAGAAGAGGTAACATATTATTCTATTGAGTAATACAAAGATTATTTGGACAGTGTATTCAATGATCTTACCCTGAAGCTATTTGGGCAGTGGGTCCTCCTATCTTCCATAACTCTTAACAGGGTTAGAATCTTTTAACAGGGATTCAAAATCTCCTAACATGGATTCATATGTACTGAATGTATTTCATAAGACTCCTAACAGAGTCCATCCTTTCACAAGGAATATTCATATTAGTGCATCTTTTGTGGGCATCATTCCCACTGGGGTTTACTCTTTGATCAAGAGGTTCCCTAGTCAACATATCTTGTGTCATTATGTTATTGTGTATGAATATCTTTCTATGGTTGGTAATTATACTGCTTACATGGTTTAATGTTGTTGAAGATGATAAAAGTTATAATTATCTTATAATTGATTCACCCCCCCTCTCAATTATCTTGGTGGACTTTACTTTATAACAATTGGTATCAGAGCAACAGGTCCTTGAAAAAGAAGTTTAACAGCTTAAGGAGATCCATGGTGAATTTCAGGAAAGAAAGCCCTAAGTTTGATGGAGTAAATTTTGGCAGCTGGAAAGAAAAGATGAAGACACACCTACTATTTATAGGACCAAGTTATTGGTTGATTACAAAGAATGATAAGACTATCATTGAAGAGGACAATCTTGAAACATGTATTGCTGATGAGAGAGATCTATTCATGTGTAACATACTTGCAAGAGAAGCACTTTTGACCGCCCTTCTAGAGAATGAGTACGGTTAGGTAAAATATTTGAAAAAATCTCATGAAATTTGGAATGCTTTACACTCTACTTTTAAAGGTGATGAACAAGAAAAAAGAGTTAGATTACATAATTGGATATGTGCATTTGAAGATATAAGAATGTTGGAAGATGAATCTATTAGAAGCTATATTGGTAGAATGTCAGAAATTATTACAGGTATAAAATCTTATGGAGGAACAAAGATAGAGAATGAAGTGATATGGAAAATTATGATGACATTGACACATGTATTTAAGTAGACAACACAGATGATTGAACAAGTTATACCTTGTACTACAAAATTTACAAGAGAGACTCTTCTTGGAAGATTGGAAGTAGTAGAAATGAACCTGAGATTATCAGGAGACTTACCTAGAATGGAGACAACATTCAGTGCTTTTAGTGTTCACCCTACTTTGACAAGAAGCATCAGTGTGAGTAGAGATTATGCTAGAAGCAACAGATATAGAAATGAAGAAGACAAGAAGATTGAAGAAGGTATTGCCTTGCTTGTGAAAAGAGAACCAGATGGTAAGAAAATATTTAAATGTTGGACTTCTCAAGAATATGGTCATTTTGCATCTAAATGTCCTAAGAGAGTTAAAAAAGTATAGAAACAATTTCAAACCTAGAAGATCTAAGGAATGTTATTATACTAATGATGAAGATCTTGAAGCTAGTATAGAAAGAACTTTAAGTGAAAGTGATACTGACAATAATGATGACATAGGATTTGTAGCAATTAAAGAAGAAAATCCTGAAACTGATGTTAAGGAAGAAAAAGCCTTAGTTTCTCAAGTTGAAAAGAAAGATGATTGGATTATAGATAGTGGTTGTTCACATCATATGACTGGAGACATGAGAAAGTTCATAAAGTTTAATGAATATGATGGACGAGTTGTTAGAGTTGGAAACAATGCACCTTGTTTGATTAAAGGTATAGGATTTATTACTCTTGATGGAAATACTAATACTGATGATGTTTATTTTGTGGATGGATTGAAACATAATATTTTGAGTGTTGGATAGTTAGTTGATAAGGGATATCAAGTTTGGTTTACTGAGAAAACTTGTGTGATAAAGGATAAAGATGGAAATCTGATTGGAACTGGATCTAGAACTAGAGGTAATGTATTTCAGTTGAATTCTACTGAGATGACATGTTTGATTACTAAGATTGATGACAGTTGGTTATGTCATAGAAGGTTTTTTCATATAAACTTTGACAACATTGTGAAAGTAAGTACTACACTTGTAGTAAGAGATTTGCCTAAAATTATGAAGCCTACTAACATGATTTGCAAAGAATGTGTAATGGCTAAACAGAAGAGAAGTTCTTTTCCTAGTAAGAAGTTTACATCTAAAGAAAAGTTGGAGATTGTTCATACAGATTTGAGTAGTCCTACCATGACTAGAGGATTCTATGGAGAAAGGTATTTTATGATTCTTGTTGATGATTTTACAAGAATGATGTGGATTGCATTTCTTAAAGAAAAATCTAAAGCATTTGATAAGTTTAAGATTATTAAGAATAAAGTTGAGAATAAATCTAGAATGAAGATTAAATGTTTGAGATCTGATAGAGGTGGAGAATTTACTTCTAGAGAGTTTAACAACTTTTGTGAAGAAAATGGCATTAAGAGACAATATTCAGCCCCTAGAACACCTGAACAAAATGACATTGCAGAAAGAAGAAACAGATCAATGACTGAAGCAGCAAGTGCTATGTTATTTCAGAATGATTTGGCGAAGATATTATGGAGAGAAGCAATGAACACATCAGTGTATACAATGAATAGAGTACAAATTAGAGAAGACACAAACAAGACACCTTATGAATTATGGTTTGGACATACACCCTCAGTTAAGTATTTTAGAATTTTTGGAAGCAAATCTTATATAAAGAGAGATGATGATATTGGAAAGTTTGATCCTAGAAGTGATGAAGGTGTATTTCTTGGATATTCTTTGAAAAGAAAAGCCTATAGATGTTACAATAAAGGAACTAAGACTATTTTTGAAAGCGCAAATGTTAAAGTTGATGAAAAGTTCAAAATTTAGGAAAGAATGCTTGATTATGAATCAGATGAAGAAGCTCATCCTAAACCTAACACTGGATCTACTGAATTATTTTATGAAACTAACAGTGATTTGTTGAATGAAAGCCATAGTGAAGTCATTGAAGAACCTACATCTGAAGTGAGATCTGAGACAGTGACATCTAGCAAGAGTTTGTTAAGAAATCATCCTACTAGACAAATTATCAAAAGCATCAAAATTGGAGTTCTAACTTGAAATAAGGTACAAGAACAGTTATGTTTGATTTCTCAAATTGAACCTAAGACTACTAATGAAGCTTGTGACGATGAAAGTTGGAATAATGCTATGAAAGAAGAACTAGATCAATTTGAAAAGAACAAGACATGGGAATTGGTCCCTAGACCTAAAGACAAGAATGTTATTGTAACTAAATGGGTATTGAAAAACAAGATGAATGAACAACGAGAAGTAGTAAGAAACAAAGAAATATTGGTATGTAAGGGTTACTCACAGCAAGAAGGAATTGACTATGAAGAAACCTTTGCACTTGTTGCAAGAATTGAAGCAGTAAGAATGTTTTTGGCTTATGCAACTTACAAGAAATTCAAAGTATATTAGATGGATGTGAAGTCAGCATTTCTGAATGGAGAATTTGAAGAAGAAGTCTACATTGAGCAGCCTAAAGGTTTTCTTTTAACTCAAGGAGACATGGTATGTAAATTGAAGAAAGCTTTATATGGACTTAAGCAAGCACCTAGAACTTGGTGTGCAAGACTGGATAAGTATTTGTTAAAGTTGGGATTTAGAAAAGGTACAACTGATAGCAATCTATACACAAAAGAAATTGAAAATGGTTTGTTAGTTATAGTTATTTTTGTTGATGACATTATCTTTGGAGGAGAAGATGAAGCTAGTGACAAATTTGCTGATAAAATGAAGACTGAATTTGAAATGAGTATGATTGGTGAAATGAAATACTTTTTGGGATTAGAGATAACACAAAACAATGATGGTATCTTTGTAAGTTATACAAAGTACCTGAATGACTTGTTGAAAAGATTTGGAATGGAGGATTGTAAACTAGTTGGAACACCCATGGTGACTGGACATAATTTATCTAGCACAGATGAGACTCTTGCAATGGAATAGAAGAAATACAAATATATGATTGGAGGATTGCAGTATTTGACTCATACAAGACCTGATATAGCACATTCAGTTGGAATTGTAGCAAGATTTCAAGCTGAACCTAGAGAATCACATTATGTAGCAGTAAAGAGGATACTGAGATATTTAAGAGGCACAATGGACTATGGAATATGGTATGAAAAATCTAATGATTTTACCCTATGTACATATACAGATGTTGATTGGGGAGGTGGTGTTGATGATAAGAAAAGCACCAGTGGTGGAGCATTTTTCCTTGGAGGAAGATTGGTTTCTTGGCTAAGCAAGAAGTAGAATTGTATCTCACAAAGCACTACAGAAGTAGAATATGTAGTAGCAACAAACAATTTTAACTAGATAATTTGGATGAAGCAAATGCTGAAGGATATTGGAATAAAGTTTGTTGAGCGTGTTGTCATACATTGTGACAACACCAACATAGTTAGTATGTCTAAGAATCTTGTATTACATTCTAAGACAAAGCATATAGAGATTAAGTATCATGTGGTATGAGAGAAAGTTGCTAAGAAAGAAGTCAGACTTGAGTACATAAGTACAAAGGAGCAGATAGTAGATATACTCACAAAGCCTTTGCCTAAGGATACATTTGAGTATCTGAGAGGTATGCTTGGGGTTATGCCCTAGCCTACATTTGCAAAGTGATGTAGTTGGTTGCATCCATCCAGTGATATATGAGCCTTATCTTTCTTTTGGACTGGATGTTGGTACTTCCTCTATGGTGGAGTATGTGTATCTGAGCTGAGTCATGAGGACTCTAGTGAATGTATTTTCTAAATAGTGTCTTTTGACATTGGATTTTTTGTTGACATAATGATGAAATTTTTTTCATTGATGTCAATGGGGGAGAAGTATACAGGAAAAACCATTTGAAATATTTGTTGGAGAGAATTGCATAGGAAAATGAAGCAAGATTTGATTAATGAAGAGAAGCAGTGTTGCAGTATTGGATTTTTGGAATATTGGATGTTTTTTCATCTATGTTGCCATCAATGCCAATGGGGGACATTGTTAGGAATGAATGATAAATGTTTGGTAGCCATTCTGTAGCAGTTGTTGTTGCATTCATGACTATGATTGTCATTGATGTCAACATAGTGATTTACCAAAGACTTGTAGAGAAGTAGACAGAGTTTGGATTAGCGCACATGGGCTATTATAGTTGGAGCTATGTGATGTTGAGGATATACTCCTTGATATTTTATATGTCTATGGTTAAATGCACAGATAGTAATTCATTTATTCATGGAAGTTATGAGCACTTTTGTGGAAGAAGTATTCAGGCAGTGTTCCTGAGTAGTGGTTTGTGGAAATCAGATGATATCTCCTAATCGGGATGGAATCTAGTTTTGTGTAGTTAAAGGGAATTTTTAGACACATTGATAGTGATGTGAATGATAGCACAAACTTTGAGGTCACATGAGTGAAGAATTATTGTAGTTGGAAACTGACAGTTTTGTGTAATTTTGATGTAGCATGTGGAAACTTTTATATTGTAATTGTATACTGACTCATTTGTAATTATTTGAGTGTGGTATAAAGGAAGGAATGTATTTCCTTGTTTTAGTGGTGGTTTAGTGTGATGTTGTATGCATGAAGTGAAGAAAAGAGCTAAGTATGAAAGAGAATTTGTGAAGGAAGACATGTGAGGTATAGAGATCTAAAACTAAGATCTAGTGTAACAGTGAGTGCAGTTTGACATAGTCAGAGAAGAGGTAACATATTATTCTATTGAGTAATACAAAGATTATTTGGATAGTGTGTTCAGTGATCTTACCCTGAAGCTGTTTGGGCAGTGGGTCCTTCTGTCTTCCATAACTCTTAAGGGGGTTAGAATCTTTTAACAGGGATTCATATGTACTGGATGTATTTCATAAGACTCCTAACAAAGTCCATCCTTTCAAGAGGAATATTCATATTAGTGCATCTTTTGTGGGCATCATTCCCACTGGGGTTTACTCTTTGATCAAGAGGTTCCCTAGTCAACATATCTTGTGTCATTGTGTTATTGTGGATGAATATCTTTCTATGGTTGGTAATTATATTGCTTACATGGTTTAATGTTGTTGAAGATGATAAAACTTATAATTATCTGATAACTGATTCACCCTCCCCCCCTCTCAGTTATCTTGGTACACTTTAATTTCTAACAAAAACATGCACTCTTTTGAACTCCTTTGAAAAAGTACACATATCCCACATGTATAGGGAAGCCAACCAAGTAGCTGACTGGTTTTCCAACCTGGCAGTTAAAAGTGACACTATGATTAGATGGCTACAAGATGGAGATCTCCCATGTGAGGTGAAGGATTTAGTCAAAAGAGACAAAATTCAAGGAAAGGACAGAATCATAATTAGAAATTATGAAATTCAATGTTTCTTATCAAATGTGCTTTCCCATAAATGGGAAGTACTAGAATGGAAGGAAGGGAAATTACTCTATGTCCCATTCACATGCTTTCTGGGTGCCTATTCCCAAAGTTAAAACCTACCTTTTAAGGCATAATAGTACAAAGATCCAGAATAGCTTGGTGAGAAAGTATCTGAACTACTACAATTTATTATACCAGAGAGATTTTCTGAACCATTTTTTTTCTATGGGAGGTGAAAGGCATAGAAGGAAACCCTTAGATGATAGTGAGAAATGGAGGAGATGGACTAAGGTCTGGAATTCCCTGCAGAAAGGGGGAATTTCAAATTTTATTAAAAGGCTCCATTGTGGCAAGTCGGCAGTGACCAAAATGTTCATGAAAAGATGGAATGAGGGTTGTGTGGTGATTAATGGGACGAATTTCACTATCACTAAGGAGGTCATTTCTAATGTCACTGGTATCCCCATTGTGGGCAAGAAATTTTATAGGGACCAAAAAATTTTAGACTCTGTGGTCAATGATTTTGTGAGGGATGAGGACAAGAAGAAAGCCATCACCAAAGTTGGTACTTACTACCAACCTAAAGGGATTAAAATGTTGTGGAGATTTGTCCCGAGGGCTCTCATCTCTTATGTTATGCTAGATACCAAGTTCAATAGGATAAGAACCTAGCATTTCATCCTTATGAACCACTTTAGACATGGTATGAAGGTTTATATCCCTTTCTAATTATATGCTTCTATCAATGATAATATTAATGGCTATAGGGATAAGGATATTGTTAATCCTACCCTTCATGAGGGGTTATTACTCTTGATTTATGAATACTTTAAATCCCAACTCTTGGGGAAGGAAATTGATGTTAATGAGGACAGAGTGGATGTTTCTAGCTATGACTATGTCCCCTCAGACACTAAAGACAGTGTTAGTCTACATTCAGAGGATCAGGAGTATTGTGAAAGAAAAAAGTAGATTTAGGGTTCTTCTTCCAAAAAGAGAACTGCTAGTTTTGTCAAAAAAGAAAAAGTGATGACACCCTCCAAAAAATAGGCTAGAACTATTATTTATTCTAATGAGGAATATAAAAAAAATGAGGAAGGGATGAATATGGATGATGAGGAGTTGGTCTCCAATGGAAAAGGCAAGAAGAAAAGGGAACCTTCTATGGAGAGGATTTCAAACAAAAAAATTAAGAACAGAGGTGAACGCTCTGGCTGGTTGTCTCCTGAGGATAGGTCCATGAGCCACAAGAACACCCCACCTCCTGGCCCTCATGAGAAGACCTAGGACACATATCTTGATGAGCCTAAATATAACTACCAGGAAGACCCCTATCCCCAGTCTCCTCACCCCCACAAATCAAAGGATGACAAGGACTAGTACAATGAGGAGTTTCACAATAATGAGTTTTTCAAGGGGAAGAAAGTGTGGTGTAACTTCAATGTTAACACTGTGAAGATGGGGATTATCAGGGAAGCTTTTAATCCAAAAGTTCTTGAGGGTGAGGATGGCAAGATTCGTCAGGAGGAGTTGATTGACCCACCTTTGTTGGTCCTCAGTGATAACACTAGGGAAATGGAGCTTAACCTTCTCAATAATGCCAATAACAAGGTGAACCCACAATAGTGGGTTACACTTTTTTTCCTAAACGAACACTGAACTCTACATTTTGAAAGAAACTTTTAGATTCAAATGCACATTGTCATTAAATCATTTGAAATTAGAAGATGAAGTAAATTAGAGTCTTTTAGGATTTTCTTTCTAGATTATAATTTTTTTTTTGTTTAAAATTTTTTAATTTATTTGAATGGTTTTTTCTTTCTCCCACAAAAATTGGTTTGTTGCAGAAAATGTCATTTTCAAAGAGTTACTTGGTTTTCATAGAGCATAACTTTTTTTCTAAAATAGATATCAATGTCCTTCTTTCAAATTTAGTTTTGTAACATCCATATGAAGGGCATGCAATTTGTTTGATGACATTACCATGATTATTTCATATTTTATTAATGTTTGAAGTTGACTAAACCATAATTTTGACATACCTTGAATACATAGCTTATAACTTGTTGTATATTTGTCCAATTTCATTTTTATTTTTTTTGATAGAAAAATAACTTCAATACCTAGGGCATACATATTTTTTAGATTTTTTTTCTCTCATTTACTATTTTTCCATAAGCGTCAAACATAGAGGTAGGCATATGGTGAAATATCTATGTTTAGTAAAACTAAAAATACAAAGTCATAATAAACTTTATGTATATTAAAATTATAAGATTTCATTAGAAATTATTTTCTTAGTAGTACCTTACAAAATAGATAGGTTTGTCAAATGGATTCATTTGATATGCCAAAAGATAAATTTGAAGTGATTTTTGGTTAGCATTTTAATAGGTGTGAAGGAGACTCCATTGTAGGTATGAATGAGGTGTATAGATGTTATATCCATATTTTTTTAATCTAAGAGGCTTTGAGATAACCATTTTTAATTAATTACCTCAAACGGAACCTCTCAGGGCTTAAATCATCATATTTTATTAAAAATGTGTTATTTCAGCAAAAATTAGTATGTCTAAAAAAGTGTAACCCACTATTATGGGGTCACCCAATAGAATGTTGGATAACTTTAGGTCAATCAAATGGATTTACCATGAACTGGGTGATCTCAACAATAGAGTGAATGGGACTACCATCAATAATGGTAGCAGAGTGAATGAGGATTATCAGAGATTGGATACCAGGATAATTAAGCTGGAGAAAAAAATTCTTATCCTTGAGGACACTCTCAAAGGCATCACGAAGAAGAGCTTCAACATCCTAAGAGCCTCTGATGAGCATATCAAGCTGCTCATTGAGAAAATGTAAGAAAAGCCAGGAGGGAAAGAAGTGCAGATCATAAAAGAGGATAAAGTGTAGAAGCCTGATGAAGGAGCTAGTAAGAGGACTAGGGCCAGATCCAAGAAGAATAAGGAGCATGAAGAGTCCATGCACATCCACAAGATTAAAGAGGTTGCTAATAAAATGGAGATCCTTGAGTCCAAAGCAGTTACCCTACTCAGGAACATCTCCTGGCCACTTTCCCTAGTTCTTTCTGCCTACCTCTATGCGTGGTTTACTTTTTTATTAGCTCTATCTTTGTTTGGCTTTACTTTCATCTCTGCTAGTAGCCTATTTCACTCTTAGTTCCTATTGTTTTTAGGCTTGGACTTATGTTTCTATCTTTTTCTATGTATTGGGTTTTAGGCACCCTATAAAACCTATTTTACTTAATAAAAAACACATTATTTCTTAATTGTTTTATTTATGTTCTTTTTCTCTTCCATATCTATGTTAGGTCTAGTTAGACTTATGAGGAAAGTAGATAGTTCACATCTTACACCATATTCCTTCTGATCCATCAGTGTTGAGTTGCTAGACTTCCCGTGTAGGGTTGGTGTGCTCTCTTTTAAGGGATGATCCTTGGGGGAGCTAACCACTTTTTGGTTGGGTGAAAAAAGTGTCTTAAATGAATTACCATCTTAAGATTTAGGAATGGTTAGATATCTGATGGATTAGGAGACCAGAGAATACAAATGGATGATAGATAGAATGGTTACTTCTTTGAAAAATGGTCAAACGTGTATTAGTTGATAGAATGGTCAAATTTCTTATATTGTTCTTTTGCATACTTTCAACGATAATTCAATAATTTGGGTCCCATTGTTGTAATTATCTTATTTATGGAATATAAATTTTACTATTGATTAGTCCTAATGATTTACTATCTATGACTATTGTTTCGACTATTTCTGAAATTTAAGTTTTATGTCTTATGTATTTTTTTGTGGTAACTTATATCTTTACATACTAGGTGAAGGAGAGAGGAAGAGAATAAAAGAAACTAAAACATAGAGTAGGAAAATATAGAAATGAACAAAAAAACAATTTATGTATCATTATATTTGAAATGCATACATAAATTGATCCATTCTTTCATGGCATGGGTCTTCTACCCTTTTTTCCCCTTGTAAATACTACAAATAGAAATCCTATGTTTTAGTTTATTGTCTTTTTTTGCTACAACAACACTTTCTTTTCCCTTATTTTTCTCATACATTAAACCAAAAATCTTCCCCTACTAGCAAAAATCTAGAAACATTTAACAAGATTTAATTTTTCATTTAAAATAGTAGCATGCGAGGAAAAGAAGAATATGACATATTTATTTTTTCCTCTAAATATTTTTTCTCCTACTTTAATGTGAAGGGATAAAATAATCAGTCTAAACTAGAGAATAAGAGTCTTGCACAAATGAAGGAGATGGAGAGGACATAAAACTCTTGGAGAGAGACACTATAGGGGGAAAATGAATGTGGTAATTTTTTTGATTATTTCTAACAATGATGAGACTTTACAACTTGAGTGAGTCATTTTAACATTTACTAATAGATTTTGGATGAGCACAATAATCTATTAGTTGATCAATTAGAAAAATAATTTATTCAAAGATACTACATGATTGAATAAAAAGTTATAAAAAACTATTGATAATTAATTTATGTTGGGGACAACACTTCTCGGATGGAGTGACAAATGTTTCCAACTTTTTTTGTAATTGGCTTGTTCCTATTATAACCTTTAATAATGTTATACAATCATAAACCCTATTAAATATGATAAGAGCATATTATGTATTGGAGTTTTTCTTTTAAAAAATGTCATATAACTTGAATGTAAGGAGACAATCATAGGTTAAAGATGAAGAATAGAAGTCTTGCATGTATAAAGGAGATGGAGAGGGCAATAAATGGTTGGAGAAAGAGAATTTACATGGGAAAAATGAATGTGTTAGTTGGTGATTATTTCAAACAATGATGAGGGCAAGATTATCTTACAAATTTGGTGAATCATTTGAACATGCACTAATATATTATAGATGAAGATGACAATATTGTTGAACCTACAACTGATTTACAACTGATTGGAGAGATTGTTGAAACAGTGATTGAAGATCACATGAAAAGTACTTGTATAGATATACAATATGTTAAATCAGTATTATTTTGTCATTGATGTCAACTAGTTTCTTATTAGTTTGACAGTACTAATCTTGTAAGTTATCATTATTGAGACATCTGAAGAATGGTGAAAGAAGGTCACAGCAGATAAGGATAAGGAATGCATTGGATAACTTATTGATGAGTCTTTGATCTCATTATATTGAATTTAGTATGTTGTATTCATCTATTATGGAGAAAGGAACTAAAAGACACAAAGCAGTGTTGGTTGGTAAAAGAGAACAATTTAATGTTTACAGAGATCCTTAGTGTAAACATTGACGATAGTATACATTGATGCAGTGGGTTGTATACTGAGCACAAGTTTAACCGATGAAGTTTTACTGCCACATTTCTTTGTTAACCAAGGAGAACAAAAAATCATTTAATGATATTGTCGACTAGACAATTTGATGACAAAACTGATGAGCTAGATTCGCATGATTTCAAGGTGAAAAGTCAAAGTTTGTTACAAGGATCTACGGCTAACAAAATTTAAGGAAGATCTGACGAAGGAGATTGAAACATGTTAATGACACATCAGCCGAGGAAGTTTAAAGTGGCAAAATCAGTGGATATGATTAAGCGGCAAAATCTGATGGATGAAAATAAAATAGCTTACATGTTTATTTAAAGAGAAAAAAATCAAAAGAGAGGAGGAGATACTGCAAAAGCTAAGCATGAACTAGCATTCATGCATTTTTTGATCAAACAGGTTACTGAACCGAGCTACAGAAACTGAGCTACACAATGAACAAACCAAGCTACATAGAGCACAGAACTGATTGTTTGTAAGTGATATTGATATTAGATCTGAAGTGATATATTGGTCAGAAAACATTCTTGAGCATAACACTGATCTGCAACTGCAAATTTGTTGTATTAAGGCAGATCAACCTACTGTTACTTTCTAATAATTGTAGATAGTGAAAATCTCTTAACCGAGTGGAATTTTAAGTCTTATTTGTGTTTCATTCTGACAAGTAAAACATTGTTATCCTATAAATTAGCATAGTGAGTGATATAAGATTGAAAGATAAATTCTAGTGCAAAATCCTCTAACCAGGTCACACCTAACAGTGTGTATTGTAACCTTTAACAGGGTTGGGTCCTCATAGGCCTCACTTCAAAAGAGTAAAATTTTTGGGTTGCCGGTTCCCAGGTGGTTTTTCCCTTAACGGGGTTTCCACATTAAATCATTGTGTTATGTGTTTATTGTGATGATTGCTTATTATCATACTTTACATTTTACTATTTGATTTGATCGGTAACTACTAAGTAGTTTTAATTGTAGATCGGTAAAAACACTAACAGTGAATTATAAATATGTTTACTGACTGACAAAAATTAGAGAAACAATATTTTGGATTACTCATTATTGTTTTGGGGCTTGGATAACTGATTCACCCCCCTCTCAATTATTCTAACCATTGGTATCAAAGCAGATTGGTTGCTTGAAATAGAGTTCTAAGGACTTGAGCTTAAAGATCACAAAATGAGTAAGAGGGAAGTGCCTAGACTGAACAAAGACAACTTCTCAGTATGGCAACAGAGAATGAAAAAGCATATAGCTGGAATTCATGGAAGTGCACTACATTTTATGAAAACTGGCTACAGCGAACCAACTGGTCCTCTGACTGTGGAACAACTAAAAGACAAGCATGATCACAATGTAGCAATGATGGAACTTGCTGTTGCCTGTACCGGTGCTGAATTTGAAGAAATCAAAGGATTGACTACTCCTAAGGAAATGTGGGATAGATTAGAGCAAGTATACAATGGTAACACATCTGTCAAAAGAGCTAGAGCAAAAAGCTTAAGAGATAAATTTGATGAAATGAGAAAGAAAGAAGGAGAAAATATTGCTGAATATTCAAATAGAATTAAAGAGGTTGTTTATGCTATATGAGATTCTAATGGAGTAATTGAAGAAGAGACCATAATCAGAAAAATCCTTAGAACCCTGCTACCTGTCTATGCAATCAGAGTATCGGCAATTCATGAGAACCGAGACACATCCAATCTTACACTTGATACTTTGGTCGGTAAGCTTACTACTTTTGAGTTGAACAATTTTGATAATAGTGTTGTACCTTCTGTTGAGTCTGCTTTCATGTCTTCTTTGAAGATTGGGAAATCTACCAAGAAAAATAGAAATAATAATGACAGTGATACTGATGATGACCTTGATGAGCTTGAAGCATTAATGGCTAGAAGATTACCGAAAGGTAAAGGGAGATATAGAGGTAAGTTACCCTTGGCATGTTTTAATTGTAAGGAAGTAGGTCATATTGCTGCTAGATGTCCTCAGAAAAGAAATGATGATGATGAACCGAGAGATAAATCTGAAGGAAGTTATGGGAGGAGAGTTAACAGAAGCTACTAACATAGTAATAGAAATGACTGAAAGGACAAAGATAAAAAGGCTTGTTATATAGCTGAAAATACTAACTCTGAGTTTGATTCTGATGATGAAGAGGTAGTGTTTGTTGCAATGAAGGAAGATTCAGAAGAAGATGAAAACCAAGATGAATTTGCCCTGATCTCACAAATAAGCAAGAATGAAACATGGATCATTGATAGTGGCTGCACACATCATATGACAGGTGATGTAGATAAATTTGATGAATTAGTTGAATATAATGGTGGATCTGTAAGAATGGGAAATGATGCCTCATGCACTGTGAAAGGTAAAGGTACCCTTGTAATTAATGATAGAATAAAATGTGAGAATGCTTACTGGGTATATGGACTAAATTACAATCTGTTGAGTGTGGCATAGCTAAACAATTCAGACCACAAACTGGTGTTTGAAAATAAAAAGGTGAAAATCTATGAAAATGATGGAAGACTTGTTGGGACTCGTACTCAAACCAGAGGTAATCTTTTTCAACTTGATATTGATGAGTCTTCTTGCCTACTTATGAAAGATGAAGACGCTTGGCTATGGCACAAGAGATTATGTCATGTAAACTTTGATAATATGATCAAAATTAGTAAAAAGAAGAGAGTTAGAGGTTTACCTAACTTATCTAAGCCTGATCATACTTTATGCCATGAATGTCAGAAAGGGAAAATGACCAAATCTAGTTTTAAGAGTAAGGACTTCTCAACAAAGAAGATTCTTGAGTTGGTTCATACCAACTTATGTGGACCTATGAGAACTCAAAGCTATTATGGTGATAGATACTTTATTCTCTTTGTTGATGATTACACTAGATTGATGATTGTGATGTTTTTGAAGGAAAAGTCTGAAGCTTTCAAACTATTTATATGGTATAAGGCTAAAGTTGAAAAGGAAATTGTAAAGGAAATCAAATGTCTTACATCAGATAGAGGTGGTGAATTTATATCTTGTGAATTTACTTTCTGTAATGAGCATGGAATCCAAAGGCAGGTGTCAGCACCGAGAACCCCACAATAGAATGGTATTGCTGAGAGAAGAAATAGATCAATAATTGATTATGCTAGGACACTGATGATGCAAAAGAATGTCACTCAGAAATTCTAGAGAGAAGTTGTAAGCACTGCAGTATATGTGCTTAACTGAGTACAGTTGAAGAAAAACACCAACTGAACACCATATGAACTTTGGTTTGGACACAAGCCCAATGTAAGTTACTTTAGAATCTTTGGAAGTAAGTGTTTTATTCTGAAAGATGATAGGAATGGTAAGTTTGATTCCAAAGGAGATGAAGGAATATTTTTAGGATATTCTACCTAAAGAAAAGCTTACAAATGTCTGAACAAGGTGACTAATAAAATTGTTGAAAGTGTGAATGTTCACATTGATGAATATGATGATAAGATCACAGATGAGCAGATGAAGGAACCATAAGATTATAGACAGTTCACTTAATATGAGTTTCCTGAGTTTCAACTGAGGACACCACAGACTGCTGCAACCAACCAATAGATAAACAATCTACCACAACTGACATAACCGATTGAACATACCGATGATCAAGGAGGAGCTCTTGAGAAAGCTAATGAACCAGAACAGAATGCACATCAGAATACACAGTAGGATGCACAAGATAGAAGATCCAGGATACTGGCAAGATTTTTCAGAAGACATCATCCTGAAGATCAGATTATTGGAAACAAAGATGCTAGAATGCAAACAAGAAGCAAAACAAGACAAGGTACTTGCTTAATTTGTGAATTTGAACCTAAGAATGTACAAGTTGCTTTGGATAATGAAGAATGGGTCAAAGCAATGACTGAAGAGATTGAGAAAATAGAAAAGAATAAGACTTGGACCTTAGTACCCCGACCTAAAGATAAAAATGTTATTGGTACTAAATGGATTTTCAGAAATAAGCTGAATGAAAATGGAGAAGTGACAAGAAATAAAGAAAGACTTGTATGTAAAGGATATGCGCAAGAAGAAGGAATTGACTATGGTGAAACATTTGCACCTGTTGCAAGACTTGAGGGTGTCAGAATGTTACTGGCATATGCTGCACATAAGAAATTTAAGGTATACCAAATGGATGTCAAGTCTGCTTTCTTGAATGGAATACTTGAAGAGGAGGTCTACATTGAACAGCGTGAAGGATTTGAAGAGCCAGACAACTGAGATGTGGTTTGTAGATTGCACAAAGCATTGTATGGACTGAAACAAGCACCGAGAGCATGGTATGAAAGGTTGCACACCTATCTGTTAAGTATTGGCTTTATCAGAACAAGTGATAATAGTAATTTTTATATGAAAGGTAACACTGATGATACTATTATCATAGCTGAAATATTTGTTGAAGATATAATTTTTGGAGGTAGAGATATTGTATGTAAAGCATTTTCTGATGAGATGCAAAAGGAATTTGAAATGTCTATGTTCAGAAAGATTAAGTTCTTTCTAGGACTACAGGTGATTCAACATAGTGATGGAATCTTCATCACTCAATCAAAATACATAAAGGAGGTATTGAAGACATTTGGCATGGAAGATGCAAAACCAGTGGGAACACCGATGGCTACTGGATGTTGACAAAGGAAGATGAGACTACCGAGGTAAATCAGACACTTTACCAATCCATGATCGGTAAGCTGATGTATGTAGTTCACAGTAGACTGGATATAGCTCATGTTGTTGGAATAGTTGCAAGATTTTCTACAAATCCCAGAGAATCACATATGATAGCAACAAAAAGGATATTGAGATATCTTAAGAAGACAAAAGATTATGGTTTATGGTATTCAAGAGATGGAAAGTTTGAACTGAAAGTGTATACCGATGCTAACTGGGCTGGTAATGTGGATGACAGAAAAAGTACAACTGGAGGAGAATTTTTCTTTGGAGACAGACTTGTAACTTGGACAAGCAAGAAGCAGAGTTGTATTTCTTAGTCAACAATTGAAGCTGAATATGTTGCTACTGCAACAAACTGCTCCAATATAGCCTATATCAAGCAAGTGTTGGAAGGTATGAATGAGGTGATCACTGATCCAGTGACTATATATTGTGACAACACTAGTGCTATAAACATATCAAAGAATCTGGTAATGCACTAAAAAACAAAGCATATATCAATTAAGTATCATTACTTAAGGGAACAAGTGCAGGAAAAGCAAGTTAAATTGTAGTTTGTTACATCAAAAGAATAACTTGCAGACATTTTTACAAAGCCTCTATCGAAAGACACTTTTGAATACTTGAGGAATAGACTTGGGTTCCATCCCTTGTCTATCAATCACTAAGGTGATCTGGAATGCTGCATCAGCCTATTATATCAGAAGATCACTCATGTTGATGCTAGCATAGATCGCACTTTGATTAAGTTCAAGGTTGTGATTAAGTTTGAAGAATAGATGGAGATATCAGTATACTAAGATACAATGAAGAGGTTTGGACAAGACTATTGTTTTTTTATTTTGTTCATTTGGCATTGTTCTCAAAGGGATAGAATAGGCAAATATGAATGAGTGAAAGGAAGAGAATCTGTACTGTAAAGACAAAGAGTGAGAATACTGAACAGGAAGAGCTAAGGATGAACTATCTAAGGGAGAGCTTATGACAGACAGAGTTGTAGAGTATATGTTTGGTATGTGTTTGGTACATTCATATTATTTGAGTTCCCATCAATGCCAAAGGGAGAGATTGTTGAACCTACAATTGATTTACAACTGATTGGAGAGATTGTTGAAACAGTGATTGAAGATCACATGAAAATTAGTTGTATAGATATACAATATGTTAAATCAGTATTATGTTGTCATTGATGTTAACTAGTTTCTTATTAGTTTGACATTACTTATCTTGTAAGTTATCATTATCGAGACATTTGAAGAATGGTGAAAGAAGGTCACAATATATAAGGATAATGAATGCATTGGATAGCTTATTGATGAGTCTTTGATCTCATTATATTGACTTTAGTATGTTGTATTCATCTATTATGGAGAATGGAACTAAAAGACACAAAGCAGTGTTGGTCAGTAAAAGAGAACAGTTTAATGTTTACCGAGATCCTCAGTGTAAACACCGATGATAGTATACATCGATGCAGTGGGTTGTATACCAAGCACAACTTTAATTGATGAAGGTTTACCAACACATTTCTTTGTTAACCGAGGAGAACAGAAAATCATTTAATGATATTGTCGACTAGACAATTTGACGACAAAACTAATGAGCTAGATTCTCATGATTTCAAGGTGAAGAGTCAAAGTTTGTTACAAGGATCTACGGCTAACAAAATTTAAGGAAGATCTGACGAAGGAGATTGAAACATGTTAATGACACATCAGTCGAGGAAGTTTAAAGTAGCAAAATCAGTGGATATGATTAAGCAACAAAATCTGATGGATGAAAATAAAATGGCTTACATGTTTATTTAAAGAGAAAAAAATCAAAAGAGAGAAGGAGGAGATACTGCAAAAGCTGAGCATGAACTAGCATTCATGCATTTTTTGATCAAATAGGTTACTGAACCGAGCTGCAGAAACCGAGCTACATAATGAACAAACCGAGCTACACAGAGCACAGAACTAATTGTTTGTAAGTGATATTGATATTAGATCTGAAGTGATATATTGGTCAGAAAACATTGTTGATCATAACACTGATCTGCAACTACAAATTTGTTGTATTAAGGCAGATCAACCTACTGTTACTTTCTAATAATTGTAGACAGTTAAAATCTCTTAACCGAGTGGACTTTTAAGTCTTATTTGTGTTTCATTTTGACAAGTGAAACATGTTTATCTTGTAAATCAACACAGTGAGTGATATAAGATTGAAAGATAACTTCTAGTGTAAAATTCTCTAACCAGGTCACACCTAACAGTGTCTATTGTAACCTTTAACAGGGTTGGGTCCTCACAGGCCTCACTTCAGAAGAGTGAAATTTTTGGGTTGCCGGTTCCCAGGTGGTTTTTCCCTTAACAAGGTTTCCACGTTAAATTATTGTGTTATTGTTTATTGTGATGATTGTTTATTATCATACTTTACATTTTAGCTATTTGATTTGATCGGTAACTACTAAGGAGTTTGTAATTGTTGATTGGTAAAAACACTGACAGTGAATCATAAATATGTTTACCGACTGACAGAAATCAGAGAAACAATATTTTGGATTACTCATTATTGTTTTGGGACTTGGATAACCGATTCACCCCCCTCTTAGTTATTCTAACAAATATAATAGTTGATCAATTGGGAGATTTCTTTTTGTCAAAGATGCTACATGAGAGAATAAAAAGTTATGCAAAAGCACCAGTAATTGATTTGTGCTAAGGACAACAATTCTCAAAAGCAGTGGAGAATGCTACCCTCTTAAACCATTAATTTTATTGGAATGTGTGCAGTTGATGTGTTCCAAGTATAACCTTTAATAATGTTGTATAATCATAACCCTTATAAAGCATGATTAACTTAGATAAGATCGAAGACATGTATAGGATATATATAAGAAATAGTGAGTAGTATTCCATACAAACATACACCCAAACAAATGTATACATAAATAACTCTATCATGACCTTTAATAATGTTGTATAATCATAACCCTTATAAAATATGATTAACTTAGATAAGATCCAAGACATGTACATAATATATATATGAAATAGTAGGTGGTATTCCACACAAACATACACCCGAACGAACATATACATACATAACTCTACCACAAGATTATATTATTCTTTTTCCTTAATCACATCTTAACCCTTATGCTTATCTATCTATCTATACATATATGTATATATTTTAATTATAAAATAGTGATAATGTTTATGCATATAGTATATATAAACATAAACATCAACATATATACGTACGTACGTACATGTATATATTCAAAGTCAATTCAATATGCTTATCTATATAGACAAACAATTGAATAACATAATCCTTTAGAATTTAATAAGGACCCCAATTTCAGCATTTTAAGCACTACCAACGAGGATAAGAATGAGTCGACAAGAAAGAACGGCGTGGTGTGCAAGAAAGATGAATGTCAAATGATTACCCTGCATTTCTCTTCCTTCCGCCATTAATAACGACACTGTGTTGACAATTTGTCAGCTTACTTATCTCAAACTTTTGGGTAACCTTCGAAGCTTCTTATATTACACATATCTTGTTGCCCAATACATGACATAATACTCTCATTACTTAGTCGTTGCAACGACAACACATATTTTGATGAAGATTAATAAACATATTTTGATGAAGAATAACAAGAACAAGAAAATATGTGACGAAGAAGAATATGTATCAAGATCTTAGTTGGTCTGGTAAGCCAACAAAATAACTACTTATATTGGTTGGTACAACACTTGCTGTGAAGGAAATCATAGAAGCCAATTGTGACTGTATACACTCTTTGGGTTTCCAAACATTTAACATACTCTCAACTACTCTGAAACATTCAAATTTCTCACGTAATCCTCTCAGGGAAGCCTTCCAAACATGTAATTGTTTAATTTTTTTGGATTTACCAAACAATACTTGACGAATTATGAAGGTTCTATGTATACATCATCGTACGTTTTATTATTAATTAAAGACACTATGGCCCAAATCCACCAACCTTTGTTCCATGAAATTAGGGTTTCCTTGTTATGCAGTTCTACAAGCAATTACAATTTACTAAAGATGGGTTTCTTTTTAACTTACAATAACAAAGTTTTACTTGCTTTTTACTTATAATGGAAATTTTTTAATAGAAGTTGAATCAATGTTGGATGGATGGATAGATATCCTATTCTTGGTGACTATGTTTAATTTTTGCAAATGTTATTAGTATAGATATCTTTAAAAATTAATTTAAAATACATCAAGTGACATCTTTATATACATATACGTATACGTCCTTTGTAGGGAACTATTTTATCTAACATACTTTTTTCAGAAAAATAATAGGTATAATATGCTAAGAATTATTATATTATTTCATTATTCTATTTGAAAAATTATTATTTTATATTATTGTATTGTAATTAATAATAAGTCATTATTATATTATGATATTGTAATTAATATTAAATTATTATTAAGCTATGGTTATATAATTATGTTTTAATGTATTCTTGTTATTATATTTGCATTAAACTCTTTAATTATGAAGGAAAAAAGTCTTTTAGTTCAAAATTATTATTATTTGTAATCAACTATAGTACTACTATTTTATAATATTATTTGTTTTTCAAACAATGTAGAAAGATATATTTATTTAGAATATTAACTCATTGATCATGTAATAAATTAATATAAAATTAAAAATAATAATAAAATATATTTTTCATGTATTTAAGTGTTTCTAGCTTTAGTTCACATATTTGAATTATTTGTATATTAATATATACATATACATCCTTTGTAGAGAACTATTTTAACTAACATACATTTTTTGAAAAAAATAGGTATTATATGCTAAGATTATATTGCTTCATTATTCTATTTAAAAAATTATTATTTTATATTATTGTATTGTAATTAATAATTCATTATTATATTATGATATTATAACTAACATTAAATTATTATTAAGCTATGATTATAACATTATGTTTTAATATATTCCTTTTATTATATTTGTATATTTGCATTAAACTCTTTAATTATGAAGGAAAAAAGTCTTTTAGTTCAAAATTATTATTATTTGTAATCAACTATAGTATTACTATTTTATAATATTATTTATTTTTCAAACAATGTAGGAAGATATATTTATTAAGAATATTAACATATTGATCATGTAACAAATTAATATAAAATTAAAAAATAATAATAAAATATATTTTTCATGTATATAATTAGTATTTTCTAGTTTTAGTTCAGAGATGTTTTTGAATTCATATGTGCTTTATATAATAATACATAGATATCTTTTCAAAGTCTCTATAAAATATTGATAATTAGTGGGTTAGTTATCAAGTGAAGAATTCATCTCTCATAAGTATCAAGGGTACACTTAGTACTCATTGTTTAGGTGATGCACAAAAGGTGAAGCATTCGACCTTTCGAAAATGTCACACATCCCAATACTACTCTAATTCGAATGAACTTAACAAAAAATTGATCAATATCTTAACATCTAAATAAAACAAATACGAAAAGAATGTCTTCAACTCATATGATTTTATAATTATAATTCCATCATGGCTTACATATGCTGACTTAAACAAAATTCAGAGAGAAATTAGGTAGGCTGTCTGAGCATTCAATACTATGAAGCAACGTAAGATGGTAAAGAGGAAAAGAAGTGAGAAAGTGAAAGTTGCAATTCTGGACGAAATTTGAAAGATTCGTTGATGGAGATGGTGAAAAAAGCCTTAGTTTTCGTGTTGAATCTAACGACGAAGGCTAATCTCACAAGAAAGGACTGCAAATGATATACGGAACTAAGAATTTTTTTATTTTTCATCTTTTCAAACGTTCAACTATAGCTGAATTTTAATTATTTGTTTTGATTGCTCTTTCTAATGAGAGATAAATAGTTTGGCACAAATATGCAGTGTGTAGTAATTGGTTACGTCGATTTCGTGTGGAGAAGAAGTGGATTTAAGAGAATGGAAGACTGTGGACAGAGATACTTTGAAGATTTGGACTTGAGACCAAAATGATATGAATTGATGTTTACGTTGTAATAATTACAAGATTGAAATTATGTGAGTGATATTGATTAAAATATGATTCTGAAATGGTTTTAGATAATGTAAGATCTTCAAGTGCCGTGGAGTGTTTATGTCAAAAGATTTGTGAAAGAAACATCATTACATTGATTAAATCAACTTGATATAATCTATCCACATAGGTAGTGGAACATTGGAGTGTATTCAGTAAATACATATTAGAAATAATTTGTTTATTCTCAATGTCATGCTATTTCTTAGTGCTTGATCAATCATAGTAATGTGATTACTATATAATATAAATGGTTTAAATATATCTTTTGATTTTGATAAATATAAATTAAGGGCCAATAATATGAATAATAAATATGTGTATTATTATAAATATAAAATTTTATAATAAAGAAATTTTTTAATGAAAATTGATGAATAAAATATAATTGAAGGCTTATCTAGCATCCATATAGTCAAAAGTTCATTATATACAATTTTTTAGATTTCAAATGAAATCATATCCTTCATCATGATTTTAAATCATAGTGTTACATTACTTCCTATGTTCAATTTGAATACCAATGCAAGAAGCCTTCCGTAAACATATGGGGCAACTCATCAAAGATATGGGAGAGAAATGATTACTATTCAAATGGAAAGTAATATATAGAATTCAAAATATGTTATTTTTGAACTTAAAAGGAAATTTGATATTATTATCCTAAAGTGGTCACCTTAGCACAACCAGTTATTTTTTAATACTTAAACTCAAGCTAGTATTGATACATCTAGCTACTTTCCCATCTTCAACTGCAATTTACGTTTATTACATGCTTGGCTTCTAAATTTTTTGAAGATATCCATTAACTAATGTCTTGCATTGTCTATTATTTTGTAGCTTTGTAAGTTATAACTACTAATTAAAAGGAAGATATTTTTCACTTATCACAATAGAAATAATCATTCCAACTAGAACTTATGCGAGTCTTTTCAATCTAGTTTCTTTCAATTCATAATTTAACTTATATCCATCTTCCAAACTCTAAAATAGTTTAAATTAATCTATCTTTTCTTTCATACATAGATTTTCCATTGATAATGTCTAATGTTTGCATATATTTCCAATTGTTATCATCACTATTATGACAATGGATTTTTGATGCATCAATCTTATCATTTAATCATTCATTATGTATATCACAAATTCATTTTTTGTATTTAGATATATTACATTTTAACATAATATTATACTAAATATAATAATTATTGAGAACCTGTCATGATTATATTTAGAATTTATATCATAATATAGTCTTAATCTAGTCAATTTTAAATTATCTTGTATTTATAATTTTATGAAAATTTCATAAATGAAATTTATTATAATAGAATTTTGACTATGTGTGATAATATTTATATTTTAAAATCTTTTACTCTTGGATATATTTAAATTCAATAATAATTTTTTTAATTAAATTATTTATTTTCAATCCAATTTATATATCAAATTCACTTCATCAAGTAATAATATATTTTTAATTATTTTTTTTCAAAATTAATAAAATAAGGTTTATTCCTTATCCCATTTAAACATTCTTACGAACATAATTCTAAAGAAACCCCTTATAAAGTAAAGAGTTTAATTGAAAGGTAAATAAATAACTAAATGTGTATTTAGTCATAATTTTTTACATGTATGGTTTTAATTTGAACATAATTCTAAAGAAACCTCCTTATAAAGTAAAGAGTTCAATTGAATGGCAAATAAATAAATAAATAAATGTGTATTTAATATAGTCATAATATTTTATGTATGGTTTTAATTTTTTTTAATAATTTAATTTATTGAATGTGCAATAAATTCAAAGATAAAAATGATTTTCCTAGGACTTTTTTGTTAGATTTACCTTTGTATGTGTAGAAGATTGTTTATGGGATAGAGGTTATAATAGTGTGTTAGAAATTCATTTTGTAGATCCTATAAAATATTGATTCTTATAATAATGAAAAAAATAAATTCAAACTAAAAAGAATATGCTATAAAAAAATCTCTCAAATCTAATTGTCTATAATAATGCAAGTTAATATAAATTAAATGTGGTAATAAAGAATATATGTTAATATTTAAAAGAAGATTTTAACTTATTATTAATTTTATTTTCTTATGCATTCTTGAAATGTGTGTGTGTGTGTGTGTTTGTGAAATAGAACATGGAATGAACAATGATCAATAACATATACATTGGTGGAAATTCACTCATTATTATTATACAAATATTGTCGATTAACTAAATTATATCTGCAACTGTGAATCATATGATCAAAAAATTGCATTCATCTTGTAATGTTAAAAAATATTTAAATAAGATAACTTCTATCTTTCAACTAGTTAATTGATTTATATATTATGACTACATATTTTAAACTTATTTTAGAGTTCAAATACTTCATATAAAAACTTACAATATTAATAATTACATACATTATTCAATAACCTTATATTATTAAATAGATCATGTTTTATGTTGCTTGAATTCTTTTGAAGTTTGATACAATGAATGTTTATGTTTTTATATATTTCTTGAAATTTTAAATCATAGGGAAAGAAAATTTTACTAATGTAGATCATTTGAATTAAAAATGGGATCACCTTTGACAAAAAAGTTACATTATTTATAATAAAAGATACATTTTGTAAAACATGTAAGCAACAATGATGACATATAATGTCTATTACACTTGTTTTCACCTTTCAAGTTCTATACTATGATTACATATTTGAATTTATTTGAGAATTCAAATGATATATAAAACTACAACATTAATAATTATATATATTATTGACTAACAATTTTTTATAAACCTTCTAGAATAAAGAGTTTGTCTTCTTTTTAAATCAAACATAATTCATTAGTTCATTTTTTATAGAATTCTTGAAATTTTGAATTATAGATAGAAAATTTTAATAATGTAGACCATTTGAATTAAAAAAGGAATGACCTTTGACAAAAATTTACATTATTTATGATAAAAGATACATTTTGTAAAACATTTAAGGAACAATGATGACATATAATGTCTATTACACTTGTTTTCACCTTTTAAGTTCTATACTATGATTACATATTTGAATTTATTTGAGAATTAAAATGATATAGAAAACTACAACGTCAATAATTATATATATTATTGACTAACAAATTTTTATAAGCCTTATATTATAAAGAGATTGTCTTCTTTTAAAATAAAACATAATTCATTAGTTTCTTTTTATAGAATTCTTGAAATTTTTAATTATAGATAAAGATAATTATACTAATTTAAAATATTTAAATATTTAAAAATTTAATTTTAATTAACATATACAAATTACATATTAGAAAAGATACATTAAAAATTAAAAATGGGAAAAACAATGATCAATGAAATGTACAATCATGAGATTTTGGTCATTATTGGTATACATAATAGTCATTATACTATTTTTCCTTCTTTCATCTTATATATCATGGTTACATTTTTAAATTTATTTAATAATATTAAAGAGATTAACGCCATAAAAAATTAGGCCCCCCAGCTGCCCTACCTTGGATGGCTAAAACTCAACTTTGATGGTTCTTCTATTGGGAACTTGGGTCAAGTAGGTGGGGGCGAGCTCTGCATAAATGCATGTCTATCCAAAGTTGGCTTATATTTTCAGTTTGGGAATAGAGATAGTGCATATGATTGTGTAATAGATAAAATATGGATGGGCCCCTAGAATAATGGTTTGCACATAAAAGAGACCCCAAAGCCAATATTTTAAACTTACATGGAATTGTATTGATACAAAAAGTAAATGTAGAAGATTAATATTGAAATGAAGAAATAAACATAGTTAACCTCAGAAAAGAATCAGTTGAAAACCCTGTCAAACAATCTCAGACACTGTTGATTTTCGCGATTCTAAACCAAAATGGTGAGATCTACAAAACTTAGAAATCTTTTTCTTTTCTAAGGGAGGTCATCCTTGACTCAAATAGTAGGGAAAGGTCTTACCCCAAGGTAGGATTCTACCCCTCACTGAAGGTCGTCCTTGACCCAACTGCTCTGGTGAAAATTCTGTTCACGAATCTCAGAAGTTTGGTGAAAAGGGTATCTAAATATGGACTTTAATTCATCATCTTGTAATTGTACCTACAATAAAAATGGTTTTGTTGTTTTGATGGCAGGTTTTCCTTAGTCAAACCCCAATTTGGAATCAACCTTAATAATGGAATTGAAATAGAGAATGCTAGAAAGTAGTAGAAGTAGATCTAATAATGAAGCTATGATATTCAATAGATATGCAATTGTATTTGAAATGTAATCAAGTATATTACTATGAAAGCTTGGAATCAACACTAACAAATGTAAATCTAAACCTCCATGATTGTATGCTTGGAATCCACCTTGAGGGAAGAATGAATAGATCCTGAAGATGAACAAAGGATCTTGAAGGAAGATCACACCACCATGATAGATAGATCTAGGGTTTTAATGATCAATCTTGAATGTTTGAACCAAATCCCTTCAAAGGCTTGAATGCTTGAATCTTTGATCTTCAATGGAGAACTTGAATGAAGAAGAAGACTTGAATGCTTCCTTGGAAATGATTGATGAAATGCTTTCTTGATTTTGCTTGAGAGCTTATGAGATGAGATATGAAAACTTGATGGAGAAAATGAGAGAGGAAGGCTTCCTTTTATAGTGATCTAGGGCACAATCCTCTAGAGGGGCCACCTTGGAGAATTGAATTCCAATTAGGCCTCAAACATTTAGAAATGGACCTAGATTAAATATAATTAAGAGTTTACTATTTCAGAGACAAAAATAGCTGACTCGGAAGTGGGAAAACAATTCTTTCTGAAACCTGACATTCAGAAATCATAGAAACTTGAAATTTAGACCCAAGGTCAAGGACAAGGTAGTCCCCACCCTAGGTTAGGGTTGAGGTAGTCCTTGACCAAAAAATGTCACCCTTGACCCAAAAGTCAAGAATCTCAGAATTTCAGTTCAGGATGCTAGAATTATGTAGAAAAGAAGTGGAAAATGGGGAAAGAGCCATAACCAAGAAAAGACCAATTCAAGGCATTCAACATTACCCCAAACCACTTACTCGAAGGGCTAAATGCTCTTAACATGGAAGTGCTTCCATTTTAAGATGATACATTAAGCCCCCACTTTAGCAAGAGTATGGACTCGATGCAAACTCTTGGTAAAGGAGAAGAAAGAGGAGATCCAAGTGGATTCGCAACAAGATAAAATAACACTTAGCTAAGGACACAAGCCCCAGCTTAAGGATTCTAACTCAACATACACGCACGAGGGTGCAAAAAGAGAAAACCAAAAGAACAAGGGTTAGTACTAAACAAACCAAATCAACTAGTAGAGGAAACCTTGCCAACAAATATTTCCTATACTAATATCATATTTTGAAAGTTATCATAAAAGCATAAATGATTACATAAGAAAGACAAGAGAAACATTATAAATAACATAGCTTCATGATCCAGTCCTACTAGCATCAAACTGAAAAGAGAGAAAGGAGAAAGTGATTACCTCACCTAGTAAGATGCCCACCTTACCGTGAATCACCCTAGTGGGAGAGCTCAACAGGTAGCAAGACCCAATAGTTCACCCATAAAATGTACTTTGAAATTGTAATGCATCTTCTGACGACTTCTGGAATACCCGTAGATCCACCTTCTTGTATGACTATGAATATGAAATGCATGTCTCCTCAGGATTTAGCAACTTATGTGTGTTACCATCGAAGGATTTAGCATATTGGAAATGCATGTCCCTTCAAGATTTAGCAACTTATGTGCGTTACCTTCAGAGGATTTAGCATATTTGAAATTGGAAATGCATGTCCCTTCAGGATTTAGCAACTTATGTGCATTACCTTCCGAGATTTAGCATGCTACAAAACAAAAGGTTAGAACCAAAATGCATAATATAGATCGAGGGAGGCCGTATATATGCCCCCCTCCTTAAGATGGCAAAAACATACTATTTTGACATATTAAAGAAAGAAAAAGACCAAGGATAAATCATTCTCCAACATCAAGACAATATCCATAGACAACACCCAGTCCAAGCCAAGAAGGTCACAACTCCTATGAGGCCATGGAAGGGACAAATGCAAAGAGATATAATGCAAGAAGTGAAAAAGTAACCCTTGTGAAGGATAGAACACTATTTAGTTTCCAAGGTGAGAGATATATCAACCATGGAAACCCAATGTTAAACAATGAAATAGGTTGTGATCAAGGACAAAGATCCTCAATGAAAACCAAAATTTTCATGTATGACTGGATATCATGTATAATAGATAGATACATCTTAACCAAGGAAATAGGTAAATCCCAGAAAGATAGGAAAGAAGGAGATGACATCCTTGCCCCCCAAGTGTAGGAACAAAGATGGAAGGGGACCTATTATATCGCTTACAACACTATACAAGACAATGAGCCCCCAATGATTAGGCTAACATTGTTTACATAATGTGGAGCTCTATAATAGTAACATAAATGTTATTTAGAGAGAATGGGATTGAAATACAACTCATTATCACATGATATATAAATAACATTACTATCAATGAGCTGCCTAATCTTATAATGTAAAGCTTGACATTCATTAGTAGAGTGATCATGAAATCTATATTATAAACAAAAAGGAAGAGTCTTCAAGTGTGGACTATGTTTCTTTTTGCATTTAGGTTTAGTAATCATCTTAGCACGAAGGAGTTTAGGGAAAAAAAATTCTTGGTCAAATTCCTTCATAGGCTCATCATGTTTTGAAGTGTTATTTGAGATGTTGTTAACATTGATTTGTTGTTGAGGATTAAATCCCAATCCATAAGAATGCTCAAGCCCCCATTCTGTAAGGGCATTTGAATTCCTTGTTTATGCTTACCATATCCTTGAGCATTAAATCCTTGTTTAACTAGGAAATGATAACTAGGACCATAACAAGAAGACATATCAGAAGAAGTCAATGGAACTTCAGTAATCACTATGTCATCATTAGTAGGTTTGACAGATTCATTGTAGGTAGAAGTAGCAACAAAGTTATTATGAAGGGCTTTACAAGTAGAAGTAAAAACTCATTGTTCAAATTCTCTTTGTTGCTTCATAAAATCAAGATCATTAACCTTATACTCTCCAATAAAGGTAGGATTAAAATCCAAGGTTCCCCAATCATCATCAGGAAGAGCATTAGATGAAGAAGGATTACTATTAGAAATAGAAGTAGTGTGGGTTTGAATATTCAGACAAGGATTAGGCGCATCATCTGCATGAAGCATATACATCTTGTTATTATGTATAAACTTGACTTTACGGTGAAGGGTGGAAGGAATAGCATGCATCTCATGCAACCAAGGTCTACCCACAAGAAGGTTATAATTGAGAGGTCCAAGCATAACATGAATAGGTGTATTTAGGATGACCGGTCTTAGTTTGATAGCTAAGGTGATGATTCCTAAAGTGTTCTTATAAATGTTATCAAAGCCACATATAGGAACATTGTCAAGTTGAATAGTTGAAAGATTAGCTTTAATAGCTTTGAGCATGTCCATGCTACAAACAGTAAACCTAGATCCATTATCAATCAAGGTCCTATGAATGATGCTCTTATTGATAGAAACAACAACCATAAGAGCATCATATTGATTCTGAAATTCATTTGTCATATATAGGTATATTACATTTTAACATAATATTGTACTAAATATAATAATTATTGAGAACCTGTCATGATTATATTTAAAATTTATATCATAATATATTCTTAATCTAGTTAATTTTAAATTATCGTGTATTTATAATTTTATGAAAATTTCATAAATAAAATTTATTATAATAGAATTTTGACTATGTGATAATATTTATGTTTTAAAATATTTTACTCTTTTATATATTTAACTTCAATAATAAATTTTTAAATTAAATTATTTATTTTGAATCCAATTTATATATCAAATTCACTTCATCAAGTAATAAAATATTTTTAATTATTTTTTTCAAAATTAATAAAATAAGGTTTAGTCCTTATCCCATTTAAACATTCTTATGAACATAATTCTAAAGAAACCCCTTATAAAGTAAAGAGTTTAATTGAAAGGTAAATAAATAACTAAATGTGTATCATGTATGGTTTTAATTTGAACATAATTCTAAAGAAACCTCGTTATAAAGTAAAGCATTTAATTGAATTTGAAATAAATAACTAAATGTGTATTTAATATAGTCATAATTTTTAATGCATGATTTTAATTTTGTTAATAATTTGATTTATTGAATGTGCAAGACATTTAAAGATAAAAATGATTATCCTAGGACTTTTTGTTAGATTTACCTTTGTATGTGTAGAAGATTGTTTATGGGATAGAGGTTATAATAGTGAGTTAGAAATTCATTTTGTAGATCCTATCAAATTTGATTCTTATTATAATGAAAAAAAAATTCAAACTAAAAATAATATGCTATAAAAATATCTCTCAAATGTAATTGTCTATAATAATGCAAGTTAATATAAATTAAATATGATAATAATAAAGAATATATTTTAATATTTAAAAGAAGATTTTAACTAATTATTAATTTTATGTTCTTATACTTTCTTGAAATGTGTGTGTAAAATAGAACATGGAATGAACAATGATCAATAACATATAGAATAGTGGAAATTCACTCATTATTATTATATAAATATTGTCGATTAACTAAATTATATTTGCAACTGTGAATCATATGATCAAAAAATTACATTCATCTTGTAATGTTAAAAGCTATTTAAATAAGATAACTTTTATCTTTTTATTTATATTAAGTTTATTTAAGCTCCCATTTCGGAAATCAAACTCAAGATCTTGCTATTACAAAGAGAAGTAATAACCGCTCCACTACATGCCAATGCCTCAACTTCTATCTTTTAACTAGTTAATTGATTTATATATTATGACTACATATTTAAACTTATTTTAGAGTTCAAATACTTCATATATAAAAACTTACAATATCAATAATTACATACATTATTCAATAACCTTATATTATTAAATAGATCATGTTTTATGTTGCTTGACTTCTTTCAAGTTTGATACAATGAATGTTTATGTTTTTATATATTTCTCAAAATTTTAAATTATAGGGCAAGAAAATTTTACTAATGTAGACCATTTGAATTAAAAATGGGATCACCTTTGACAAAAAAAATTACATTATTTATAATAAAAGATACATTTTGTAAAACATGTAAGGAACAATGATGACATATAATGTCTATTACACTTGTTTTCACCTTTTAAGTTCTATACTATGATTACATTTTTGAATTTATTTGAGAATTCAAATGATATATAAAACTACAACATTAATAATTATATATATTATTGACTAAATTTTCTTTATAAACCTTCTATTATAAAGAGATTGTCTTCTTTTTAAATCAAATATAATTCATTAGTTTCTTTTATAGAATTCTTGAAATTTTGAATTATAGATAGAAAATTTTACTAATGTAGACCATTTGAATTAAAAAAGGATTGAACTTTGACAAAAATTTACATTATTTATAATAAAATATACATTTTGTAAAACATGTAATGACAATGATGACATAGAATGTCTATTACACTTGTTTTCACCTTTTACGTTCTATACTATGATTACATATTTGAATTTATTTAAGAATTAAAATGATATAGAAAACTACAACATCAATAATTATATATATTATTGACTAAATTTTTTTTATAAACCTTATATTATAAAGTGATTGTCTTCTTTTTAAATCAAACATAATTCATTAGTTTCTTTTAATAAAATTCTTGAAATTTTTAATTATAGATAAAGATAATTATACTAATTTAAAATATTTAAATATTTTAAAACTTTAATTTTAATTAACATATACAAATTAAATATTAGAAAAGAGGCATTAAACATAAAATATGGAATAAACAATGATCAATGAAATGTATTATCATGAGATTTTGGCCATTATTGGTATACATAATATCCATTATAATATTTTTCTTTCTTTCATCTTACATATCATGGTTACGTTTTAAAATTTATTTAATAATATTAAAGAGATTAATGCCATCAAAAATTCTACCTTGGATGGCTAAAACTCAACTTTGATGGTTTCTCTGTTGGGAACTTGGGTCAGGTAGGTGGGGGTGAGCTCCACATAAATGCATGTCTATCCACAGCTGGCTTATATGGTCAGTTTGGGAATATAGATAGTGCATATGATTGAGTTTGTAATGGCTCACCATGGTATCATGTTCGTTATTTAACATGGATTTGATAATCTTATCATTGAGGGAGATACACTTAATTCCATTTGTATGTTGACAAGATTGATGACTCCTAGGAGATTTGTCTGTGATGTCATCACCAAAAGTTGAGATTTGTTATCCACAGTGGACAGTGTCAAAATTCAACACACCCTTAGGGAGGGAAATAACTCATCAAATCACCTTGCTACTATTGGGCATTTCATCACCTCTATCAAATGTGGGCTATCTTGCAAGACATTCCTAATGAGGCTCATGGTGATCTATTGCATGATCAACTTACAAATGTTATAGGACATCTCATCCCTTATCTTCTTAATGATTCTCTCTAACAACTATAAAGGAGGTGATTATATGGTGGAAACACATTTTTTGGACAAATTTTCATTTATTTTCATCAACTTCTATTATAGAAACACTCATCTTTATGGTTTTATTTATTAGAGTCATTTTGGCTTTTTTGTCCTCTCTAATTTATAGGTCAACATGGGAGGATATCTCATCCTAACTAAGCCAAATAACTATGTTCAAAATTCAAGAATAACCCTATTCTCTAGCCTATTCTTGAAATAGGAAATGTGGCTAATTATGTGGATATTGTGAATGGATTTGACCTACATTTTTCTAAGATGTTTTCTAATGTATGAGATAAGGATACATTCTTCATTGGTGAGGTCTCCTTCATGTTCACAATTGAATTTATTTCTATTGTTATTGGTTTGGTGGCATACAACATGACCCTCCCTAAAATTTCTAAAGGGAATGACAAGAATGATTTAAAGAAGTTCCTATGTCCTAGAGAAAATATTCCTTGGCTCCAAAATGGATTTAATAGGAATGAATTTAAGATTGAGTGGAAGGACATGGTGCCACTTCTCATCAAGTACATAACTTTGTAAGATAGTCTCAATTGATTTCACTCTAATATATTCCCTATGTTGAATCATTTTCAATATTGTATTACTTTCTTAATTTTCCATATTGGATTCTCTCTTTTCTTTTTAAGTCCACTAAAAAAACATAAATTAATGGGGGGTTTCCTCTGCATCAAGGGATTATTCTTAAAGAATATAAGTTTATTTTATCCCTCTCGCTTAACCTGGGACCTAAACCCTCCCTCATTATGAGCCCCAAATCGATTGTTGATAATTCTAACTAGTAAGATGTGAAAGGGGCTTTAAAATATGTTATTAACACCTAGCCTCCCAGTTCTTCAACTTGGCTCGATCCTAAAAAAAAGTAAAAAATGAAAAGAATGTGATTCCAAAGGAATCCCTTGAATTCTTTGAGAATTCTTCCCCCTCTTGGTCTACAGAGTTAGATTGGACCCTAGTAAATACCACTCAAAAGAACAAAAACTAGGCCCTTGTGCTCTCTTCCCCTCACAATAAATCCCTTAAGACCTCATCCCCTCAAAATATTTTCTCCATATTCACACGCTCTTTGTCTTAAGGGTAAGTTACCTGGCTACCTAAGTATTATGGAAAATGATGATAGTTTATTTTTTCTCTACAATAAAAAATGTAATCATTCAGTGGTTGTTGATGTTAGTATAATTATTTAATTTGATTTCACCTAGGCTTATTAAGCCTACTTAGTTTTCTATGATTATATGAAACTTGTCTACACAATTTTTCATCATTTAGGAGTTCTATAGAAGATGTGTTGATTCCATTTTGACACATCATCCTAGGTTCATGGAGGGCAACGTGCCACCACTCATTGAGTGTTGGAGTCAACTTCTAATTCGACTCAATCACTCACATCTATATGTACTTATTTCTCAAATCAATGAAATGGTCAACTTTTATGATTTTTTGGAATTGTAGCTCGTGGTTCTTTCCAATTCCAGGGGGCTTAACTTTGAAATTTCTATTTTATTTTTTGAAAATTATTTTTTGGAGTAAAAATTATTTGCCATAAATTTTTTTGGAGGCTTAATTTTGTAAATTGATAAAATTATTTTTCTCATAAATTTTTCCCCTTCACTTGAAATTGAGTTCTAGTTTTTTGCAAAAGTGGATTCTTTTTGTCATGAATCCAACAGACACACTCACACACTATCTATAAATTTCCAAAAATAAGGGGGAAAGATAATTAAAGGGGTATAGTGTGTTTTCCATTTTTAATTTAATTTTTTCAAGGTGATCATGTCTCTCACAAATAATCCATTCCATTCGAGTATTCTTTAGAATCCACCTAATAAATGGAAAATAAAATATGGATATTATGGGAACTATCTAGGCATATTTTAGAAGAATGCTGGTTTCATCAAATTGAGGAAATGTAAAAATTCTTTTCAATCATGGTATTTTCCTATGTGATTCTCCAACTCATATAGAAACACCATCCAATCTCACTTGGCCATCTAGAGGGACAACATCACTTGTTGAGCTACATTTGAATCTATTGTTCACTCATTCATGAGATCCATGGATTCTTTGCATTAGTTATTTTCTATAGTAATACCATATCCATCAATTTGGGATGCATATCTATCAGACATAGCATCTCTATTTGTAGAGTCCCATCTTGTAGATTTGGATGATAGCATTGAATACATTCATCTTCTATTTTGTGATGAATTTCATGAACTTACATCACTATTTCCATCTTTGGACGTTTCTCTGACCTCTCTTACATCACCTCATATCATGAAATATTGGGAAAACATTCATGAGTTGTGATATCCAACTTAACTATCTTCATCTACAATAGTATCAGATTCACATTGGTCTAGACATCACCATACATATATGGTCTCTATTCCAGAATATTTCATGGTACATGATCTGTCACACATAAACATTGGATTAGATATATTTGAGCATAATTTGAAAGCATAAATGGCATTATTTTAGTCTTTTCATTATGTGCAACATTTAGAGACATTCATCTTACTTTCTACATATTCCCATCCGAAATGGGAAGTAATATTGCACGCATTTATGGTGTCATTTCTTCCCAAGGGGAGGAATTTTGTTCAACATTTATGGATCATCTTTAGCATCTAATGTCGAGCATCTACCAACACTACATAGAGTTCATCACTTCATATATCTTGGGGGGTTCATATGATCTTCTCTATAGAAGTATTATGAAGTAGTTTGTGGGGGGTTATAATGTGTCCTTCATTTATCACTCTTCTTCTTCTTTACTTTTGCATGTTATTGCATATTATCTCTTTTTATAGGGTATTTTTTTTCCCACTGGGTTTTCTTTCTTTCTCATTTTATGAGAAATGATATTTTTCATGGATACCTCACCCTAGTAGTAGGTGCGACACATTTTTTTATTTTCGTCCTAAGTTATGGTTAAGGGGGAGTGGGGAGGTGTTTGTTGGATATTGCTAATGCATTGGGGATATTTTTTATACATTTAATATGCTTAATCACTATGTTGAGTGATGATGGAACTCTTACTATTGTCATTCATGTTTTGTCACTGATGTCAACATATGTTTCTGTAAAGAGAAGAAGTTGGTTATTATAGTGAAAAGACACTATACAGATTTTTCAAAATGTGCAAAGTCAGATGAGAGTACAAAAAGATGTTGTGATCTTATATCCAAGATCACATGATGTAATGTTGTGTATTGGTTGAGTTATAGATGTTTTGGTGAAGAGTTGTTACTCGACAGTGACAGTGAAAGTTGACAGAGTAAGTCTCTGTGTTTCTGGTATATCTTATAGAAGGTATGAATTCCTTGTATGAGAGCTTAAGGTATGTCGGTTAGTGTATTGAAGAAGGTTCATTAGTCTACGCAAGGTACAAAAATAAGGATGACATCAGTCATGGTGTGTGTTTTGGAGATGACCTATTTGGAAGCCAACTTCAAAGATGTAGCATGTATTATGGATGGCGAACTTGAATTAAGGATGTCAGTCCTTAATTGTTGTAATGTAATTATTGTATACTTAGTTTAGATACTATGTATATCTTAGCAAGGAGTTATGTAATTGTTTGTATATTAGGAAAGCCTAATTGGCCGACCTAATCATGTAGAATGTAATAGGGTATATATGTAAGATATTTTCTTTTGAAAAGACATGGAGAGAATATATGTGATGTAAAAAGGAGAATTGTGGAATCTTTGAGCTTGTGTCTACTGGATATAGAGCAGAGGATAATTGTATACTTCATTGGAACTAATCAAGAAAAGACAATTGTCAAATAGTTCAAAATATTGTGTATTTATTCATATACACTTGTGTTGTGAATAGTGAGTTCTGAAGGTGGACATAACCTTCTTTGGGTAGCAAGCCTAGGAAGTGAGCCTACCCTTCATTTTCTTGACTCCTAACAGGGTTCATCCTCTAACAAGGACTGTGTACTATAATGTTTTAATCAGATCCTAACATGGCTAGATCTTCTAACAAGGATACTATACTCTCAGTACATCATTAGTGGGTGTTAATTCCCACCAGGCTTTTACCTTTAACAGGGTTTCCTTGACAAAAAAATATTATGTTATTGTGTTGGCATTCATTGTGTTCATTGTATTCGATATTGTTGCTATTCAAATTTTAAAGTTTAATAATCTGTCATACAACTGATTCAACCCCCCTCTCAGTTGTACTATGGACTATTATTCCTAACAATTCGTATCAGAGCCTATGGTCCTCAGAGAGAAAGCTTAACAACTTGAGGTGATCTTGGAGATGGAATTCTATAGGTAGGATATTCTAAAATTTGATCCTAAAAAATTTTACAGTTTGAAGAACAAGATGCAAACTCATTTCCTATGTTTGGGCATTGACTACTGGATGATTAAAAATTATCAGGCAGCTAAGAAGGCTGAAGATGAACTGGCAAAGGATACTGATGATGAAAATAAGATTTTCTCATATAACATGGTTGCAAGGGAAGCATTGATCAACACACTCTCTAAAGGATAATTTATTGAGGTAAAAGATCAAGACTTTGCACACAAGATCTCGATAAGATTAGAAGCATTATATGAAGGATACCAGTTTACCAAGTGAGCAAAGTTACATAACTATAAAACTAGGATGGAGAAGCTACAAATGAAGGATGATGAAAGTGTTAGGGCTTATGTACAAAGAGTTACATACGTTGTGATTGGAATCAAAAATTGTGGAGGCACTTTTGAAGAGGAAGAAGTCATTTTGAAGATTCTTAGATCATTAAAACCTATTTACAAGACCAAAATTTAGGCTATAGAAGAGATTATACCTTTGATTCCAAACTTTAGTAGAGAAATGTTGATTGCAAAGCTAACTACTTTTTAAGCTACAGAAATGGGAGATTTGGTACCTAAAGTTGAAACTGCATTTAAAGCATCTACACACAAGAAGATAATATCTTCACTTCCAAGCATGAGGAGTGAAAACATAAAAGAAGAGCTTGGTGAATATGATGAGGAATGGGAATAGATACAAGAAGAGAAAAGAAAGATGGTTGAACTTGTTGCATTGATTCCTAGAAGAGAAAAGAGAGGTAAGGATAAATTTGAAGGAAAGTTACCTTTGAAATGTTTTTCATGCAATAAGATAGGTCACTTTGCATCTATATGTTGTTAGGAATAGGAACATTGAGAGAAGGGGGGGTGAATTAGTGTTCTACAATATTAATTTATGATACTTGAAACTTAACTTAATAACTTAATTGTTGAACTGAATATTAAAGCAAGTAAAGTAAACAACCATAACACATAACACCAGATATGATTACAGGGAAACCTTGGCCAAAGGAAAAACCCCGGTGGGAATTAATATCCACTAATAATTGTACTTGTGTATTATGAACCTGTTAAAGTTCCTTTACCCTGTTTGGAGCAGTCATTATAATTCTTTAATGTTGGAGATTTTCCAACAAGCTAGTGTTGACTATATGTTTGTCATTGATGACAACATATGGTAAGCACTGTGTGTTGAAGCCTGATCAAGAGAGCCTTGAGTATATGTTTCCTAGATATGTTATCAGCATGATATAATAGACGCAAAGGTTTATTCTGAGTGAAGACAATAATACAGTTGTTTGTATCAGTGAGTGTTCCTAATAGGTCCCAGGAAGAGTTCTGTATCTGATTTGCAGTATGGTTATAATGGAGCCTTGCATGTTTATATTTATGTTGTAGATATCTCATTTTTTATATGTTCATGGACATAGAGTTAATTGTGTAGTACAAGTTGAGTTATGAAGTCTCCAGTTGCCAGTTATAGTTTCCAGAGTTTATCAGATGGAGTCAACATTGTTTATGTTGTTGTAGTAGTTGCGCCTATCATTTGGAAATGCGTGCTTGGATTATTGTTTGGAGAAGGGTTAATAATGTTTGGCTAAGAGTGCATGATGTAAATTAGTAGGAAAAGAAAGTATCAGTTAATTTAGTGAAGCCAACAGTGTGAAGCGATACGTTTACTCATATTAAGTTGGGTGGTCCCATTTTGTGTTGTGTGCTTAGTATAGCTGACAGAGATGTTATTGGAGAGTTGTATTGTTTCTCTAATATGATTTAAAGATGGTTCTAATAGGCCAACTTGATTATATCATTTAGAGGAAGATATTTATAGGCAGTCATTTGTGATTGCTAAGTATGGCAGATAGTTGAAAGACAAGAGCAGAGTAGAAGGTGCAAAGTTATAAGTCATTAGTAGAAGGTCTATGTGACAAAGAAGAGAGTTTATGCTATTCATTGGAACTTATTCAAACAACAGGTCTAACTCACAGTTCACCAAGATCCAGATATAGTGCGTATCTGTTAAACAGAAGGTTGCAACCTTCACCCCTTTGAGCAGTGTGCTCCCAGATAGTGTGTCCTCACCCCTAACAAGGTTAATTGTAAAAGACTCCTAATAGGGTCTGACCCTTGACAAGGTCACTATATTTAATGCAATGTAAAGATCAACTCCTAATAGGGATGCAAGATCTTCTAATAGGGATCATTATACTCTAGTGCAGTTTATAGTGGGTGCTAATTCCCACCGGGGCTTTTACCTATTTGGGTTTCCTCGTAACCAAAATTGTGGTGTTGTGTTAAGTGTTATCTTATTGTGCTTATGCTTAATGTTCTTCTATACTTAATTTGATAAATAATTGAATCTTGTAGATAACTGATTCACCCACCCCCCTCTCAGTTATCTCTTGGGACTATTCCTAACATTTAGTAAAATGACCTTGTCAAGGGATGAACCCTATTAGGATTCTTGAAGTAACAAACCCTGTTAGGGGTGATTGGCTCACTACCAAAGCTCACTACTCAATAGAGATGGCTACAACCTCCTGAATATCAGATATATACTATATCTATAATGGTGAGCTATTGTTATGACACTACTTGTCTGATCAGTTCCTTTTGTGTACTGATACTCTAACCTCTTGTAAAGCTCTATATCATTCTTACTTCTCTTCGCATACTTCTTATCTTCTTCTATCAGCTCTATATCATATCTCCTTAATAAATAAAAAGGCGCATGTCTTATTTATAGGTGCAAACAAAACTATTCACTAGGTTGGCCTATAACCTATTACATACAACGCTTCCAAATGAATTGGCTCAAGCGTGTTTACATACATTGATATTATCATGTTTACAATACATTTACAATAGGCACATAGCCTTTACAAAATAAAATAATGATCACTAATCAAAATCTTTCCTGTCAGCTGCATGTTATGTCATGCTCTGCCACTCACTGACTGTGTCACTTCAACTCATTGTATCTCCTTCATACTAGCTCATCTGACCATGCATTCTTAACCATAGCTTACTAACATACTCAAAATATTATTTCCAAGGGCATATACCAAAACTATCTCATACACACGTACGTTGACATTTCGTTCATCAGGTGCTTTACTGACTGTTATGTTCTCCATACTTAGCCGATTTCTTATCTTCTAAGTTGTTGCATTTACTCAAAAACTTCATATGATTTTTTTTCCATAATGACAACACTAAATATTAGTCACATACACCAGTATAGTCAACTTGCCAATAATCTGTTAGAAATACGGAATACTGAGAGGGGGGGAGTGACCCAGTATTCTACAATCTTTTGCTTTCATCCAATTATGGATATAAAAAATTATCTTAATACATGTGTAACATAGTAAACTAAATAAAATGCATAGAAATAAAGAAAATGAACTCATAACACATTATTTGTTCTTGAGGAAACCCTGGCCAAGGGAAAACCCTGGTGGGGATGGTACGCACAAAGATCCACTAATCAAAAGTATCCTATTAAGGATGTTGACCCTGTTAGGATCCTGTTACATGCATATAGTGTCTCGGTCCTAATTAAGGGACTATAGGCCTTGTTAGAAGCCTCAACCCTGCTAAGAGTTGGTAGTACTAATTACAAATGATTACAAGATGAGCCCACTACCCAAACAAGTAATGTACAATGATTACTAATTACAAAAGGGTAAGGTACATAACCTTATACTACTTGCTTGTGTTTCACAACTTTGCATCAATATCTTTCTCTATATCATTACACTTGCATTCATTTTCACATTCCATATGCCTTACATTTATACAAGTTATTATAAACAATAACTTTTACAATTGGCTTTACATAACATAAAGCTTTACACAAAATACATATTTATGCAAGGGTTAACATCTAGGATGTCATCCCTTTGTATTATTAAGACATTATTTTGATAAGAAAAATAATCCCTTAACTCTTTACCAATTATGTCTTCATATTCTGTCTTGTCGGCTTAACACTATCTTTGGTAAAACTACCATAACTTCTTCTGTACATGTCATACAGACTTGTGCTCTTAGATAAGTCTTCAATAGTCATCATATTATCTATGTTCAAGTGTGCAAGCATTGAACTTACTCCAATCGACATCGCCAATCAAAAATTGTCTCCTGGGTACACTGGGAAAATACTGTACATACTTAGACAATTTTTCTTTGCGCTCTGTCATACTTGCTCTCTATCATATGTGGTCTTCATGTAGATTTTATGTTGCCATAATGACAACATCTAGATATCTAACTCAGCCAAATTTCCAACACAATCTCCCCCTTTTTCATTAATGGAAACAAAGAAATATGGTGAAGTTACTAAACTGTATCTTACACAAAAACTTTCTAAGATATACTTTATCTTATATCTCCCTTCTATTAATCTATCCTTCTACTACTCCATATTACTCTACTCCCCCTTTGACATTAATGACAAAGGTGCTCAAAAATTGAACTTCAAGTACTTACACAGTGAGTACATCCGGGTATGCAATCTTGAGGTTTTGGATCTCTTGCTACCAAAATGCCTTGGGTGCATCTACTATTTGGAGATGGGTGCATAATACATAAGTTAGTTTCTCCATCTTTTCTAGATCTATGCTAGGAGCTTGATCATATGTCACAATAGTGGTATCTATCTCCTTGATGTTCTGATTTAACACATCCAATGAGGGGGCAAGTGCATTTCTTAGCTAAGTTTGCCTAACCCTTATCTTAGCCATTTCTTTTTCTACCTTCTCAACCTTATCTATCCAACCTTGATAGACATTATTGCACATGTTTACATCTTGTGATGGATCTAGCAATGATTTTCTCATAGCTACCATCATAGATTATTCTTCCTAAATCTTCTTTGAGAGGTTTGCAGTAAGTTTGTTTTTATCCATACAATCAGCTATCATCTTTCCTCCTTTAGTTGCTAAATCTTTCAGCAAAGCTTGACCAACCTTTAGAGAATTGAGGTCAAGTGAAAAATTTTCTATCATCTCATTCAATTTTTTCTTGATCTATTTTTCTCCTGCAACCTTGGATGCTGATTCTTCTAGATTTGAGAAGTTTTCTTTGAAGTTTAAAAGGATGTTGCTTACATCATCCACTAAATGAACATTTACTATTTTCTTTCCCTCAGGTAGTAAGTTGTTCAGTATGCTTACTAATTCAACAAATAATGGATTTCTCATTACTTGTTTCTCCTTTTCTTTCTCCATTCCTAACACACTTATTTTTATCAAATCTTCTTCTCCCCAAGAGTCTAAACATGTTGTATCATGGGTGAAACTTGACAACAATGAAATTGAGGGTTTAGGGGTAAGGAGTATACTATCCATAACTTCACTCTTTACCTTCACTAGGATTTCCATAGAAAGTTCTTCTTTATGTTCCTCTTCCTTCTCACTTTCATTTCCTATCAGGTTTTCCACTTCCTTTCCTTCTTCCAGTCCAGTTAGGTCTTCAATTTGAACTTGTTTTTGCTACATAGGAGTGTCATCACCGCATAGTATCTCATCCTCTTCTGTTCTCACAAAGGCTTCCTCAAATTTATCAAGATCCTTATCTATTTCTTCTATTGATATTTAAACATTATCAATCATGATAGTGTCATCTTTTGTCTCAGGCATGGGTGCAGACTCCATTGCTTCACTAGGCACTATCACTAAGGGTGCAGAATCCTGTAGACCTATCATTGGTGCATTAAGAATCTCAGCTACTTTTACTTTCTCAATGGCGACTTGGGTTGTAGGTGAAGTGGGAGGATACATGTTTCTATCCAAGAATACCTTCTCAAATGGTTTTTAGTCTCTTCCGCTACCAACTCATAATCCTTGTTCATAATTTGTAGAGTTCTTAGTTTAGTTCTTAGGTGTGGCTTTGCCAAATCCAATAACAATGATTTCTCTTCAAATGAACAAACTAGAAGGCTTTCATCCAATATCTTTTCTCTTATTCTAAGATCTTCTTCTATAGCTTGTCTCTTCAAAAAGTCTAAAATGTTCCATACATTATCTGGTATAACTGTCTTAAGTTCCAAAACTATTTTCTTGAACTTAATCATGTGCTTGATTATCATACCATGGATCTCTAATTTATCTATCTCACTATATTTATCATAGAACTTTTCTATTTGATCAATTCTTCCTTCTTCTACTACCGTGTTCTCAACACTTCAAGATTCAATCTGAATCCTACCTCTGGAGATGCTTGAGTTTTTCTTCCTTTGCTTCTTGTTGTTCTAGAGGATGGGTGGCTTGCACTAGTCTACTTCTTCCTCTTAGACATCTTGTTAGACTCAGGAGGTGGTGTGGACTCCAAATCAATAGTATCTGTGGGTGTAGGAGTGTTTTCTTCTATCTTTTTCTTCTTCTCATTGGGATCATCAATCTTCTGTATTTTCACTTTAGAAGAGGGTGCGCTCTCAAGTTGTAATGAAATCTTGGCTTCCCTTGCCTTATCTAGATCTTTTTGTGTGAATTCATGGATTTTCAGTATGTCTAATGTTATCTTTGATGCTTTTCTATTTATTGCTGCACTATACAAGACTAAATCTTCTTGTCATGTCTTCTCCTCATAAGTACCTTGTCATGGTTCATTGGGATCTTTAGGTGCTGACAGGAGGACTTGTGCATATTCTTCTAAAACATGTTCTCCCACTTCATAACAAAGTGGATGAATCCACTTGGTTCTAGATTCCACTACTTCCATGCAAGTGATGTCTGTCTCCACCATGAAATAAATACTATCCTTATAATTTTCCACTATACTTTAAGGTATCCTATACCTTCTTTGCATCTTGATTTTGAATGTCTTAATTTCCAAGTCCATGAAATCTTTCAAGGTGCTTTTAGATGTTGCCTTTAATGAAATCTGTGGCACTGTAGGTATGCTCCTGTCTAGATAGAGATTTGATACTTTTACACTATATGAGAGTACATATAGATGATCAATGACCCAAACTTGAATGTTTTTCTCTTATCATGTTTAATAGCCCTTATGTTATCCATCAACTATGCATGCAAGATCTCACACAAGTTGAACTCTCCATTTTCCCTTGCAATTCTAATGGCTGCTAGAATAGTGGTTGTGGACACACTATTGACTATGTTTGCATGGTGGAACTTATAACCAAGTATCATAGACATTAGCTTTATGTTCTTCTCCTCTATCAGATCAATGGTCATGCCATGCTTATCACTCTGTGACTTACAAGCCTGCTCCACCAGTTTCCTGACATCCTTGCCAGTAGGAAGAATGGCATCTGTCTTAGGAAGTCTGGTCATCTCATAAATGAGTTTAGCATTTATCTAGACAGGGACTTCTCCAACCTAAAACAACTCATCATGTACTCTCCTAAGTAATATCTTAATCCATTATGATTCATATAACTCATATGCAGTCAAAAACTCTATGATAGGGTTGTTTTCTAGGTGCAGGAGCTCATCCATGAATTCCATGTCATGTTTCATCATTGACCCTAAGTGAAACCTTCTTTTATCTAATCCTACCAGTTCCTTCTTGCAGTAAATGTATGTGTGCATGTCTTCTATGTGCATCACTCCCATAGTTCTATAAAATACCCCTTCAAGGTCATCTAGGAATGACTTGAAAGGATGCTTCTTAAATATGTACCTCTTTCTTTTAGTAACATCAAAAACAATTGTAGTGGACATTACATAATTGAGTAATTGCTCAAATAGGTTTCCAAAGGGTTTCTGAACTGTCATGACCAAACTAGAGTTCTGTAACAATCTTAACTTCCTTTCACTGATGAAATCAACTCTAACCTTCCAACACTAACTGCTTCGATCTCTTGTGCTCTCCAAAGGCTCTAATTCAAATGCAAATATGTGGATAATGAATCTTTGATAACTATAAAAGCAATTTTCTACCATTAATGCTTGCCGCCATAACACAAAATGTAATAGAGAATTTCAATCGCTGTCTCTATTGACAATCAACATGTGCGCTCTTTCATACAACATCAACTAGTATCCAAACATCTAAAACCAAAGGTGCATACTCAGAGGGTGATTATACCATCCGCGCAGGAGTCTAGAGCTATTCTAGCTCCCCCTACGACCAAGAGGGCCATTCATCTAGAAGTAGAAGGTGCATCCATTATGAATGCATCCACTACATAGTCATCAACATTATCTTTCTTTACTTCCATCCAAATATTTCTCACATCTTCTGTAGCTTTCACAAACTTGACTTCTCCAGATTCATCCAGAATTGATCCTTGAGACTTATTAAGTCTTTCTTGTCTTTTCACTTGTGATCTGCAAAACTTTGAGATGTGTCCAACCTTGTTACAAGAGTGACAAATGATAGGAGGCCTTATATTCCTTGGTGCATTGATGTGGGTTACCATACTACATTGTTTGGCAGTGTGACCATTGTAATTGCATATTTGACATGTAATGTTATGAGGACTTATAACATTCTACTATGGATGATTTCTCTGATTTTGTTGAGTCTGACTTCTTTGATTTGATCTACAATTCATAGCTTTATGACCAAACTTATTGCATGAATAACAATAGCCATTAAAGGGTCTTACCTCTTTACAATCTCCTACTATATGTCCATGCTTGTTACAAGCATAACAAGTTTGGTTTACCAACTTGAGTTCATCCTTAGATGGTTCAGCTTTAGCTTCAGTATTATTTTCAGTCTTAGCTTATGTAGATTCTTCTAGTGCTTTCATTCTTTCTCGCATATCATTCATTTGATTTTGTGCTTCATTGAATCCAATACTAGTGGTATCTCCTTTAATCTTTTGTGCATACAATTGTGACTCTATTAGATCCTTGTGTGCAATTTTTCAATATGATTCTTTGCTTCAGTCAATTCAGATTCCACCTGCTTCTTAATGTTATCTAACTCCAAGATTTTCATGTTTTCTTGCCACATTTCTTCATCCAACTGCTTATTTTCTTTGACATGTTATTCATAGGCTTCATGATTGTTAAATATATTTTCATCCAACTCTTCAATCTGATCCTTCAAAGATGTATTTTTCTCATTTAGCTTTTTGACCATTTTTCCTAAATCACTTGTAGAACAATCTTTCAAATCTTTTCTCAATTTCTTGATGAATACTTGAGAACCACTAACCCTCAATTTCAATTCTTCAATTTCTTTTTTAGATCTGTCAAGGTCTTCAAGATTTTCCTCAAGATTCTTCTTCAGATGTTTCACTTCTCTTGTATCCATGATATCCTCAAGTGGTTAACCTTATCTTCTGAGGACCAAAGCTCTAATACCAATTTTTAGCAATAGGAACACTGAGAGGGGAGGGGGGGGGTGAATCAGTGCTCTACAATATTAATTTATGATACTTGAAACTTAAATTAAATACTTAATTGCTGAACTGAATATTAAAGAAAGTAAAGTAAACAACCATAATACATAACACTAGATTTGATCACTAGGAAACCTTGGCCAAAGGAAAAACCCTGGTGGGAATTAATACCCACTAATAATTGCACTTGTGTATTATGAACTTGTTAAAGTTCCTTTTCCCTATTAGGAGTAGTCATTACAATGCTTTATTATAATGACCTTGTCAAGGGTCAGACCCTGTTAGGAGTCTTGATGTAACAAACTCTGTTAGAGGTGGTTGGCTCACTGCTAGAGCTCACTTCTCAATAGAGAAGGATACAACCTCCTAGATATCAAATATACACTATATCTGTAATGGTGAACTACTGCTATGACACTGCTTGTCTGATTAGTTCCTTTTGTACACTGATGCTTTAACCTCTTGTAAAGCTCTATATCATTCTGACTGCTTTTCACATACTTATTCTCTTCTTCCCTCAACTCTATATCATATCTCCTCAACAAATACAAAGGTGCATGTCTTATTTATAGGTGCAAACAAAACTACTCACTAGGTTAGCCTATAACCTATTACGTACAATGATTTCCAATGAATTGGCTCAAGAATGTTTACATACATTGATATTATCATTTTTACAACACATTTAGAATAGGTGCATAGCCTTTAAGAAATAAAATAATGATCACTAATCAAAATCTTTCTCATGGGCTGCATGCTCTATTCTGCTCTATCACTCACTGACTGTGTCACTTCAACTTGCTATATCTTCTTCATACTAACTCATCTGACCATGCGTTCTTGACCATAGCTTACTAACATACTTAAAAGCTTATCTTCAAGGGTGCATACCAAAACTCACTCATACACACATGCATTGACATTCGGTTCATCAGGTGCTTTACTGACTGCTCTGTTCTCCATACTTAGTCAATTTCTTATCTTCTAAGTTATTGTGCTTACTCCAAAACTTCATATGACTTTGTTTCCATATTGACAACACTAAATATTAGTCATATACACCAATATAGTCAGCTTGCCAATAGATGTCCTACAAGAGTTCCTATGCACAAACCTAAGTTTTCAAGTCTAAGTATTCAAAGGATAAGGAATATTATTATGCTAGTGAAGGTATTTCTGATGATGATGATTTGGATTATGAGGAGATTGGATTTATTTCTATAAAAGATGAAAAACTAGTGCATGAGGAAAAATCTTTAGTATCTCATGTTGATTATAAATCTGAATAGAATATAGAGAATGGTTTCTCACGTCATATGACTAGAGACAAAAATAAGTTTGTTAAATTAGTAAATTATGATGGAGGTGTTGTGAGACTCAGAGACAATGATCCTAAACCTATCATAGGAGTAGGATCTATGACTTTGGATGGAAAGACTAATACTGATAATGTACTACTTGTTGATGAACTTAAACATAACTTGTTGAGTATTGGATAGTTGATGGACAAAGAATTTCAATTACAATTCACTGATGGTAAATGTTTTATCAAAGTAAGGAAGGAAAGCTGAGTGCAACCGGTACTAAATCTAGAGGTAATGTATTTGAATTAAATACATATGGAGCCTCTTGTTTTGTTACGAAGGTAGATAAAAGTTGGTTATGGCACATAATATTTTGTCATGTTAATTTTGATAATATTGTGAATGCAAGTTTGACTAATGAAGTAAGAGATCTACCAAAGATTGTGAAACCATCTAACACTATATGAAGAGAATGTGTTATGGGAAAATAGACTAGAAGCAGTTACAAAAGTAAAGCATATACATCAAAAGGAAAGTTGGATCTGGTACATACAAATTTATGTGGACCTACAAGGACAAGATCATACTATAATGAAAGGTATTGTATACCTATTGTTGATGAATTTTCTAGAATGGTGTGGTTCACTTACTTGAAAGAGAAATAAAAAGTATTTGATAAATTCAAGATATTCAAAGCAAAAGTAGAAAATGAATTAGGCTTAAAGATAAAATGTTTGAGGTCAGACAGAGGTGGAAATTTTACTTCAAATTTATTCAATTTAGGTACTGCGAAGAGCATGGAATACAAAGACGTACATATGCTCCTAGGACTCCACAATAGAATGGGATAGTAGAGCAAAGAAAAAGAACTATACTTGATGCTACTAGGATAATCTTGCTTTAAGGAAATGTATCTCATATGCATTGGAGAGAAGCTATTGGGACAACAGTGTACACTTTGAAAAGAATCAAATCAAAGAAGGTACAAGTAAGACTCCTTATGAATTGTGGTAAATGATCATACTCCTACTATAAAATATTTTAGAATATTTGGTAGTAAATGCTATATCAAGAGAGATAATAAGTAGGGAAGTTTGATGCTAGGAAGTGATAAGGAATTTTTCTTAGTTATTCTACTAAGAGAAAGGCTTATAAAATTTTTTATTTGAGATTAAGAAAGATGACTTAAAGTAACAATGTGAAGATAGATGAAAGGTTTCAGATACAAGAGAAAATGTATTATTGTAATCAGAATACATTGATCAATGAGGTTGATACTACCAAAGAAGAACTTGTTGAGGTTGAATGTGAAAATGAGACTTTTGATGATGATACAAATGAGGCTACTGAGGTTCCTAAGACTCTAAGGTATGTAAAGAAAGACCATCCTGAAAAAAAATTTATTCGTAATACAAATCAATGAGTAATGACTAGATCAAAGGCTAGAGAATAAATTTGTTTGATTTCTCAAGTTGAACCGAAGACTATAGATGAAGCTTGTAGAGATGAATCTTGGATAAATGATATGAAGTAAGAGTTAGATCAGATAAAGAAAAATAACACTTGGGAATTACTTCCTAGACCTAAAAACAAAAATGTAATAGGAACTAAATGGGTTTTCAGAAACAAAATGAATCAAGGAGTTGTAGTAAGAAAAAAAATCAAGATTGGTATGTAAAGGCTATTCACAATAAGAAAGCCTAGATTTTGAAGAGACATTTGCTCATGTTGCTAGAATAGAAGTTGTGAGATTATTCTTGGCTTATGCTACACATAAGAACTTCAAGGTAAATCAGATGGATGTGAAATCTGCATTCTTGAATTGGGATCTTGAAGAAGAAGTGTATATAGAACAACCTGATGGATTTCCTCTATGCGAAGATGGAGACATGTTATGCAAGTTGAAAAAGGCACTATATGGATTGAAGCAAGCTCCAAGGGCTTGGTATGAAAGGTTAGACAAATACTTACTTCAACTTGGGTTTAGAAAAGGTAATGCTGACAGTAATTTATATTTAAGAACTAGTGAAGATGGAGTTTTGATAATATAAGTTTTTTTTTATGATATTATCTTTGGAGGCAATGATGAATTGTGTGAGAAATTTTCTAAAGAGATGGAAAATGAATTTGAGATGTCCATGATAGGTGAAATGAAATTCTTTCTTGGAATGCAAATAAATCAGAGCAAGAATGGTATTTTTATTTCTTAGACTAAGTATCTTAAATGAATGTTGTAAAAGTTTGGAATAGAAGATTGTAAACCAGTTGGTACGCCCATGGTGACTGGTAATAAGTTGACAAATGATGATGAAAAAAAGTATGTTTTTCAAACCAAGTACAAATCAATGGTTCAAGGATTACAATATATAACTCATTCTAGACCAGATATTGCTAATGTTGTTGGAATTGTGGCTAGATATCAGGAAGAACCTAAAGAAACACACCTAGCTTCTATGAAAAGGATACTTAGATATCTGAAAGGAACTATAGACTATGCCTTATGGTATGATAGAAATGATGACTTTGAACTTCATGCTTATACTGATGTTGATTGGTCAGGTAATATTGATGATAAGAAGTGTACTAGTGGAGGTGCATTTTTCCTTGGGAAAAAGTTGGTTTCATGGCTGAGTAAGAAACAAGATTGTATAGCTCAATCTATTGCAAAATCAAAGTATGTTGTTGCTGCTACTAACTACAATCAAATTGTTTGGATGAAACAAATGTTGAAAGACATTGGAATAACTTTTGATGAACCAGTGGTTATCCATTGTGATAACACCAGTACAGTAAATATGTCAAAGAATCATGTGATGCATTAAAAAACTAAGCATATTTCTATTAAGTATCACTTCTTGAGAGACAAGGTGGAAGAGAAGGAAATAAGATTGGAATATATTAGTACAAAGGAACAAATAGTAGACATCTTTACAAAGCCATTACCAAAAGAAAACTTTGAGTATCTTAGATGTATGCTTGGGGTTCAAGCCCCTCCTAGTTAGAATTAAATGATGTAGGGATGCATCAGTCTAGAGGTTTTTAGAGCCTTATCATATTTTGGACTTGATGTGGGGATCTACTCCTTAGGGGGAGTGATCATCGAAGACAGTTGATGACTTATGCCACCCTTTCCATTATTGTCAAAGGGGCAAGAGCTATGAGAAAATCCTACACGAAAGAGACTATGTATTGAGGAAAGAGATTATGCGGTAAAGATATTGAGAGAATACTTTTGGGTTAATGGATTTTCCCATATGTTGCCATCAATGCCAATGGGGGAGATTGTTGGATATTGCTAATGCATTGGGGAGATTGTTGATACATTTAATATGTTTAATCACTACATTGAGTGATGCTCGAACTGGTTTTGTTGTCATTCATGTTTTGTCACTAATGTCAACATATGTTTTTGTGAAGAGAATAGGCTGGTTACTACAGTGTACGGATACTATACAAGCTAAGTTACAAATTTTTTGGTGAAGACTGGTTACTGGACAGTGATAGTGAAGTTTGACAGAGTAAGTCTCTGTGTTTCTGGTATATCTTATAGAAGGTATGGATTTCATGTATGCGACCTTAAGGTTTGGCAGTTAGTGTATTAAAAAAGGTTCGTTGGTCTGCACAATGTACAGAAAGAAGGATGATGTCAGCTATGGTGTGTGTTCTAGAGATGGCCTATTTGGAAGCTAACTTCAGAGATGTAGCATGTATTATGGATGGCAAAATTGAATTAAGGATGTTGGTCCTTAATTGTTGTAATGTAATTATTTAGACTTGGTTTAGATATCGTGTGTATCTTAGCAAGGACTTATGTAATTTTTTGTATATTAGGAAAGCCTAATTGGCCAACCTAATCATGTAGAATGTAATAGGGTATATATTGTAAGATCTTTTCTTTTGAAAAGATATAGAAAGAATATATGTGATGTAAAAAGGAGAATTATCGAAGCTGCAAGCTTCTGTCTTCTAGATGTAGAGCAGAGGATAATTGTATACTTCATTGGAACTGATCAAGAAAAGACAGTTGCTATTAGACAGTTCAAAAGATTGTGTATTTCTTCATAAACACTTGTGTTGCAAATAGTGAGTATGTATCCTAACAGGGTCTATCCTCTAACAAGGACTATGTACTGTAATGTTTTAATCAGCTCCTAACATGGCTAGATCTTCTAACAAGGATACTATACTCTTAGTTCATCATTAGTGGGTGTTAATTCCCACTGGTGTTTTACCTTTAATAACAAGGTTTCCTCGACAACAAAATATTGTGTTATTGTGATGGCATTCATTATGTTCATTGGATTTGATACTGCTGCTATTCAAAGTTTAAAGATTAATAATCTGTCATACAACTGATTCACCCCCCCTCTTAGTTGTATTGTGGACTGTTATTCCTAACAGTGTTAGTGTAATTATTTTATTTTATTTCTTTTAGTCTTATTAAGCCTACTCAGTCGTCTATGATTATATGACACTTGTCTACACAAGTTGTCATCATTTAGGAGTTGTATAGAAGATGTGTTGATTCCATTTCGACACATCATCCTAGGTTCGTGGGAGGAAACCCTCCACCAGTCATTGAGTGTTGGAGTTGACTTTTTATTTCACCCAATTAATCACATCTATATTTACTTACTTCTCCAATAAATGAAATGGTCAACTTTGTTCTTCTAATTTATCTCTTAGATCTTGGCTAAATCTATAGTTGGCACAACTCTATATTGCCAAGAAGAAGATAAAATGGATTAAGGTATTGGTTGAACAAGATTATATAGTAGGGGACTGGTCTAAAGACGTCAAGGATGCTAGAACTTGAGAAGCAACTAAAGAGATTTCAATTAGTATTGATGATTGGGCCTTTATTGGGGAGAAGGTTAGGGAACTCTATGATTTGATTTCCTCAAAAGGAGAAAAGAAAGAAATATTATATGCCACTACCAATATTAAAAATAATTAGTATCAAGTTAACAAGAAGCTGGAAGAGATTGTTGATTTCAAAAAGGAGATGATGGATAAGACTTTGTGATCTCGCCATTTTTTTAGGATGAACTTGAACATGTATGGAAAAAAAGGAAGAAGAAAGAAATGCAGACCATGAGGGAGATGGAAGGACCTACTACTTTAATCTCAGAGTAACAAAGACATGAAAAGGCGGCTTCTTGAACCTTCTAGAGGAATTAAATCAAGAGCGGAAGAAGGCTACTTGGCCCCTACTCTTTAGTCTTTTTCCCTCTATGCTTTTTGGTTTTTTGTAGGGCTATATCATGTTTTTTTTCTTTTCTCTAGTTCTTTCATCAGTTTAGTTCTAGGGTCTTTTGTTGGTTGAATTCACTCCTTGTGAATTCACTTTAGGAATGTTGTTTGACTTGATGTAAGTGTTAGGCTCCCCTCATGATTTACTTAATCAGAACATCATTAAAAATTTGATACATTATTTAATTCAAAAAATCATTCTAAATCTCATATTTTATGGAGGTTGACTTCTTTCTAAATCTCTCATAATTTATATTTTACTTTTTTTACTACATTTCATGATATATCAAATCATGGGTAAAGAAAATCGTACTGGTGTAAAACCACATCAATATGAAAATAAAATTGTCTTTGACAAACATGTACACATTTTATATTATTAAGGATACATTTTGTAGAACACATAATAAATAATGATCAGTGAAATATACAATATTGGAAGTTTGGCCATTATTAATGTATGCACAGTACCTATTATACTATTTTTCTTTTCTTAACTTGTATACCTTGATTACATATTTAAACTCACTCAAAATTTCAATTGTTTTACAAAAAAAAATACAAAATCAATATATATATATATATATATATATATATATATATATATATATATATATATATAGTTTATGAATTGATTAGGTGAGTTTTTTCAACAAAGTTCTGAATCACTCCATAATACATCATCAAGATGTTAAATAACTAAGACACACAAAGACTTAATATAATTATATATATATATATTATTCAATAACATATCTTTCCAAATTTAATATAATTCATATTTCACTTTTGACATATTTGTTATAATTTTGAATTATAGATAAAAAAATAAAAAAATATACACAATAAATTAAAAAAATATATTTTGAAAAATATATCATAAACAATGATCAATGCCATATACACTGATGAGAGTTTACCCATTGTTTTGTTTTTCTTTCTTTTAAATTTTCTTTCTTAATCAAATTCAGGTGTAAGAATTCAAACAAGTACAACTAATAAGCTACATTATTCAATAACAAAATCTTTCAAAAACTCATATATTAATGAAGCTTGACTTCTTTCTAAATCCAATACAATCACTACAACATCAAGCGAAAAGAACATGATCTTGTAGCTCAGAGATAACGTTACACAATCAATTTTCAGTAGCCCAGAAACATTAAGTTAGTTAACAATGGTGTTACAGAAGCAGTAGGATGGTATACCTACCATTAACTGTTAAAAACCCTAACAATAATCCATAGTGAATACCAATTAATATAATGTAATGTCTGATTGCTTGTTCAAGGCTTCTGTACCGCTGTGATAGTTAGCAGACATTTAGTAGTTGAGAATTAGGAGAAAAAACGTTAAGGAATATGTCTGAAAAGTGATATGTGAGATTTCTGTGTATCCCAGTTCAATAATTTCGTATTAAACTTTTATTTTCTCATTCAACACGTCACGCAATGAAAGAAAACAGATCTCATACTACGTATCATATGACGACCTAAAATTCATGTGAAAATCTTTAAATTATATGAAATTCACAGCTAAAATTCATGTGTAATTGCAGAGAAGGTGCTGTTTCTTGTGAGTGGATTTAATGTGGAAAGTTTATAATGTCGAATTTCATAGAAATTTGTGAGATTTTCAAGCCGTCAATTTCTGGTTACATGTGATGGCTGTCGTTCACGAATTCACCGCCATTATTTGACTCTCGCATAAAAAGGAAGTTTAGTTATTATATAAAATGTCAATGAGCTCAAGTCCAAAAAGTTAGAGTGAGGAATGTAGTTTCTCAAAGGTCAATTTATTTGTTTAGTAAAAATATTGATATATAATATTGAAGAAGATGCTTACCTTGTCTGGTTGGTGTAAGGCCACCAGACAAAATATTTGGTTACGTTCTAGCCACCATTTGGCAACAAGATTGTAGAAAAATTGTAGATAAAGGAATGTTCTAACTTCAAGATTTTGATTAAAAAGTTAATTTTCAAATTTATTAAAATAGTATATAAGTTTTGATTAGATAAATTGGCACAGGGTCCAAAATCTTAGATATGAATGAGAACAATTTAGCAATTTAGAAATTATTTAAAAGAAGAGGGCAACTTAGAAACTACTTTTTGTTGGAAATAAATTTAATAGATATGGTGGTGATTTTAATTCTATATTTTAATAAATTAATATATTGTAAAAGGAAGGAAATGTGATAAAATCATATAAGCTAGTTAGATTAATGACTTCAATTTAAAATGAAGAGAGAAATGTACAAATATATGTTTAAAATAAATTTAATGGATATGGTAAGTTTATTTTCATGATTATTTTATTTATAAAAATATATATTGTAAAGGAATCAAATGTAGAAATGGCATGAAAAATTTCAATAAAATCATATAAGTTAATTATATATGAATAAATTCAAGTTGAGAAAAAGAATACACCCTCCGCACTATCCTAAAGTATTAGTTAGGGCACCTCAAATAGAACCTAATAAATGAAACATGCAACACAACATAAGTTGACCTCAAGTGCGTTGAACATTAACAAAAATAGGTTGTGAATCAAGCAAGATTGAATCTAAACTTCAAATGTGTCATAGCACATCCTCAAATAAAATGAAATAGATCAGGATCAATCACAAATCCACATACTTAGTTGGCCCATATTTCAACACCATTGTCAAAATTTGTCAACTGTTTGTCTTCGTATCATTGTCCATAGAAACCAATAAAACCATGTAGACCACCATGTAAGATATGTAGACCATTATCCATCTTACTTCAATCATTTCATGATGTAACCAATCATCAAATGCATGTGGAAATAAATTAATTCATTAAACAAGTGCTCACAGTACAAATTGAATAGACTATGTGACATCAACATTATGAATATCATGGACTAAAATAACAAAAACCCTAAAAATCATGTCATTGGTTCAATACACTATCCACAACTTCTTCCTAGAGATGCATATCCAAACCATTCACTATGGTAGAATGCAAAGAATTCTAACAAGTCAATTGGAAAACCTTAAATTGATAGACTATATCTAGAGTTCAAGCCCTTATAACCTTTTTTTGTGAAAGATATTATGTCTTGAAAGCATGCTAATAGTCATCTACAACTCATTAAATTATAAATCCTAAACCACATAATAAGATGATGTAATGTAGTAAAATGTGCTCCGCACAATACTATTAGAAAGTAAAGTCCACCAAGATAACTGAGAGGGGGGGTGAAATGATTATGATATAAATACAACTTTTATCACCTTTAATAGATTTCAACCATGTAAACAATCTAATCAACAACCATAGAAAGATATACATACACAACAACACAATAACACAAGTGTTAGGAATGGGAACACTGAGAGGGGGGGGGGGTTTGAATCAATGTTCACTGTATTTTATCTTTTTACTTTAATCTTTAAACTGAACTTGAATGTTTAAGAACTGAAATAAACATTCACATAAAATGAAACATGAAATCAACACATGACACCAATATGGTTGTGGGTAAACCCAAATAGGTAAAAACCCCGATGGGAATTGACACCCACTAATATTCTGCACTAGTGTTTTGTGATCCTTGTTAGAAGATCCTCAACCATGTTAGGAGTTTCTTTACAATGCATTAAGTACAGTAGACCTTGGTAAGGGTCAGACCTTGTTAGGAGTCTTTTATGATAGTCCCTGTTAGGGGAGAGGACGCACTATCCTAGAGCTCACTTCTCAAGTGGTGAAGGCTACAACCTTCTAATCTTAGATACACACTATATCTGCTGGATGAACTATCACTGTGACACTGCTTGTCAGATCAATTCCTTTGATGGGCCGATGCTTTGACCTCTTGCAAAGCTCTAATACATATTATTGCCTCTTTGCATACTTATGCTCTGCTTAACACAACTATCTATCAACTTCCATGCTAAATATAATGGGCACATCTCATATTTATACGTGCATACAAAATAAACAACTAGGTCAACCCTTAAACCTATTACATACAACGCTTCCAAATGAATTGGCTTAAGCATGTTTACAATAAAACATATATAGATGTTGGTAACCTAATTATAATAGGCACATAGCCTTTACAACATTAGAATATAGTCGCAACATAAAATGATAACTGCCAGTTGTTTGCTTTCTTCTTCACTGGCACATACTGGCTGTGCAACTTCAACTGACTGTATCTTTCTCATCCTTGCATATCTGACTATGCGTTCATAGACTAAGCATGAATATAGTCTAACAAACTTAACTTTCAGGGCTCATACCATAATTCTTCCATACGCACGTGCGCTGATGCTTTAAGCTGCAGGAACCTTGTACACTGTCCAGTCTTCAACGCTTAACTGGTTTCTGATCTTCTTATCAAGTGCACTGACTCCAAACTTCTATATGACTTTGTTTCCATAATGAAAACACTATATTAATTCATATACATCAGTATAGCTAACTTGTCAACAATCTCCCCCTTTTTCATTGATGGAAACAAAGGAATATGGCCAAGTTGCTAACTGTCCTTAACACAAAAAACTTTTGTCATCTATACATATACTTATATCTCCCTATACATATTATGATCCATATTATATACACAACTCCCCTTTGACATTAATGAAAAAGGTGTTACAAAACTGTATCTATCCATACTTACTGAGGGAAAATATTTGGATATGCAATCTTTAGGTTCTGGATCTCCTTCTTCCAAAATGTGATCAAAGAGTTTACTATCTAGAGATGGACACATAATGCATACTGAAGCTTCTCCATTTTCTTCAAATCTGTGGAAGGACCTTGATCATAGGTTATCATGGTGGCATCAATCTCTTTGATGTTCTAATTTAGAATGTCTAATGAGGGCACAAGAACATTCCTCAACTGAGTCTGTCTAGCCCTTAATTTTTTTCATCTCTTTTTCTGCCTTCTCAATTTTGTCTATCTGAGCTTGGTAGACATTATTGCACATGTTCACATCTGTGGATGTGTCTTTCACTGAACTCTTCACTTTCTCAATCATAGCTTCTGCCTCTTTTATTTTCTTGAAATGAGCATCAGTAAGCTTATCTTGATCCATGCATTCTGCAATGATTTTTATTCCTTGATCTACAAATTCTTTTGAGGATGCTTTACCAGTCTTGAGTGAGCTAAGGTCAAGTGCAAAGTTGTTCATCAATTCATTCAATCTCCTCTTTAGATACTTTTCTTCTGCAACTAGGGATGCAGATTCTTCAAGGCTTGCGAAATTGCTTTTGAAATGTGAGATGACTATACTCACATCATCAACAGAGTGTATTTTTGACACTTTCTTGTCCTCTGGCAACAGATTGTTCAAAATGTTTACTGATTCTACTAGGAGAGGATTCCTTATCACTTTATTTTCTTTGGCTTTCTCCATAGCTAAGACACTGAACTTAATCAGGTCTTCTTCTCTCCATGAGTCCAAACTAGATGTGTCAAGTGTCAAACTTGAAAAAAATGCTATTGAAGGAGTGATGGGAGTGCTATCCATCACTTCTTGATTTACCTTGACTAGTTCAACTGATGGTTCATTATTCTTTTCTTTTTCTGTTTCTTTCCTTTCTTCTTCTTTTTCTATTTTTTCTTTTTCTTGTTCTTTTTCTTCCATCTTTTCTTCTTCTTTCTCATCTGTTATATTTTCAATCAATACCTCTTCTTGATGAATGGGAGGTGTGTTGCTGCATAAAATTTTAGCTTCTTGTGTGCTCACAAAAGCTTCCTCAAACTTGTCCAACTCAGTTTCTGTGGCCACCATTGCAATCTCTACATTGTCAATGAAGATGGTGTTGTCCTTGAGTGATTCTGTCATGGGCACAGAATTATCTGCCTCTGATTGTGTTTCCACTACAGGTGCTGAATCATGAGGACCTATAGATTGTACCTTGATGGTCTCTGACCCTTTGGTAACCATTGTGGGTACATGTGTTGTGGGTGTTGGATACAATTATCTGAAGGACATTGTTGGATTAGCTATGTGTTGTCTTTGATGTCACACAAATGTCATATCAATTATCATTCTCAGTGTCTACTGAGTTCAGTCGGTCAGCTAAGTGGTTCTCAGTGTCTACCGAGCTCAGTCGGTAAGCTAGGTGGTTTTTAGTGTCTACCGAGATCTCTCGGGTGTCAAAAGGAAACATGACAGGGAAACAGTGTTAATCGAGCCTCCTCGGTTATCGAAGGAAAATTAGTGGTTACCGAGCTCTCTCGATCTCCGAAGGATGTTGCATAATTCATTGTGGTTACCGAGTTCACTCGGTCACCGAAGGAAATCTTTTCAAGATTAATGTTTACCGAGCAAGGTCGACCCTTCAAAGGATTTTGTTGTTATAGTTTGTTTACCCAAGCTGACTGTTATAATAATTGTTAATGCCGACTTGACAATCTAAATGTTAATTAAAATGGCATATATATATAGAAGGTCAAGTGGTGAATAAAATATATACAGCATGTAGAAATCATTTTGAAAAAAGGGTATATGCGAATTTTGAAGGATGGTTAGATATCCTTGAGGAGCAGCAAAGATTTATTTGATCAGTAAGGATCTAGTGAAGCAGAACAGAGATCTATACTCAGCAATTCAGTTGCAGGTCATTTCATTGTTACTCTCTTACAATTGTAGCAGTGATATCAAAATCTCTTAACCGACTTGGTTTAACAACCATTTTGTAAATCCTCTAACAAGGTGACAGTTCTATTGAATTATTTCAAGACCTCTTACAAGGCCACCCTAGTAGGGTGATTAAATCCTCTAACAAGGTCACACCTAACAGTGTGTTTTGTAACTTTTTACCGGGTTGGCTTCTAACCGGGCATCACTTTAGAAGAGTGAAAAATAGTAACTAGTTACATTGGTGGTTTTTCCCATATTGGGTTTCCATGGTAAATCTAGTGTCTCTTGTGTTCATGTTATTTTCTTTATTCATGTAAGTTAATTAGTGATGAATGCTTAAGAACAGTTTAATTATTACACACTTCAAGGATCAAGTTTTAGCATTTCTCTGTATATTTACCGAGTGGCACAGTAAATAATTTGTTAAGATATTTAAGGGATTAGTGATAATATTTTGTGGTTAACTAATTCACCCCCCCTTTCAGTTACTGCATCTATATTTCCAACAATTGATATCAGAACTTTTGGTGCTTGCAGGAAGGGTTTCAAGGACCTAAGCTAAAGATCAAGATGTCTTACAAAAGAGAAATTCCAAGGCTTAACAAAAATAACTTTTCAGCATGGCAAGGTCTCATGAGACTACATCTGGCTTCCATTGGTGATTCACGATGCAAATATATTGATCAAGAATATACAATTCCTACTAGCACATTAACTATTGAAGACATTGCAGAGAAGAAGAACCATAACACTATGATGATAGACATTGCATCAGCTCTTAGCTATGAAGAATTTGATGAAATCAAAGACTGCACAACTGCTCATGAAATGTGGAACAAGCTGAAGAAAATCTATGGCAGTGATGACAATGTGAAGAGAGCCAAAGTAGAGAGCCTAACAGGATAGTTTGATCAGATGAAAATGAGAGAAGAAGAAAACATTGCAAAATATGTTGAAAGGATCAAGACAAGTGTTAGTGCAATTATAGCTTCTGGAGGAAAAATTGATGATGAAACTGTTATAAGTAAGGTTCTTAGAACATTACTTCCTATTTATGCAATAAGATTTTCTGCTATTCAAGAAAGAAGATGTGAAGAAAATCACAATATAACTTTGGATGCCTTAGTTGGAAGATTGACAGCCTTTGAACTGGATAACTATGACAACTATGTTCCAACTTCTAAAAATATTGAATCAGCTTTTGAGGCCAAACTTTCACTCAAGAAAGGGAAGAAAATCCAATCAGAAAGTGAAGAAGAATCAGAGGAAAGTTCTAATAGCGACCTTGAAGTTATTGAAGCATTACTTGCAAAGAAGTATTCAAGAGGCAAAGGAAAATACAAAGGTAAAACTCCCTTAATCTATTTTTCATGTGAAGAAATTGGTCATATTGCAGCTAGGTGTCCAAACAAGCAAAGTAAAGATGAGAAGAAAAGTTACAAGTACAATGGCAAGAATAATTTCAAATCATTCAAGGATAAAGGTAAGAAAACATGTTTTTTAGCTAAAGATTCGGATGATAGTGAAGAAGAAATTGTTTTCATTGTTGTAAAAGATGAATCTGATAATGATGAAGATGAGATGGCACTTATCTCTCATATAAGCAAGAATGATACATGGATTATAGATAGTGGATGTTCACATCATATGATTGGTGACAAGACTAAGTTTGAAGACTTTGAAAACTTTGATGGTGGTAATGTAAGGTTTGGAAACAATGAACCTTGTTGTATAAAAGGAAAGGGACGAATTTCATTAACCAAAGAACTTATATGTGATAATGCATATTGGGTTGAAGGACTAAAGCATAATCTTCTAAGTGTAGCATAGCTAATTAACATTGGATTCAAATTTGAATTCATGAATGGCAAAGCAAGACTGCTGGATGACAAAGGAAAACTGATAGGATCAGGCAAACAAACCAAAGGTAACTTGTTTTATCTTGATCTTGGTGATTACTCATATTTTATTGCTCAAATTGAAGAAAGTTGGTTATGGCACAAAAGGTTATGTCATGTAAATTTTGACAACATGATGAAAATAAGAAAATTCAAGAAAGTAAGAGGTATTCCTACTTTGAAGAAACCTGATGTTGGTCTATGCAAGAATTGTCAAATTGGTAAAATGGGAAAGTCTAGTTTTAAAAGTAAAAACTATCAGTCTGAAGAAATTTTGGAAATTGTGCATACTGATTTATGTGGACCTATTGGAATTGAGAGCTATACCGAAGAAAAATTCTTTATTCTCTTTGTTGATGATTACTCTAGAATGATGACTATTATGTATTTAAGAGAAAAGTCAGAAGCATTTGAGAAGTTCAAATGGTATTTAGCAAGAGTAGAAAAGGAAACAGGAAAAAGAATAAAATGTTTGAGATCAGACAGAGGTGGTGAATTCATCTCCCATGAATTCAATAATTTTTGCATTGAAAGAGGAATCAAAAGATAGGTATCAGCCTCGAGAACTCTTGAGTAGAATGGAATAGCTGAAAGAAGGAATAGATCTATCATGGACTATGCAAGGACTCTAATGATTGAAAAGAACATTGCTATGAAATACTAGAAGGAAGCTATCAGCACTGCAGTTCATACCTTAAACTGAGTACAGCTGAGAAAAGATACATTCAAGACTCCGTATGAGCTATGGTATGGCTACAAACCAAATGTAAGTTACCTAAAAGTATTTGGTAGTAAATGTTATATCTTAAAAGAATCTAGAAAAGGAAAATTTGATGTAAAAAGTGATGAAGGAATATTTTGGGATATTCTTGCAAAAGCAAGGCATATAGATGTCTAAATTTGTCTACTCACAAAATCATAGAAAGTGCACATGTGAGAATTGATGAGTTTACAGAAAAGACTGAAGAAGAAAGCAAAAAGGAACTAGAGGATTACAAAAAATTTGTTTACATCGAACCTAATACACTACCAAACACATCTGTCAATAAGGAAACTACATCTACCAAGCCCAGTACAATAACTGAGTCACAAGAAGAAGTTCAGACCGAGTCACAAAGTACCGAGTCTCAGTCTGAAGCTATCGAGCAAGTATCTACCGAGCCCAAGCAACCTGAACCTAAAGATGAAGAAGATGACAATGTAACTCATTCAGGAAGTAAGGAACCTATATTGGCCAAGTACGTCAGAAAACATCATAAACCAGATCAGATTATTGGAAACAAATCAGATGGTACTATGACAAGAAGTAAACTAAAAGGTACATGTTTATTTGCTGATTTTGAACCTAAAAATGTCAAAGATGCATTGGAAAATGAAATTTGGATTGAGGATATGAATGAAGAAATAGAGAAAATAGAGAAAAATAAGACATGGACTCTTGTACCTAGGCCTAAAGATAAAAATATAATTGGGACAAAATGGGTATTCAGAAATAAGTTGAATGAAGATGGTCAAGTATCAAGAAACAAAGCAAGATTGGTATGTAAAGGATATTCTCAAGAAGAAGGAATAGATTATGGAGAGACTTTTTCTCTTGTTGCAAGATTAGAAGGTGTGAGGACTTTACTTGCATATGCAGCACATAAAGGATTTAAGGTATATTAGATGGATATAAAATCTACATTTCTCAATGGTATTCTTGAGGAAGAAGTCTACATTGAGCAACCTGAAGGTTTTATTGATCCAGACAAAAGGGATATGGTCTACAAATTACACAAAGCATTGTATGGTCTGAAACAAGCTCCTAGAGCATGGTATGAAAGATTACATAACTATCTTACTCATATTGATTTCAAAACAGCTAATGAAAACAGTAATTTATACATCAAAGAAGGATCAGATAACAAAATTGTTTTGGCAGAAATATTTGTGGATGATACTGTGTTTACAGGAAATGATGATCAGTGCAAAGAATTTTCAAAGCATATGAACAAAGAATTTGAAATGTCTATGTTTGGTCAGATAAAAAAATTTCTTGGACTTCAGATTCAACAGAACAAAAATGGTATCTACATCACTCAGTCTAAATATATCAGGGAAATACTTAAGAAATTTGGTATGGAAGATTCAAAACCAGTTGGTACACCCACGTGTACTGGACTGAAGCTTACCAAAGATGATGATTCAAAAGAAGTAGATCAGACCTTATACAGATCAATGATTGGAAAATTACAGTATGTAGTACACACAAGGCCTGATATTGCCTTAGCAGTTGGTATAGTGGCAAGATTCTCGGCTAAACCCAGAGAAAATCACATGATGGCAATCAAAAGAATCTTGAGGTATTTAAGGGGAACTGAAGATTATGGCTTGTGGTATAAATTTGGAGGCAATCTAGATTTAAAAGTGCTTATTGATGTTGATTGGGCAGGAAACATTGATGACAGAAAAAGTACAAGTGGTGGAGCATTCTTTCTTGGCAAGAGGTTAGTATCTTGGACTAGTAAAAAGCAAAACTGCACATCTCAATCCACAGCAGAAGCAAAATATGTTGCTACAGCAGTAAACTGCTCTAATATTGTATGGTTTAAATAGCTTTTGGAAGGCATGAAGGTTGAGATCAAAGAACCAGTTGTTATGTTTTGTGATAATACAAGTGCAATAAATATTTCAAAGAATCCAGTAATGCATTCCAAAACCAAGCACATTGCAATTAAATATCACTTTGTCAGAGAATTGGTGGAGGACAAGGAAATCAGATTGGAATATATTCATACAAAAGAACAAATTGCAAATATCTTCACCAAGCCACTACCTAAGGATGCATTCTTGTATCTAAGAGGCAAGTTAGGGGTCACTCCCCTATCCGAGGTTCACTAAATAAAGTTTTAGTGATGCATCAACCAGAACATGTTGAAGATCAATCAGTTGATGCAGCATAGTCAGGGAATCATTGCATATGAATCAGTACATAAGTTACATTGATATTTACTGAAACTGTGTAAGTTGTCTTTGGCATGTGTTGTCAAAGAGGGAGAGTTTGCTATAATTTCAAGAAATTTCTAAGAAGAATAATTTGAGAAGTTAAGAGGGAGAGTTCTCAGTCAGAAAGAAGTTTGAAGATGATGAGAATCAGAATGAAGCTAAGGATATGTATCTTACTCTAGGTTTCTCTATGAAATTTCATTGTGCTATGACATGTTGTGTTGCCATCAATGCCAAAGAGGGAGATTGTTGGATACAATTGTCTGAAGGACATTGTTGGATTAGCTATGTGTTGTCTTTGATGTCACACAAATGTCATATCAATTATCATTCTCAGTGTCTACCGAGTTCAGTCAGTCAGCTAAGCGGTTCTCAGTGTCTACCGAGCTCAGTCAGTCAGCTAGGCGGTTTTTAGTGTCTACCGAGATCTCTCAGGTGTCAAAAGGAAACATGATAGGGAAACTGTGTTAACCGAGCCTCCTTGGTTATCGAAGGAAAATTAGTGGTTACCGAGCTCTCTCGGTCTCTGAAGGATGTTGCAGAATTCACTGTGGTTACCGAGTTCACTCGGTCACCGAAGGAAATCTTTTCAGGATTAATGTTTACCAAGGAAGGTCGGCCCTTCAAAGGATTTTGTTGTTACAATTTTTTTATCCAAGCCGACTATTATAATAATTGTTAGTGCCGACTTGACAATCTAAATGTTAATTAAAATGGCATATATATATAGAAGGTCAAGTGGTGAATAAAATATATACAGCATGTAGAAATCATTTTGAAAAAAGGGTATATGCAAATTTTGAAGGATGGTTAGATATCCTTGAGGAGCAGCAAAGATTTATTTGATCAGTAAGGATCTAGTGAAGCAAAATAGAGATCTATATTCAGTAATTTAGTTGCAGGTCATTTCATTGTTACTCTCTTACATTTGTAGCAGTGATATCAAAATCTCTTAACCGACTTGGTTTAACAACCATTTTGTAAATCCTCTAACAAGGTGACAATTCTATTGAATTGTTTCAAGACCTCTTACAAGGCCACTCCTAGCAAGGTGATTAAATCCTCTAACAAGGTCACACCTAACAGTGTGTTTTGTAACCTTTTACCGGGTTGGCTTCTAACCGGGCATCACTTCAGAAGAGTGAAAAACAGTAACTAGTTACATTGGTGGTTTTTCCCATATTGGGTTTCCACGGTAAATCTAGTGTCTCTTGTGTTCATGTTATTTTCTTTATTCATGTAAGTTAATCAGTGATGAATGCTTAAGAACAGTTTAATTATTACACACTTCAAGGATCAAGTTTTAGCATTTCTCTGTATATTTACCGAGTGGCACAGTAAATAATTTGTTAAGATATTTAAGGGATCAGTGGTAATATTTTATGGTTAACTGATTCACCCCCGATCTTAGTTACTGCATCTATATTTCCAACAGTGGGTGCAATAGGTGGATACATGTTTATGTTCATAAAAACTTTCTCAAAGGCTTTCTCTATCTATTTGGAAACTAATTCATAGTTTGTATCCATTATATTTAGAGTTCTTGTCTTGGTTCTGAGGTGAGGCTTCACCAGATCTAACAGCAACTTCTTTTCTTCTAGTTCACATACAGGAAGAGTTTCATCTAAGATCTTTTCCCTTATTTGCATATCTTCTTAAATAGCCTATCTCTTTTGGAATTCTAGGATATTCCATACATTGTCAAGGATCATTGTTTTTAGTTCCAAGACTATCCTTTTGAACTTGATCATGTGCATTATGATCATGCTATGAATCTCTGATTTGTCTATTTCACTATACTTATCATAAAACTTCTTTACTTGATCAATTCTTCCCTCATCAATTATTCTAGCACTTAGCACACTGAGACTAGGTTTGAAACTTACTTTAGGAGGTGCTTGAGTGTTCTTTCTACTTCTTGTTTCTCGTGAGGATGGATGACTAGTGCCAACTTCTTTCTTCCTCTTTGGCATTGCCTTATACTCAGGAGGAGCAGTAAGGTCAATGGTTTCCTTGGGCGTAGAAGGAGTATCCTTAGTTATATCCTTCTATTCATCAAATTTCTCTATCTTTACCTTCTTCAACTTGGGATCTTCTAATTCTGCCTTTGTTGCATTTGCGCTCTTTAGCTCCAAAGCAATCTTTTGTTCTTTTTCTTTGTCAAGATGTACTTGAGACACACCATGTATTATGAAGATCTCTGATGTGACTTTAGCAACCTTTCTTTTTGTTGCTACGTTGTTTAGCTTGGCATCTACTTCTCTTTTCTTCTCCTCATAAGTTCCCCATCTAGGTTCATTAGGGTCAGTAGGAACTGTAAGCAATACTTGAGCATATGCTTCTAAAACTTGTTCCTCTACTTCATAGCCAAATGGATGAATCCACTTTGTTCTAGGAACTACTTCCTCCATGCATGTTTTATCTATTTCAACCATAAAAAAAATTGTATCATTGTACTTTTCAACAATTTTTTCTAGAATTTTGAACCTCATTTTCATCTTAGCCCTGAAGGTCTTCAATTCCAATGTTACATAATCTCTCAATGTACTCTTAGTGGATGCCTTACTAGATATATGTGGCATGGTTGGAATGGACTTGTCCAAATACAAATCTGATACTCTCCCAACTATATGAAGGTACATGTAAATGATCAAAGACCCAAACCTGAATATCTTGGTCTTGTCATGCTTGATTGCCTTGATGTTATCAATCAACTATGCATGTAAGATCTCACACAAGTTGAACTCTTCATCTTCCTTCACAAGTCTAATGGCTGCTAGAATTGTGCCCGTAGACACACTATTCACTCCGCTGGTGTGATGAAATCTGTATCCAAGTATCATACACATCAATTTGATGTTTGCTTGCTCAACAAGCTCAATTTTCATTCTACGCCTATCACTCCTTGACTTACATGTCTGCTCAACAATTTTCATGACATCCTTGCCTACTGGAAGGATGACACCTATCTTTGATAGGCCTATCATCTCATATATCAAGTCACTAGTAATTCTGACTGGCACATCACCCCATCCAAAATAGGTCATCATGAATTCTGCTCAAAATTATTTTAATCCATTTGGTCTCATAGAATTCATAGGCCATAGCATACTCAACTATGGGGTGATCATTCCACTTTGCATATTGTATCGTCTTAAAATGGAAGCACTTCCCTAATAAGAGCATTTACCCCTCTGAGTAGGTGGTTTGGGGTCATGTTAAGTGCCTTGATTGGGTCTTTGCATATATTTGGATTTTCTCCCCACTTTCCACTTCTTCCCTACACTTGATTTCCTCATTCTAGGTGAAATTAAGGTTAGGATCTTAAGAATTCTCCTAAATTTACCTCTTCCATGGCTCTATTTTCTAGGTAGGATTTAGAAATGGAACTTCCTAGCCTTCATCATGATAATCATAGGATTTTATGTCTATCACTGACATTCTATCCTATTCTGGCATCAATTCTATGTTTATGGGCATTCCCGGGACCTCCTGACTTGGTTCTGAGTCAACTTGGGACCAGGGTCAGGGTCGAGTTAGAACCTGACTAGGTCAGGGTCGAGTTCAAACCTGACTAGGTCATGGTTGAGCTTGACCCTAACTAGGTCACGTCCAACCTTGACTTTGACCCGTTCTTTCAAAATTCTAATTTCCATAATTTTCGGGCTTCGAGCTTTTGAGAGATTTATTTTCCCGCCTCCGGGTCAGCCATTTCAGGTTTCAGGATGGTAAATCCTTTAATTGCATTTAATCTAGGTATATTTTCTAAAGGTGAGGACCTAATTGGGATTTAATTCTCCAAGGTGGCCCATCTAGAGGAGTGTGCCCTAGATCACTATAAAAGGAGGCCTTCATCTCTCATTTTCACATCAAGTTTTCATATCTCATTATCAAGTTTTGCAATCAATCATCTAGAGCTCTCAAGTTCAAGAAAGTCTTCAAGCATTCAAGTGTTCAAGCATCCATTCATCAAGGAGATCCATTGTTAGCCATTGAAGGATTCAATCTCTTTGGAGCCCCCTTGAAGAGCCATCCTTCTCCATTCATTCAAGCGTTCTCATATGCAAAGATCAATTCAAGATTGGTGTTGAAGATCAAATACCATTGATTGGAGACATCCTACATCCATTGAAGCATTCCTACTTGTGGATTTAAGGATTCGAACCCTCTACAAGGACTTCAACATAAGCAAGGTGATTTGTTTCAATTACTTTGTTTATGCACAATATATTTTAATTCAATTTCAAGGTTAATTCCTAAACTGGGGTTTGACCAAGCCAAACCCCCCATACAAAAAAAAAACCCATTTTCTTGCAGGTACAAGTGCAGAATTTTGGATCTGAGAGCGAATTTGGATACCCTTTTCTGAAAACTTTCGAGATCTATGAACAGAATTCAAATCGGACTTCAAATAAAGAATGTGGTATTTGACCTTTTATGAGGGTCAAACCCGAGCTGAGCCGTCTTGAGGAAAGATTAATGAGTTTTCCCTGTCTCGGCATTTCCAGTCTAGGATAGGTTTCAGATTTTCTCGAAAGTGTACATAGACATCAAAATTCAATATTTTCTAGATCTACCCTAAGTTGAGGTTAGTACTTGTATTTCAATTATTCTATATTCCAAACATAATATCCATCCACAAGGGAAATATTAGATTTACTTTCTCTCTTCCATATTCATCCACAAATTGATTCAATTGTGTATTAACCTCTAGGTTGATCAAATTAGATCTCTTCCTTGGGGAATTTGGGTTTTGAGTATAGATCTCATATTTCCCCTCTACATTTGAATGGTGGTGAATCCATTTTATCATCATTCATTTTGGTGAACCCGACATACTTACTCTCTTTTCTTTTGTGGAATTGGATGCCTTATTGTGCTTTCCTTTTATCTTGTTAGTATTAGATTTTTCCTTTGTGATTGATCTTGCATGCTAATTAGACTTCATATTCATGCTTTATGTGTTCTAGTTTAGTTCATTTGCATTACATTGGTTTATGAGCTTTACTACCACTAGTCCTACTTATAACATTCCGGTTAGAAGAAGTCATAGACTCATGGGTGCCTTTGAACTTGAATCTTCTTCTCCTTTCCTTAGGATCCTGGATGATAACCTAATTCTTCATGATTCCAATCCTCCTATGGAGAAAAACTCTTCTCACTCATCTCATGATGAGGATGATGCTTAAGAGTTCCTCCTAAACAAGTCAAAAAACTTTCCACTAAACTTGATAAAATGGGTAATTGGCTTCTTCAAGAAAACCATAATCAAGATTCCATTCAAGCTATAGAGGTTCTTAAGAAAGTTCTCTATGATAGTGATCAAGGTATTAACCTCTTGCATGATATTTCTCATCTTGTGCATTCAAATGTTAAACCTTTAGCTCAAGAAGCTCAAGATTTAGGGTTAATTCCTCCTATCACTAGTGTTGAACCTCCTTCTAATCCTTTACCTAGTATTCCTATCTATACTCCTTCTTTGGTGATTGCGATGGTTCCCTCTATTCCTATGAGTGTTCCTCCTATATCCCTTCCTAAATCACAACCTTCATATCATAATGTTCCTTTTACTTATTCCAATCTACTTCAAACTATAGTTCCTAGTGTTCCTCCAGTTGTGTCCTCTATTCTTGCAGCTTCTTACACTTTACCTAGTGTGTTTAATGTTGCTACTCCTATTTCCTCTAATGATTCAACAATCATGAGTTTGGCCCAAACTGTATCATCCTTACAGCAACAACTTTCTTCATTAACTCAAAACAAGTTTAGTATTCCTACATGTGACATGGGTAGTCCCTTGTCCCAGGATATTATTCATACTCCTGTTCATTGGCAAGGTGAGATGCCTCGTCTTGAGAATTATAATGGAAAAGGAGATCCTATTCATCATGTTAAAACATTCCAAATCCTTTGTAGTGATTATGCTCATGACCATAAGATTTTAGCCAAACTATTTGCTAGAACCTTTCGTGACAAGGCCTTACAATGGTATTGTTCCTTGCCTCCTTATTCCATTGATTCCTTTCCACAATTTTCTAATGCCTTTATTCAACAATTTCAAAATAATATTGGCCTACAAGTGTCATTGACTGATTTAATGCATTGTAAACAAAGTGCTAAAGAAAAATTGACTGAATTCATTGGTAGATTTAAGCATTTGCATGCTCAGATTTCCTATCCTATTCCTGATATTGATATTCAACATATGTTTATTTCAAATTTGCAAAAGGATATTAGAGATAAGATTCTGCTTACTAAATTTACCTCTTTTCAACAACTTTGTGCAGCCCTTCATCATTATCAATTACAAGTGATTCAATTTGAGAGCAACACTCCAATGGCTCCTGTTCTAGTTGATAAGAGTGATAGTACTCCTAATCCAAACAAGTTTCAAAAATTCAACAACTATGTCAAGATAAACAAACAAGTGAATGCAGTTGCTAATCAAGTTGTTGTTGCATCTCATAATGCCACTTCTACATCCACTGCTTTTTGATTAAATTGTACATTTACTCCTCTTGCTAAAACTTTACATGCTATTATGAATAGGTTGTTAGCTGCTAATATGATTACTTTCCCTCCTATTCGACCTCTTTTACCTACTACTATTGCATCTAAATCTTTTGATCAAAATGCTTTTTTTCAATATCATCGTCAGAATGGTCATGATACTGAGAGATGTTATTCTTTAAAACATAAGGTTCAAGATCTCATTGATTCTAAGGTTTTATCTATTGACAATCTGGATAGTAGTGGGAATCAATCTATCTCTCCTCCTAATCAGAACCTTCAAATCTATACGAATCCTTTACCTATGCATGATACTAATACTATTGCTCAACCATCTTCTATGGAAATTATGTATGATTCAAAGATGGATGATCTCAATCATGTTGTTAATCAAGTGGAGCATATTCATAAGTCTATATCTTCACCTCAACCCTCACCTCAAGTTCAATCTCAACCTCAAGTTAAACCTAAACCTAAATTGAAACCTAAACCTAAACCTTGACAACAATTCAAGAATAAAAGACCTTAGGAACTTTTGATTGCCTTTGATGACTCTAAGATTATTAAAGCTCCTGATGGTCCCCTTTACATTGCTGCTAGGATTGCTCAGATACCTACTCATGGTTGTCTTGTTGATCCTACCTCCTTAGTCAATGTTATCACTGAAGAAAATATTTTTATGAAAAGTTTACAATGTGAATTTTATGATACATTGGATGTGTGGATTCAAACTTGCAATGGTTTTCTTTATCCCTCATTTGGTTCTATTACCTTGCCAATTGAACTTTTTGGAAAAATTGTGAACACTACCTTTGTTGTGGTTCCTACTTCTAATCAATTTCAAGTTAAGCTAGGTTTTCCTTGGTTGACTTCCATACATGTTGTTGCTTCACCTATCCATAAGTGTCTTAAGTTCATTCATGATGGAAAAGTGAAGATGATCAATCATAGTTTATATCAACCTTCTAGGCCTAGAGATTGTGCTTCTTTAGATTTCTTTTGGCCTTCCTTACGTAATTCATGTCCTCCTAGACCTGATAATCTTTTTTGATCATATCAAGCTTATAAGCATCATAAGATTCTTCAATTAAGCATACCCCCTATGGATCTTAATCATGGTCTTTTACCTACACCTTCGATACCTCCTTTAACTATGGCTTCTAGTTCTGTTAATCAAGTTCCTCCTACTAAACCTATCAAAGATCATGTGATTGTTTCTCCTATGGATAATAATTCTATTGATCTTCCTAAAAAACTTGTGAAGGATCCTGTGATTGTTCCTCCTAGTTCTCAACCTATTTCAAATAAATCAAAATGTAATTGATTTGCTAATGAATGTCGTAAAAAGCATCGTGCTCATGCTAAAGCTAAAAGATCTCTACCTTCTTTGGATAAACCTATGCATAATGTATTAGAAGATGTTGTTACTAATAATGATGTTCACATGCATGATTATGATGATTCTATTTGTATCTCGGATCCTATTTTTATTAATTTGGATGAAGAAGATACTCTTGATAATACTGATGATGTTAATGATGAATATGAGACTATTGACATTGACACTGATTTATCTAATATTCTTTCATCACAATTAACTCTTACACCTAGTGTCAAACATTGTGATTCTCAAGAGGATCCTTGTTTGGAACTAGCTATCATTCCTACTATATTGGATATAGTCCCTCTTGTGACTTACCCACCTTCCCTAAATGATATACAATCAGATGGGGAAAGTAGGTGGCATGCTTTACCGGCTTGTCCTTTGTGGTAGCTTTGTTGTGTGTTTTCCAGTTGTACTATGCTTCTCTCATAATGTGATTGCTAACTGTTGTTAGATTCTTTTACATGATCCTTGTTACTCAGTAGGTGTAAGGTGATAAAGGAATCAAAATTGTTGTTCAAATTCTTCTATATGTATCTCTTTTTATGCGTTGTTCAATGTTATGTCATAAATGTGCTATTGTTCGTAAATGTTTCCTTGTGTAATCTGCTTGGATTCGAGATATGGTAGCACTAATTCTTTTTGGTCTCCATGTCATGGTCCGAAAAGATTCTCCTTCGTATATCTTATGTGATCTTTCCTCCTTTGTGATTGTAGTTCTACTGTCTTTGGGGAATGATGTCAATTCATTTGCAATAATATCATATATATATTGTCTTATGATCATACTAACCCCATGGTAGGTAGATCCCTTTCATGTTCTCTATATGTTTCTATGATATTTCCTTGGATTTGTCTTTGTCTGGGGGCATCTCAATGTGTCAACGTAATCAGTGGAGTTGCTTATGTTTTTGTTAAAGCCATTGCTCCTATTAAAGTGTCAGCAATGACTTTAACGTGGGGGCATATGCTTTGCTCACTTTTTGCACACATGCACATTTCAATACGCACATATTTTTCAAGATACTTCTTTTCCCTTTTTTGATTAGTAACTAATCCTTAAAGCATGGATTTATATTTTAGGATCTCTTGATCCCTCCAGTTTCAAACACATGTATATTGTGATCCCTTAAGGTCGGAAGTGTCCTTAAGACTGGATCTCTTTTGTTTTTATTTTTGGTTTTATTCTTATGGAATAGAATATTCCTAAGGAAAAATTCTTGATGGGTTGACTAGTGAGTAGCCACATTCACTAGGTGATTCAATTCCATCTTTCCAGTTGCACCATTTTCCTGTGTGGTTCACAATGGGACATAAGTTCTCATTGGGTGAGGTAATCACACCTTCTTTCTCTCTCTAGAGATGTCTCTCTTATTGTGATCTAGGAGTTGACGAAGACTTGAGTCCTTGGGGGCTTAAGGTTTCTCTTTATCCTTTGGATTACGATAAGATTACCTTTTTTTTTTTTTTCTGATCTCCTTTACCAAGAGTTTGCATCGAGTCCATACTCTTGCTAAAGTGGGGGCTTAATGTATCATCTTAAAATGGAAGCACTTCCCTTATAAGAGCATTTAGCCCTCTGAGTAGGTTTTTTGGGGTCATGTTAAGCACCTTGATTGGGTCTTTACATGTATTTGGATTTTCTCCCCACTTTCCACTTCTTCCCTACACTTGATTTCTTCATTCTAGGTGAAATTAAGGTTAGGATCTTAAGAATTCTCCTAAATTTCCCTCTTTCATGGCTCTATTTTCTAGGTAGGATTTAGAAATGGATCCTCCTAGCCTTCATCATGATAATCATAGGATTTTATGTCTATCACTGACATTATATCATGTTCTGGCATTAGTTCTAGGTTTCTAGGCATCCCCAAGACCTCTTGACTTGGTTCTGAGTCAACCTGGGACCAAGTTCAGGGTCGAGTTAGAGCCTGACTAGGTTAGGGTCAAGTTTGAACCTGACTAGGTCAGGGTCAAGCTTGACCCTAACTAGGTTAGGTCCAACCTTGACTTTGACCCCTTCTTTCAAAATTCCAATTTCCAACATTTTCGGGCTTCGGGCTTTTGGGAGATTTATTTTCCCGCCTCCGGGTCAGCCATTTGAGGTTTTGGGATGGTAAATCCTTTAATTGCATTTAATCTAGGTATATTTTCTAAATATGAGGACCTAATTGGGATTTAATTCTCCAAGGTGGCCCATCTAGAGGAGTGTTCCCTAGATCACTATAAAAGGAGGCCTTCCTCTCTCATTTTCACATCAAGTTTTCATATCTGATAATCAAGTTTTGCAATCAAGCATCTAGAGCTCTCAAGTGCAAGAAAGTCTTCAGGCATTCAAGTGTTCAAGCATCCATTCATCAAGGAGATCCATTGTTAGCCATTGAAGGATTCAATTTCTTTGGAGCCCCCTTGAAGATCCATCCTCCTCCATTCAGTCAAGCCTTCTCATATGCAAAGATCAAGTCCAGATTGGTGTTGAAGATCAAATACCATTGATTGGAGACATCCTACATCCATTGAAGCATTCCTACTTGTGGATTTGAGGATTCAAACCCTTTACAAGGACTTCAACATAAGCAAGGTGATTTGTTTCAATTACTTTGTTTATGCACAATATATTTTAATTCAATTTCAAGGTTAATTCTTAAACTAGGGTTTGACCAAGGCAAACCCCCCATATAACAAAAAACCCCATTTTCTTGCAGGTACAGGTGTAGAATTTTGGATCTGAGAGAAAATTTGGATACCCTTTTCTGTAAACTTCTAAGATTTGTGAATAGAATTCGAATTGGACTTCAAATAAAGAATGTGCTATTTGACCTTTTATGAGGGTCAAACCCAAGCTGAGCTACCTTGAAGAAATATTTATGGGTTTTCTCTATCCCGGGATTTCTAGTCTTGGACAAGTTTTAGATTCTCCTGAAAGTGTACACAAACATTAGAATTCAACATTTTCTAGATCTGCCCTAATTTGAGGTTAGTACTTGTATTTCAATTATTCTATATTCCAAACATAATATCCATCCACAAGGGAAATATTAGATTTACTTTCTCTTTTCCATATTCATCCAGAAATTGATTCGATTGTATATTAACCTCTAGGTTGATCAAATCAAATCTCTTCCATGGGGAATTTGGGTTTTGAGAATAGATCACATATTTCCCCCTCTACATTTGAATGGTGGTGAATCCATTTTACCATCATTCACATATTCATCCATGAAGGTTTTGTTTGGTTTTAACATTGTTTCCATGTGCACCCTTAACTTGTCCAATCCTAGTTGTTCCTTCTTACAGTAGATGTAAGCCCTAATGTCTTCCACATGCATAATGCCCATAGGCATGTGGGAGAATGCTCCCTTTAAGTCATCTAGGGTAGACTTAAATGGATGCTTCTTAAAGACATATCTTTTCTTTTTTGCAACATGAAAAACTATGTGAGTGGCCATCACTTACTTGTTTTATCACTTTCCAACTGTATTCTAAGATAACCTAAAGACTTTTGAATCGACACGGTGAACTAGAGTTTTTGCAATCAAACAAGTGTACTAAAAATCACTGATAGATCAATCTGCAAGTCTTCACAGTAACTTCTAAGGCTCTTTCTACTCTCCTATTACTCTGAATTTGAATGCAATGAGTAATCAAACAACTTTTTGTGTACTTAAAGTGAAAATTCCACCATTAATGCTTGTCGCGTAAACCAGGTTGTCACTTAAAAATTTCCAACTTGAGTTTTGCTAATAATCAGTATGTGCACTCTTGCACGAAGGTTCCTTTATACTCCAAAATCTTAAGTTCAAAGGTGCATACTCTGAGAGTGAGTATACCAGCCACATAGGGGTCTGGAGCTAAATTATCTCCCCCTATGACCCTGAGGGCCATTCATCCAGATGTAGAGGGTGCGTCCACTATGGATGCATCCAACACATTCTCATCAACTTTATCCTTCTTTCCGTCTATCTAAATCAAGCTCACATCCTCTGAGGCTTTCACAAACTTGAATTCTCCTTCTGGATCCAAAACTAGTTCTTCATCCTTTTTAGGGCTTTCCTGACCTTGCGTCCTTGATCTATAGAACTTTGAGATATGTCCAGCCTTGTTACAAGAGTGAAAAATGATTGGAGGTCTTATATTTCTTAGCGTATTGACATGAGTCACCATTCTAGATTGTCTCACTGAGTGACCATTATAGTTACATATCTGACATGTAACATTATGAGAACTTCTTATATTTGTCTGATTCTAATTTCTCTGATCATGCTGAATCCTGTTCTTCTTACTAGTCTTGCAATTCATATCTTTGTGATGAAATTTATTACATAAATAATAGTAACCATTAAAAGGTCTTACCTCTATACAGCTCCTTTCTATGTGTCCATGCTTGTTACATGCAAAACAAGTGTGGTCTACTGGCTTGCGCTCAATCTTAGGTGGTTCACCATTATCTTTGGTTTGATCTTTAGTCTTCTCAATATTAGTAGAGTCTTTCTGTGTATCCTTTCTTGCTCTCATGTTGTCAATCTGATTTTGTGCTTCATTGTATCCAATATATCTAGTGTCTCCTTTGGCTCTTCTTGCATACAACAGAGATTCTATCAAATCAGAACTAGTGTCTATTTTGTCAATATGATTCTTTGCTTCTTTCAATTTAGACTCCAAACTTTCTTTTATAATCCTTAGCTCCAATATTTCCAAGTTTTCATGCCTTAGTTCTTCATTGAGTTGAAGGTTCTCTTTGATTTGTTCATTATAGACTTCCTAATATTTGATCATCTTATCATCGAATTCTTCAAGTAGTTCTTTTAAAGATGCATTGTCTTTATTTAGCTTCTTAACATTTGCTCCTAGATCACTGTTAGAGAATTCTTTCAAATCCTTTCTCAGTCTTTTGATAACTAATTGAGCATCACTGACCTTTTCCTTTAGTTCTTCAATTTCTCTTTCTAATTTGTCTAGGCCTTCAAGAGCAGCTTCAAGATTTCTTTTTAGATGTTTCATTTCTACTTTGTCCATGATCTCCTCAAGTGGTTAAACTTCTTTTCTGAGGACCAGAGCTCTGATACCAATTATTATGAATGGGAATACTAAGAGGGGGGGTGGGTGAATCAGTGTTCACTATATTTTATCTTTTTACTTTAATCTTTAAACTAAACTTGAATGTTTAAGAAATGAAATAAACATTCACATAAACATGAAACATGAAATCAACACATGACACCAATATGGTTATGGGGAAACCCAAATATGTAAAAACCCTGGTGGGAATTGACACCCACTAATATTCTGCACTAGTGTTTTGTGATCCTTGTTAGAAGATCCTTAACCATGTTAGGAGTTGCTTTACAATGCATTAAGTACAGTAGACCTTGTTAAGGGTCAGACCCTGTTAGGATTCTTTTACAATAGTCCCTGTTAGGGGAGAGGACGCACTGTCCTAGAGCTCACTACTCAAGTGGTGAAGGCTACAACCTTCTGATCTCAGATACACACTATATCTGTTGGATGAACTGTCACTGTGACTCTTCTTGTCAAATCGGTTCCTTTGATGTGCTGATGCTTTGATCTCTTGCAAAGCTCTAACAAATCTTATTTCCTCTTCACATACTTATTCTTTTCTTAACACAACTATCTATCAATGTCCATACTTTAAAATATAATGGGCGCATCTCATATTTATACACTCAAAATAAATAACTAGGTCAGCCCTTAAACCTATTGCATGCAACACTTCCAAATGAATTAGCTTAAGCATGTTTACAATCAAACATATATACATGTTAGAAACCTAATTACAATAGGCACATAGCCTTTACAACATTAGAATATAGTCACAACACAAAATGATAACTATCGGCTACTTGCTCTGTTCTTCACTAGCACATACTGGCTGTGCAACTTCAATTGACTATATCTTTCTCATCCTTGCATATCTGATTATGCGTTCATAGACTAAGCATGAATATAGTCTAACAAACTTAACTTCCATGGTGTATACCATAATTATGATGTACGTATGTGCACTGATGCTCTGAGCTACAGGAACTCTGTACACTGTCCAATCTTCAACACTTAACCAATTTATGATCTTCTCATCAAGTGCGCTGACTCCAAACTACCATATGACTTTTTTTCCATGATGACAACATGATATTAAGTCATATACATCAGTATAGACAACTTTCCAACAACAAGATATGTTGACTAGGGAATCTCTTGATCAAAGAGTAAACCCTAGTGGGAATGATGTCCACAAAGGATGCACTAATATCAAAATTCCTTGTGAGAGGATGGACTATGTTAGGAGCCTTATGAAATACATTTAGTACATATGAATCTCTATTAGGAGACATTGAATCCCAGTTAAAAGATTATAACCCTGTTAGGAGTTATGGAAGACAGAAGGACCCACTATCCAAACAAATTTAAGGGAAAGATCATTGTACAACTGATCACTATATTACTCAATAGAATCATACCAAAAGATTATTGATCTCAACAATTTATCACTTCTCCTCTAACTATGCCAAACTGTACCAACTGCTTCATCAGATCTCAATTCCAGATCTATGTGCTTTGCATATCCTCTTACAACAAGTATTGCTTAATTTCGCAATTCACTTCCACATAATTCTTACCATTCCTTTATTAAAATAAGGAAAATAATAATTCCTTTATACCACACTCAAATAATTTTAAATGAGTTGGCATAAAAATTACAAAATAAAAATCTTCCACACGTTACACAATATTCCACAATTACATAAAATTATCATCTTCCAATTAAGATGATTCTTCACTCGTGTGACCTCTGACCTTTCTATCATGTCCATGTCACAATCATCATGTATTAATCATCTGTACAACTTCACATGCTTAGATTCTCTCCTGATTTGGAGATATCATCCGATTTCCACAAACTGCTTCTTAGGAACACTGCATGAATACTGCTTCCACTGATCTACACATAACTATCATGAATAGTTGAATTTCCATATGTGCTCTTAACCATGATCTTAGGAAACATTATAGATTAAGTCCTCAACTCTTCATAGATTGATCTTCAATATATCACATGTGCTAATACAAACATTGTCTGCATCTCTGCTAATCTTCAATAGATCACTATGTTGACATCAATGACAATCACAGTCATGAATGCAACAAAAACTACTACAAATGGTTTTGAATACTCACCCATAATATATATTTAGCATTCATTCCTAACAATCTTCCCCATTAGAATTTATGGCAACATAGATGAAAAAACATCTAAGCTCCATGAATACCAACACTGCAACACTACTGCTCTGAAATATTTTCAAATCCTCTTCATCAATAAAATCTTGCTTCATTTTCCAACTGAATTCTTTTAGCTTTCCATTTTATATTTCTTGTATCCTTCTCCCTCAAATTCTCTTCATTAGATGGTTTTTCATGTATCCTTCTCCCCCATTGACATCAATGAAAAATGCTACATCACTATGTCAACAACTTCAATGTCAAAAGACACTTTTCAGAAAAAATATTTCACTAGAGTCCTCATGACTTAGCTCAAAAACACATACTCCCCCATAGAGGAAGTACCAACATACATTCCAAAAAAAGATAAAGCTTATATACTACTGAACTGATGCAACAATCTGCATCACTTCTCAAAAGTAGGTTGGGGCATAACCCCAAGCATATCTCTCAGATACTCAAATGTATCTTTAGGAAAAGGCTTTGTAAATATATCTACAATCTTCTCTTTTGTACTTATATACTCAATTCTAACTTCTTTCTCTACAACTTTCTCTCTCACTACATGATACTTTATTTCTATATCCTTTATCTTAAAATGTAGTAAAAGATTTTTAGACATACTAACTGTATTGGTGTTATCATAGTGTATAACAACATGCTCATCAAATTTTATTCCAATATCTTTCAACATTTGTTTCATCCACATTATCTGGTCACAATTGTTTGCTAGTGCTACATATTCTACTTCTGTTGTGCTATGTGAAATACAGTTTTGTTTCTTGCTTAGCCAAGAAACCAATCTTCCTCCAAGGAAAAATGCTCCACCACTTGTACTCTTTTTATCATAAAAAAAATCATAAAATACCTTTCACCATAGAATCCACTAGTCCTTGTGGGACCGCTCAAATCTATATGAATAATTTCTAACTTCTTTGTTGTTGTAAACTTCTTGCTAGGAAATGAGCTTCTCGTCTATTTAGCCATAACACATTCCTTGCAAATCATGTTAGTAGGTTTCATAATTTTAGGCAAATCTCTTACTGCAAGTGTAGTACTCACTTTCACAATGTTATCAAATTTTATATGAAAAAATCTTCTGTGCCATAACCAGCTATCATTAATCTTAGTAATCAAGCAATTCATCTTAGTAGGATTCAACTGAAATACATTACCTCTAGTTCTTGATCTAGTTCCAATCAATTTACCATTCTTATCTTTGATTACACAAGTTTTCTCAATAAACTAAACTTGATATACCTTATCAACTATTTGTCCAACACTCAAAAGGTTATGTTTCAATCCATCCACAAAGTAAACATCATCAGTGTTAGTCTTTCCATCAAGAGTAATAGATCCTATTCCTTTTATCAAACAAAGTGCATTGTTTCCAACTCTAACAATTCCTCCATCATAATTGTTAAACTTTATGAATTTCTTCATGTCTCTAGTAATATGATGTGAACAACCACTATCTATAATCCAATTAGATCTATTTTCTACTTGAGAAACTAAAGCTTTTTCTTCTTTAACTTATGTTTCAGGGTTTTCTTCTTTTATTGCTACAAATCCTATATCATAATTCTCATTATCACTTTCACTTAGATATTTTTCCATACTAGCTTCAAATTCATCATCATTAGCATAATAAAATTCTTTAGATCTTCTAGGTTTAAAGTTATTTCTATACTTCTTTACTCTCTTAGGACATTTAGATGCAAAATGACCATATTCTTGACAAGTCCAACATTTAAAAAATTTCTTACCATCTACTTCTCTTTTAACAAGCAAGGCAATACCTTCCTCAATCTTCTAGTCTTCTTCATTCTTAAATCTACTTCCACTAGCATAGTCTCCACTTACACTAATGCTTCTTGAAAAACTAGGATGAATACTAAGTGCGTTGAATGTTGTCTTCATTCTAGGTAGATCTCTTGATTGTCTCAAGTTCATCTCTGTTGCTTCTAGTCTTCCAAGATGATTTTCTCTGGTGAAGTTCTCAGTACAAGGTATAACTTTCTAAATCATCTACATTGTCTCCTTAAATGTAGGAGTCAATGTCCTTAGAATTTTCCATATCACTTCATTCTTTGTCTTGATTCCTTCACATGATTTTATACCTGCAAATTTTTTTGACATTCTACCAATATAGCTTCTAATAGATTCATCTTCCATCATTCTTATATCTTCAAATGCACATATCCAATTATGTAATCTTACTTTCTTTGCATGTTCATCACCTTCAAAAGTAGATTGTAAAGCTAACCAAATTTCATGAGATGTCTTTAGATATTTTACCTGACTGTACTCATTTTCTGGAAGACCTGACAAGAGTGCTTCTCTTGCAAGTATGTTACACATGAATAGATCTCTTTCCTCATTAGTACATTCTTCAATTTTTTCTTCATCAATGATAGTCTTCTAGTTCTTTGTGATTAACCAATATCCTGGTCCAAAACAAAGAAAATGTGCCTTCATCTTTTCTTTCTAGCTGTCAAAATTTACTCCATCAAACTTAGGGCTTTCTTTCTTGAAATGATTCACCATGGATCTCCTTAAGTTGTTAAAATTTTCCTTCAAGGACTTGTTGCTCTGATACCAATTATTAGAAAGTAAATTCCACCAAGATAACTAAGAGGGGGGGTGAATCAGTTATCAGATAAATACAAATTTTATCACCTTTAATATATTTTAACCATGTAAACAATGTAATCAACAACCATAGAAAGATATAAATACACAACAACACAATAACTAGGGAACCTCTTGATCAAAGAGTAAACCCCGGTGGGAATGATGCCCACAAAAGATGCACTTATATGAAAATTCATTGTGAGAGGATGGATTCTATTAGGAGCCTTATGAAATACATTCAGTACATATGAATCTCTATTAGGAGACTTTGAATCCCAGTTAAAAGATTCTAACCCTGTTAGGAGTTATGGAAGACATAAGGACCCACTGATCTATGTATTACTCAATAGAATAATACCAAAATATTACTGATCTCAACAATTTATCACTTCTCCTCTAACTGTGCCAAACCACACCAACTGCTTCATCAGATCTCAATACCAGATCTTTGTACTTCGCATATCCTCTTACAACAAGTATTGCTTAATTCCACAATTCACTTCCACATAATTCTTACCATTCCTTTCTTACAATAAGGAAAATAATCCTTCCTTTATACCACACTCAAATAATTCCAAATGAGTCGGCATACAAATTACAAAATAAAAATCTTCCACACGTTACACAATATTCCATAATTACATAAAAATCTCGGCTTCCAATTAAGATAATTATTCACTTGTGTGACCTCTGACCTTTCTTTCACATCCACATCACAATCATCATGTCTTCATCATCTGTAAAAATTTTCATGTTCATATTCTATCTCGGTTAGGAGATATCATCCGATTTCCACAAACTGCTTCTCAAGAACACTACCTAAATACTGCTTCCACTGATTTACACATAACTGTCATGAATAGTTGAATTTCCATATGTGCTCTTAACCATGATCTCAGGAAACATCATAGATTAATTCCTCAACTCTGCATAGATTGAATTTCAATATCCCACGTGTGCTAATACAAACATTGTATGCTTCTCTGCTAATCTTTAGTAGATCACTGTGTTGACATCAATGATAATCAGAGTCATGAATGCAACAACAACTGACACTAAATGGTTTTGAATACTCCCCCGTAGGATATATTTAGCATTCATTCCTAACAAATACTATCTCACTATCATAGGGAAATGCACTATTTCAACTCTTAGACAATAATTCTTCAATCATTCAATAATTAGTCTGAGCTCAAACATAATCCAAAAGAATTCCTAACAATATATACATCAACCAAGGTGGCCACATCATTTAACCAAACCAAAAGCCAACTAGATCAATATATACCATAATTTTGAATTGTTATACTATCATCTGGTGAAACTTGAAATTGCCTTCTACATCTCTAATTAGTCTGACATGGCACACCTTTCCTCAAGTATATCTCAGCATACATAATCTAAACTAACACAAATACACTCAAATATGAATCATCTGATTCACTAATGACCATAGTATAATATTCCTTTCATCCAACATAATGAAAACATAAATTGTCAGTCATCACTTGTTGACATCAATGAAAACAAAAACTTCCAACAATACTATCAATAAACTTATAGTACATGTACATGTAAATAATAAATGGTTAATGCACTAAATAAATTAAAAACAAGAAAAAGATGACCTTAAAGCCAATGAATAGTATGCCATGAATATCTTTGTGTGAATATGATCAAGGTGATATCTATAAATAACAATAAAAATATGGTGCAAACCATTTATTGTAAGTGCAAGTGCCATATAATATTATTGGTGAGCTTGTATGGAGAGGAACTATGATCAAATAGAATAAAAAATGTATTTTGACAAAAAAATCAAGTTTTTTAAGTAAACAATGGTGATAAAGAGGTTGTGATACCTTGTGGTTGGCATAATGCTAAAAGAGGCTAAACCACACTTGTAGGGTCCAACTCCTTTATCATTCTTATACCCTCACATACATGACTACACCTAAATAGAAAGGGTTAGATTTTTTATCTCACTAAATATTTTCTAAATCATAATATTGTTTTTTTTTTATTTCATACAATAAGGATAATTTTCAAACACCAATATCTATATTTTTTATTTTAAAAATAATATAAGTTGCATGCACAATTATAATTGCATTTATTTTATAAAAATATATTTTATAGCTATTTATAAGTTTTTTTTAAATTGTATAAACATGTTTATTTTTAAAATTAAATACATATATGTATTATTGGAGTTGATGAGAAAACAACCCATAACTCCCAAGAACACATGCATGCAAAGAGAGAGAGAGAGAGAGAGAGAGAGAGAGAGAGAGAGATCTACGAGAGAAGAGACTTCCTTGATGTCCAAAAACAAAAGTTGCAGCAATAAAAATGAAATATTATTGTGTTGAATGATGTTATTCAATTAGATTACAAAGGAGATCAATCCTTATAAAGGAGATTTGAAACCCTAAAAGGGTAAATCCTAGGTTGGACAATAATAATTAATAAAGAAATTAATTACTATATGCCTAAAGTTTTGCTTAAGCAGAAAGAGATAATAAGTGACTTAGTAATTAAATCAATATGATTTAATTAATAATTAAACACTTTATTACTCTAACACCCCCTTAAGATGAACTTTGGAAGAAGCTAAAAACCTAGAAAGAACTACTGAAAGCAAATGGGTCCCGAAAACAAAAGCCTGATGAGGTACCCAAGTTAAAAAGAGAGTCTCTATAAAGAAGAGAAATAGAGAAAACCACATGGGAAAATATCTACTCCAAAGAGATGAAGACTAGTCTGAAGGACTGAAGAAGCCTCCAAAACTAGGAATCTTCAAGAAAATAGGAACAAGGATGAACATGTACAACATCACTGAAGCAAGAAGCTACAAACTTTGTCAAGAAGCAACTATTGATCTGAAGATCCTCCACTAAAAATAGAAATGACCAGGTTCACAAAATAACTATAATCTGCATGAGTGCCCTCAAATGACACTACTCGAATCAGGAGGCAAACAACGGAAAACAATTGAACTCAAATATGTAGAAGACTGCAATCTACATAAGTGCCCTCAAATGAAACTACTCGAATCGGGAGGAAAACAAAGGCAAACAACTGAATTAGAAGATATAGATGACATAAAAATACTAAAGTCTAAAGATTTGATCAATGATAGATGAAAGAGTGAGTCAAAAAATAGGAAAGAGAAGAGTGTCCATATGGTAAATGATCCATCTCACTAGAATGCATAGGCACCCAGCCAATTCATCTGCCTAGAACATAGAATCAAAAAATGAATACATAGCTCACACTATCAAACCAAGGAAATAGTAGAACCAACAATAGAAATCCCCCTATAATGTTGACAAGAAAGTAATGATAGGTACACTAAAAAGACCATCCAATATGAACTGCATGATATCGGGAACATTGAAGGTGTCAAGAGAGTACAAACACAAATAGAGATACCTAAGGATAATGTCATTGGAGGAATGCTCACATGAAAATATTAGATGCCAAACAAAGGCAAACATCAAAACCCCCTGGAACTTTATAATGGAGTGCAAGTACATAGAGCATGAACATGTGCAAGATGCCATACATACAATAGAATGACACTTTATCTCAGTGTGGGTGCATAAAAGAATGCTACAAACATGAAGTATACATTTCTCATGGAAGAGAAAAGGCTTCTGAAACAAAAGAACAACCAAAGAGGAGTCATCTCTCAAAGGGAAAAGATCCTAAGACCTAAAACGTCCAATATATCCACTAGATTTCAAAAATGCAAGAAACTAAATAAAATATACTTGGAGCAGAATCTAAAAAGTTGACTCACAAAATTGGAAAGGTCTCAAAACAAGCTTTCCAAGGATATATCATTTTTCCAAAACGGAGTCTGGATGTGCAAGATAGAGCTCCCAGAGTGCAAAACTAAACATCTAGCTTTGACAGTAAAAAAAACTCAAATAAGAAAAATCATAAATTCAAACCTCAAGATCTTAATAGATCTCAGAACTGTTAGGAATGGGAACACTGAGAGGGGGGGGTGAATTAGTGTTCACTAAATTTTAACTTTTCACTTTAATCTTTATACTGAACTTAAATGCTTAAGTACTGAAATAAACATTCACATAAACATGAAACATCAAATGAACACATGACACCAATATGGTTATGGGGAAACACAAATAGGTAAAAACCCTGGTGGGAATTGACACCCACTAATACTATGCACTAGTGTTTTGTGATCCTTGTTAGAAGATCCTTAACCCTGTTAGGAGTTGCTTTACAATTCTTTTAGTATAGAAGACCTTGTCAAGGGTCGGACCCTATTAGGATTCTTTTACAATAGTCCCTGTTAGGGGAGAGGATGCTCTATCCAAGAGCTCACTACTCAAGTGGTGAAGGCTACAACCTTATGATCTCAGATACACACTATATCTGCAGGATGAACTATCATTGTAACACTGCTTGTTAGATCAGTTCCTTTGATGCACTGATGCTTTGACCTCTAGAAAATCTCTAATACATCTTCTAGTGTCTTCACAAAATTCTTCTCTACTTATTACAACTCTCTAACAACTTCCATCCCAAATACAATGGGCACACCTTATACTTATACGCACATACAAAATAAACAACTAGGTCGGCCCTATAACTTATTACAAACAATGCTTCCAAATGATTTTGCTTAAGTGTGCTTAAAATTAAATATATAAACATGTTGGCAACCTAAATAAAATGGGCACATAGCCTTTACAACAGTACATTATAATCGCAAACCAAAATACTAACTGTCGGCTTCATGCTCTATTCTTCTTTGGCACACACTGGTTGTGTATCTTCAACTGATTGTAACTTTCTCATACTTGCACATCTAATCATGTGCTTATAGAATAAGCACAAATATAGTCTAACCAACTTAACTTCTAGGGTGCATACCATAATTCTTCTGTATGCATGTGCGTTGATGCTCTGAGTTGCAGGAACTCTGTACACTGTCTAGTCTTCAACACTTAACTAATTTCTGATCTTCTCTTCAAGTGTGCTGACTCCAAACTACTATATGACTTTGTTTCCATAATGACAACACTGTATCAATTCATATACATCAGTATTGACAACTTGCCAACAATCTCCCCCTTTGCCATTGATGCCAACAAAGGAATATGGCCAAGTTGCTAACTTTCCTTAATACAAAAATTTTTTGTCATCTATACATATACTTATATCTCCCTATACATATTATGATCCATATTCTTATTCTATACACAAGTCCCCCTTTGACATTAATGACAAAGGTGTTACAAAAAACTATATCTATACATACTCACTGAGGGAAAACATCTAGATATGCAACCTTTATGTTCTGGATCTCCTTCTTCCAAAATGAGATCAAAGAGTTTACTATCTGGAGATGGGCGCATAATTCATACTGAAGCTTCTCCATCTTCTTCAAATCTATGGAAGGACCTTGATCATATGTCACCATAGTGGCATCAATCTCCTTGATATTCTAATTTAGAATGTCTAGTGAGGGCACAAGAGCATTCCACAACTGAGTCTATCTAGCCCTTAACTTTTTCATCTCCTTTTCTACCTTCTCAATTTTGTCTATTTGACTTTGGTAGACATTATTGCACATGTTTAGATCTATGGATGGGTCTTTTACTAAGCTCTTCCCTTGCTCAATCATAGCTTCTTCCCTTTTTATTTTATTGAAATGAGTATCAGTGAGCTTGTCTTGATCCATGCATTATGCAATAATTTTTCTTCCTTGATCTGCATATTCTTTCAAGGATGCTTGACCGGTCTCAAGGGAACTGAGGTCAAGTGCAAATTTATTCACCAATTCAGTCAATCTTTTCTTCAAATACTTTTATTTTGCAACTAGGGATGTAGATTCTTCAAGGCTTGAGAAATTGCTTTTGAAATGTGAGATGATTGTACTCACATCATCAATTGAGTGTATCTTTGACACTTTCTTATCTTTTGGCAACAGATCATTCAAAATGTTTACTGATTCTACCAGGAGGGGATTCCTCATCACTTTCTTTTCTTTGGCTTTCTCCACAGCTAAGACACTTAACTTAATTAGGTCTTCTTCTCTCCAAGAGTCCAAACTAGATGTGTCAAGTGTCAAACTTGACAAGAATCCTGCAGAGGGAGTGATGGGAGTGCTATCCACCATTTCTTTCTTTAATGACATTTCATCCTTTTTCTCTCTTTCTTTTATCTTTTCTTCTTCTTTTTCTATTTTTTTTTTCTATTTCTTTTTCTTCTATCTTTTCTTCTTCTTTCTCATCACTAGTGAATGCTTCTTCTTTCTCATCATTTTAACAATCATGTGTTGCTGTATAACATTTCAACTTCTTGTGTGCTCACAAAAGCTTCCTCAAACTTATCCAAGTCTATGTTAGTGGCCTCCGTGACTATCTCGATATTATCAATGATAATTGTGTTGTCCTTGAGTGACTTTGTCATGGGCGTGGACTTATCTACCTTTGTTTGTGCTTCCACTTTAGGCATTGAATCCTAAGGACCTGTAGATTGTATCTTGATGGTATCTAATGCTTTGACTTTCTCAATAGGTGCTTGAGTGATGGGTGTAGACTTAGGTTTCATGTGCTACTCTAAGAATACCTTCTCAAAGGCCTTCTCTGTTTTCTTAGCTATCAGCTCATAATCTTTGTTCATGAGGTGTAGTGTTCTCATCTTTGTCCTTAAGTGTGGCTTCACCAAATTCAATAGCATTGACTTTTCTTCAACAGAACATACTAGAAGAGTGGAATCAAGAGTTTGTTCCCTTATTCTGAAGTCTTCTTCAGTGGCTTATCTCTTCAAGGTATCTATTATCTCCCATACCTTATTTGGAATTGTTGTCTTCAATTCAAGAACTCTCTTCTTCAACTTTATCATGTGTTTAATCAGAATCTCATGAATCTTTTACTTATCAATTTCATGATATTTTTCATAGAACTTGGCTATCTGATCTAGCCTTCCTTTATCTAAAACTCTAGTCCTTAACACTTGAAGACTAGGTATGAATCCTACTTCTGGAGGTGACTGCACATTTTTCAATTTGCTTCTTGTGGCTACACTTATAGCTGAAGGATGGTTTGTGGAAATTTATTTTCTCCTCTTGGGCATCTTAGGAGATGCATCTGTGGACTCAATATCAACTTTAATAGTGGGCACAGGACCGATATCATCAAATTTATCCTATTTATCCTTTGGATCATCATTCTTCTCATCTTTACCTTTTTCAACTTAGGATCATTAGACTTAGCATCTTTTGTGGATGCGCTCTCAATTTCCAAAGCAATATTTTCTTCCCTTGCCATGTCAAGGTATGCTTGTGTTACTTCATGAATTCTGAGTATCTCAAATGTAATCTTAGAGGCTTTCCTCTTAGGTGTTGCACTATTTAGTTTAGCATCAACGTCCCTTGTCTTCTCCTCATAAGTTCACCACCTAGGTTCATTAGGATCTTTGGGGGTTGATCGTAGAACCTATGCATATGCTTTAAGGACCTGTTCCTCTACCTCATAACCAAGTGGATGAATCCACTTAGTTCTTGCCTCAACAACTTCCATACAAGTTGTGTCTATCTCTACAATAAAGAAAATAGTATCCTTATACTTTTCCACAATGCTCTTTGGAATTCTATACCTCATTTTCATCTTGACCCTGAAGGTCTTCAATTCCAATGTTACATAATCTCTCAATGTGCTCTCTATGGATGCTTTGTTAGATATCCATGGCATGGTTGGAATCGACTTGTCTAAATATGAATCTGATACTCTCCCAATAATATGAAGGTACATGTAAATGATCAATGACCCAAACCTGAATATCTTGGTTTTGTCATGCTTAATTGCCTTGATGTTATCAATCAACTATGTGTGTAAGATCTCACACAAGTTGAACTTTGCATCTTCCTTCACAAGTCTAATGGATGCTAGAACAGTGCCTACAGACACACTATTCACCCCGCTGCTGTGATAAAACATGTATCCAAGTATCATAGACATCAATTTGATGTTTTCTTCTTCAATAGGTTCAATTGTCATCCCATGCCTATCACTCCTTGACTTACATGTTTAACCTATTTCCAACTATACTCTGAGATGATCCAAAGACTTCTAAATCGATGCATCAAACTAGGGTTTCTATAACCGATGAAATGCACTGATAATTACTGCAAATCACTGATAGATCAATCTCCAAGTCTTCACAACAACTTCTAAGGAACTTTTCTCTCTCCTATTGCTCTAAATTTGAATGCAATGAGTAATCAAATATCTTTCTATGTACTTAAAGTGAAAATTTCACCATTAATGCTTGCCACGTAAACCAGGTTGTCACTTCAATATTTCTAACTTGAGTTTTACTAACAATCAGTATGTGTGCTCTTGTACAAAGGTTCTTGTATACTTCAAAAGATTAAGTCCAAAGGCACATACTCTGAGAGTGAGTATACCTGCCACGCAGGGGTCTAGAGCTAGATTAGCTCCCCCTATGACCCTGAGGGCCATTCATCCAGATGTAGAGGGTGCATCCACTGTGGATGCATCCAATACATTCTCATCAGTCTTGTCATTATTTTTCTTTAACCAAATCATGCTTGCATCATCTAAGGCTTTGACAAAATTACCTTCTCCTTCAAGATCCAAAACTAGTTCTTTGGCCTTTTTAGGGTTTTCCTGACCTTGGGTCCTTGATCTACAAAACTTTGAGATATGTCCAGCCTTGTTACAAGAGTGACAAATGACTGGAGGTCTTATATTCCTTGGTACATTGACATGAGTCACCATTTTGCATTGTCTCGCTGAGTGACCCTTATAGTTACATATCTGGCATGTAACATTTTGAGAATTTCTTACATTTGTCTAATTCTAATTTCTCTTATCTTGCTAAATCTTTTTCTTCTTACTATTCTTGCAATTCATAGCTCTATGACCAAATTTATTGCATGAATAACAGTAACCATTAAAAGGTCTTACCTCAGTATAGTTCCTAGCAATGTGTCCATCTTTGTTACAAGAAAAACAAGTGTGGTCTATAGGCTTGCATTCATTCTTGGGTGGTCCAACAATATCTTTGGTTTGATCTTCAGTCTTTTCAGCATCAGTAGAGTCCTTCTATGAGTCCTTTCTTTCTTGCATGTTGTCAATCTGATTTTGTGCTTCATTGTATCCAATATAGCTAGTGTCTCCTTTGGCTCTGCTTGCATACAATAGAGATTCTATCAAATCAGAACTGGTGTGTAACTTGTCAATATGATTATGTGTTGCTTTCAATTCAGACTCCAAGCTTTCTTTTCTATTCCTTAGCTCCAAGATTTCCAAGTTTTCTTTCCTTAGTTCTTTATTGAGTTGAAGGTTCTCTTTGATTTGTTCATTGTAGACTTCCTAATTGTTGATTAGCTTATCATCAAATTCTTTAAGTAGTTATTTCATAGATGCATTTTATTCATTCAGCTTCTTGACCTTTGCTCCTATTTCACTGTTAGAGCATTCTTTCAAATCCTTTATTATCCTTTTGATAACCAATTTTACATCACTAACTTTTTCTTTTAGTTCTTCAATTTCTCTTTCTGATTTGTCCAGGTCTTCAAGAGAAAGTTCAAGATTTCTTTTCAAATGTTTCATTTCTGCTTTGCCCATGATCTCCTCAAGTGGTTAAACATCTATACTAAGGACCAAATTTCTCATACCAATTATTAGGAATGGGAACACTGAGAGGGGGGGTGAATCAGTGTTCGCTGAATTTTAACTTTTCACTTTAATCTTTATATTGAACATAAATGCTTAAGTACTGAAATAAACATTCACATAAACATGAAATATGAAATCAACACAGGACACCAATATGGTTATGAGGAAACCCAAATAGGTAAAAACCCCAGTGGGAATTGACACCCACTAATATTCTGCACTAGTGTTTTTTGATCCTTGTTAGAAGATCCTTAACCCTATTAGGAGTTTCTTTACAATGCTTTTAGTATAGTAGACCTTGTCAAGGGTCAAACCCCATTAGGAGTTTTTTATAATAGTCCCTGTTAGGGGAGAGGATGCACTATCCAAGAGCTCACGGCTCAAGTGGTGAAGGCTACAACCTTCTAATCTCAGATACACACTATATCTGCAGGATGAACTGTCACTGTGACACTGCTTGTTAGATCAATTCCTTTGATGCGCTGATGCTTTGACCTCTAGCAAAGCTATAATACATCTTCTAGTGTCTTTTCACACTTCTTCTCTACTTATTATAACTCTCTAACAACTTCCATCCTAAATACAATGGGCGCACCTTATACTTATATGCTCATACAAAATAAACAACTAGGTCCGCCCTATAACTTATTACAAACAACGCTTAAAAATGAATTGGCCTAAGTGTGCTTACAATTAAACATATAAACATGTTGGCAACCTAAATACAATGGGTGCATAGCCTTTACAAAATTACATTATAATCACAAACCAAAATACTAACTGTCGGCTTCATGCTTTGTTCTTCTTTGGTACACACTAGCTGTGTATCTTCAACTGACTCTAACTTTCTCATACTTGCACATCTGATCATGCACGTATAGACTAAGCATGAATATAGTCTAACCAACTTAACTTCTAGGGCACATACCATAATTCTTCCGTACGCACATGTGATGATGCTCTAAGCTGCAGGAACTCTGTACACTGTCCAGTCTTGAACACTTAACTGATTTTTGATCTTGTCTTCAAGTGCGCTAACTCCAAAATGCTATATGAATTTTTTTCCATAATGACAACATTGTATCAAGTCAAATACATTAGTATAGACAACTTTCCAAAAGGAACCAGCTTTTTGACAATATCTCCTTTGCTAGATTTCAACACCGTATGCTCAATTTATGAGCAAAAAACCAACAATAGTGTCAGAGGGCCCAAAAGATATGTCTGAAAGGGCTGATGTAGTGCTGATGTCAGCAAGTGACTAGCCTAAAATTGATGGTCATATGGCCATCATGTCCAAAATCTACCTAGAGACTAAAAAAATGGGCCCCTGGTCACCATACGACCAAGGCCTGAGGCTGCATCTGCTAGGGGGTTAAATTTGATGACCAAATGGTCATCGCTGCCAAAAAAATTATTTTCTTAAAATTGCATGTGTACCTCAGGGTGTGTGTCGGGGTCGTACGGACGTGGTATGCAAAAAAATTTGCCTCATAATGCAACATCACCCAAATCAGATGTGCCTTATATGGAAATGGGGGTTCTTTGCCACTATGAGCTCAACGGTGAGGTCCATTTGAGCAAAAATGCTTCCACATATCAATTACCACCTCAAGATCTATCTTTGGGCTGGTTGCAAAATCTTTTTGCCACATATTCAAAATTTTCCAAAATGGACAAAATTTATATGGATCTAGGGGTTCTTGGGTGCTCTGAATGCAACGGTGAGGTTTGTTTAAGGCCAAGATGACCAGAAAGAGAGGTCCCCCACATTCAACAAAAAACCCTCTAAAATATAGATCTGATGAACATGACTGAATCTCTCAAAAAGAGGACAGTGGAAAAATATTTCAAGCTCTGATACCATATTGGAGTTAATTACAAAACAACCCATAGCTCCGAAGAACACTTGCATGCAAACACTTGTCACAGAAAGAGAGAGAGAGAAGCAAGAAGCTAGAGATGCCTGAACACATGGATCCACAAGAGAGGAGACATCCTTGATATGCAAAAAAATAATATTGTAGCAATCACAAAGAAATATTATTATGTTGAATGATGTTATTCAATTAGATTAAAAAAGAGATCAATCCTTATAAATGAGATATGAAACCCTAAAAGGGTTAAACCTAGGTTGCACAATAATAATTAATAAAGAAATTTATTACTATATGCCTAAAGTTTAGCCTAAGAAGAAAGAGATAATAAGTTACTTAGTAATTAAATCAATATGATTTAATTAATAAGTAAAAACTTTATTACTCTAACATGTATATGTTTGTGTGTGATACACCCCTAGTCAAATAGAGTGTGATTTAAGTTCAAAGGAGTAGTCATCTAGTGACTATTTTAACTCATAAAAAATTTATGTAATGATTACTAAAATCATAAATAGGTAGTTAGGTCTATTGGAAAGTGAAGGTGCTAAGAGGGGGGGTGAATCAGGACCTTGTAAAACTTTAGCCTTCTATGGTTGATTTACCCTTTTTGTTTTGCATGTGTAACACTTAACAAACTATTTGTTAAATGTAAATAAAATAAAGTAAAATCATTCATCCATAAACACATTTGAAACATGATTTTGGTCACACAGAAACCCTTGGTTAGAGGGAAAAATTGTGGTAGGGATGACTCTTACAATCCCTCACTACTGCAGCATAAAGGTTGCTCAGTTAGAGCATAAAAATATCACTTAAGGTGATTTACCCTATTAGGAGTACTACAAAATAATCTAATTGCTAAAGTCTACCTAGTTAAATGATTTTGCAACGATCATTAAGTGTGCACTCTATTAAGATATTTACAATAGAATCTTGTTAAAGACTACCCAAAATGTGGGATTTGAGAATACAAAAACAATAATGTATTCCAATAATGATTGATTTGTAATAATGCATCTACATGTATGCTAAGTCAAATCCTTTTTTCTCTCTATAGTATCATTAACTTTCTCTGATTGATTTCACCAAAATCATCTACTTTCTCTTCTCTGTAGCCTTAACTATGTTGTCTCTGCTCTATGTTCTTTGCTTCACTATCTTCTCTCACTTTATCTTTTCTCGATCTATCCTTATGTATTAGTTTTGTAGCTTCCTAATTAATTGACCTAATTAAGGTTTGGATCATTCTAGAAATCTCTGACAAATAGATTAAGGATCCATATACTTTTCCATTTTCCAAGAAATATCTCATTTATTTTCATTGGTTCAATATATGCCTTGAGATCATTTACAACCATATTTTATCCCAATAAATATTACCTAATGTTTATCTCGATCTTTGTAAACCATTTTCTTTCTCGGTAGAATCTGATATAACTTTTTATATCCATCCTATATCATTTGATAGTCTTTCCTAATCTTCTTTGTAATTCCATTTCTTGATTAGCATACTTGCTCAGTATTCTTCATGTTTGGTAAACATTGTGCCTGATTAAGCTCATTTGTTGACTTTCCATTCTTCTCAGTATACACTGATAGGTATATGCATTGCTTTGTTCTTGGTATTGTTCTTCCTTGTCTTGTTGACTGCCTTTCTCTTCACCAAATGAATTATTCACTCATACCAAGAGGATCTTTTCCTCATTAATGAAAACACTAAATGAAGTTAGGAGTAAAATTCTCCACCTTTGGCATTAGTGACCAAAATTTCATAGCTTATTCAAAATCTTGAAATCTCCAATATGTGATAACTAGGTAACAACTCCCCCTCAACATATACTCATGTTTCAAAATATCTCGTATTTATCTCATATATGTAGATAGTGAATTTTATCTATCTACTATCCCCATTTTTACTATCCACAGGCTGTATATTCTACTATCCCCCTTTTTCAACAATAGTACCAAAAAGAAAAATGTAATGTACAAAGAATACTCAGTTTGCTGAATAATCCTTTTCAAGTAGATTTAGCACTATCATATATAGTTTTCCATGTTTTCTATAATGCTTCAAGTGCTAAAATTTGAGCTTGGAGCTATGATGAGAGATCCTCCATATGATCCATTATAGACATCTTAGGTGTGGCAATTATCTCCTTAGCTTATTTTACATTTAACTAAATAACCTCCAAATAAGGAATAATTTATGCTTGGAGTTCAAGTATTTATGCTTTAATATTCTCCTCTTCCTTCCTCAAATCCATTCACAAACTCATAAAATACTAATGTATCATCGAAAAATGGATACACTTCCATTTAGGACTGGTTTAGCCCTCTAAGTAAGTGGTTTGGGGTCATGTCAAACACCTTGAATAGGTATTTGACTTGGATCTATCTTTTTCTCCTATCCTACCCTATTTTCCACTTCTTTCCTATCTATTTATGGAATTCTCCTCTGTGAATTTGAGGTTCTTGATCTTTTGGGTCAAGGTCGACCTCAACCCTAACCTAGGTCAGGGTCAACCTGACCCAAGGTCCAAATTTCAAATTCTAAAAGTTTTTGGATGTCGAGTTTCAGAAAGATTTATTTCCCACTTCTGGGTCGGGTGTTTCAGGCTTTGAAATGGTAAACTCTTAAATGATATTTAATTTAGGTCCACTTCTAAGGGTATAGGATTAATGGGAATTTATTTCTCCTATGTCAGCCTCTCTAGAAGTTTGTGCCCTAGACTAGTATATAAGGAGGCCTCCTATCACAACACAAGATCAATGATCTATCATCAATCATCAAGAAGAAATAAAGAAAGGAAGCATTCAAGCATTCAAGTATTCAAGTGTTCAAGCATTCAAACATTCAATTCATCAAGGAGATCCATTGGTAGCCATTGAAGGATTCAAAGCTCTATGGAGCCCTCTTGTTGACTCCATCCACATCCATTCAAGCTTCTTCCTATTCCAAGATCCATTCAAGATTGGTGTTGAAGATCTAAAGGAAGTTGATTTGAGACATCCTATAATTCTACATTCATTTGAAGCATCCATAATTATGGATTCAAGGATTTGAATCCTCCACAAGGGTTTCAACATAAGCAAGGTGAATTGTTACTTTTACTTTATTTATTACTGTAATTTCAATTCAATTTCAATGTTAATTCCTAAATTGGGGTTTGACCAAGGCAAACCCCTCCCTCCCCCAACAAACAAAACCATTTTTCTCACAGATGCAGGTGCAGAACAACAAATTACAGAGCAGATTCAGATACCCTTTTTGGAAAACTTTCAGGATCTGCCAATAGAATTTTTGTCAGAGTAGCATACGTCAAGGTCAACATTTTGGGGTCAAGTTTGACCTTCATTTTGGTCAAATTCGACCTGGCACATAAAATAAAAATATTTATAGGTTTTGTAGATCTCACAGTTTCAGCTTGGTAATGCAAAAATCAATAGTTTCTGAGACCGTTTAAAAAGGTTTTTAGTAGATTCTTTTTCATAGGTAAGTACTTTTTATTTCTTCATTTCAATGTTAGTCTTCTAGATTTACCATTCAAATATTCTCAATTGCTCTTTCCTAAACCCTCTCTCTCTAGAGGTGAGGGAGAAGTTAACCCGAGCCATTTATCTCCTTTGTATAGATCATGAATTGACACTTACCTTTGTGTTAATTAGGTCTCATTGGAGGATAAATCTTGGTATTTGTCCTCTTCTTTGTATAGAGTGTGGATCCATTTCACACTATACATTTTGGTGAACCCGTTTTACGACAACTCTTTCTTTTTGGTGTTAGATTTGTATTTTATGTTAGATCCTACATACATATAAAAGTAGATTTCTTTTATTCTCTTGCATTTATATTTCAAAAATAAAAATAAAAAAATCACAAAATTTCTTTAAAAATACAAAAATATTTACATTTTTCATGCTTGTAGTATTACTTTGTGTTCATTATGTATGATTTTTGTTTTGAATACTTTCATGAGGATTTGATTGCAAAAGAGGATAGATCCCCTAATGAGGTACATGGAAGTGAGGATGAAAATTGTTTGAATGAGATCTCCATTGATCCTATTCCTATTTCACCCTCCAAAACCTCTTTAATTGACCTTTACCATAGGTTGTGTACATGGTTACCTTCATGTTCCACTATTTGCAACATTGATGCACCTAGAAAGACTTTATTTAGTGCATGTGATGTTTCTTTGTCCTCTCTTGTATTACCTTGTAAGGATATATTAGAGCAAGACAATGACTTTAATCTATCTCTCCAACATATTTCTCTTTATAGAGATGATGTTAATTTTTCTCCTTTAATATGTCTTTTCTATGAGCCTACTTTAGAATGTAATTTACCTTCTTTTCCCTTTAGGGATCAAACTTCAGTTATTTATGGCACTCCTACAATGTGCTTTATTGATAGGGATGATAATCCTCCTATTTGGGATGAACCTTTGGATTTGGATGTTGATTACTCTCTTCCTCATGAAACCATTGTGGATGATTCTACTTTTTGGGATGAACCCTTGGATAAAGACATTGATTTATCCCCTCCTCGTAAAGAAGCTTTGATACAAGAGACTGATTTATTAATGTATGACATATTCATACATGATGGTGACTCTTTTTCTAAAACACACTCCCCTTATGCAGACATTTTAGTGAAAGAAGATGAAATTATAGATGCTTTGCCTCCATTTTGGATTCCTTCTAGTGATGAGGCATTAGCGGAGAATGATATGAATTCCCTTAATTCTCTCCCTCTTAGTGATGATCTTAGGGAGAATTAAGATCCTACCTCATCTCCTCCTAGGATGTCTTATTTTCTTCCTTCTTGTGAATCTGTTTGTAGTATTGAGACAATTAACATGGTTTATCCAAAACCCTTGTTGACTATCAAAGGTTGTCCTTGCATTACTATCAAAGGTAAACCTATGGAGTCTTTAGAGTCTTTCAATGATCAAGATTTGATAGCTCACACCTATCATACAAGGAATAACCCTCAACCTAATCTGGTGGTTTCTACTTCTTTACCACCTTCTCAACCCATTCTTCCTCCTCCACCTCGTCTTCCTAGAAAGGAATATGATTTGATAAACCAATTGTGCAATACCCCTACCAAGATTTCTTTATGGGAGCTTCTTCAAAATTCACCTACCTATCATGAATCCTTGCAAAAATCTCTAGAAACTCTTCCCACTTCACCTCCTAATCAAGAGAACATCAATACCTTCTTATAGTACATGCATGCTACACTGGGTCCTCCTGACATTGTATTTAATCAAAAGGATTTACCTTCTAAAGAAGTGTAGAATCAATATGATGCTCTTATGGTTGTTGTTACTATCAATAAGAGTATCATTTGTAGGACCTTGATTGATAATGGATCTGGGCTTAATGTTTGTAGCATGGACATGCTCAAAATGACTAAAGTTGATCTTTCAACTATTCAACCTGACAATGTTCCCATACGTGGCTTTGATAACATTGATAAGAACACTTTGGGCATCATTACCTTACCTATCAAAGCAGGTCTAGACATCTTGAATACTCCTTTTCATGTAATGTCTGGGCCTCTTAATTATAACCTCTTTTTGGGTAGACCTTGGTTTCATGAGATGCATGTTGTTCCTTCCACCCTTCACCGTAGAGTCAAGTTTATTCACAAAAACATGATGTATACACTTCATGCAGATGATGTGACAAATCCTTGTTTGAATATTTAAACCCACACTAATCCTATTCCTAATAGTAATCCATCTTCCTCTAATACTCTTCCTGGCAATGATTGGGGAACCTTGGATTTTAATCCTACCTTTATTGGAGAGTATAAGGTTTTTTATCTTAATTTTATGAAGCCAAAAAGAGAGTTCCAACAAAAATCTTTTGCTTCTACTTCTAATGCCCTTCTTAATAACTTTATCGCTGCTTCTACCCACTATGAATGTGTCAAACCTACTAATAATGATATAGTGACTACTGAAGTTCCATTGAATCCTTATGATATGGCTTCTCGTTATGGTCCTAGTTATCATTTCCTAGTTAAATAAAGATTCAATGGTCAAGGATGTGGTAAGCATAAACAAGGAATCCAAATGCCCTTACAGAATGGGGGGCATGAGCATTCTTATGGATTGGGATTTAATCCTCAACAAGAAAAAAAATTTAACAACATCTCAAATAACACTTCAAAACATGATGAACCTATGAAGGAATTTGACCAAGATGTTCTTTTGCCTAAACTCCTTCATGCTAAAATGATTACTAGACCTAAATTAATGCAAAAAGAAACATAGTCCACACTTGAAGACTCTTCCTTTTTGTTTGTATCATAGATTTCATGATCACTCTACTAATGAATGTCGAGCTTTACATTATAATATTAGGCAGCTCATTGATAGTAAGGTTATTTATATATCATGTGGCAATGAGTTGTATTTCAATCTTTTTTTCTCTAAATAACATTCATGTTCCTATTATAGAGCTCCACATTATGTAAATAATGTTAGCCTAATCCTTATGGGGCCGTTGTCTTGTATAGTGTTCTGAGTGATATAATAGGTCCCCTTCCATCCTTGTTCCTATGCTTGGGGGGAAAGGATGTCATCTCCTTATTTTTTGTATTTCTGAGATCCACTTTTCCCTTGGTTACGCAGTATCTATCTATTATGTGATATCCAATCATACATGAAAATTTTGACTTTCATTGAGGATCTATGTCCTTGATCATAAAATATTTTGTTGTTTGACATTGGGTTTCCATGGTTGATAAATCTCTCACCTTGGAAATTGAATAGTGTGCTATCCCTCACAAGGGTTACTTTGTCCCTTCTTGCATGATATCTCTTTGCATTCATCCCTTCCATAGCCTCATAGGAGTTATGATCTTCTTGGCTTGGACTGGGTGTTGTCTATGGATATTGTCTTGATGTTGAAGAAGGCTTTATCCTTGTTCTTCTCTTTCCTTAACATGTCAAAATAGTATTTATTTTTCCATCTTAAGGAGGGGGGCATATATATGGCTTTCATGTCCCCTTTTTCAAAATAATTAAAATTAATAATTTTTGCTAGGGTCGGCAGGGTCAAAAAGTAAAGTTTCAGGAAAAGGGGCTAATCTTTGGAAACCAATGGATTAATAAATGTTAAATATTATTAAAATATGTCTTATTCACCCCTCTTGGTCGTGATTTAGCGTTATGCCCTCTTTTAAAGGGGTTTGCAGGCATTTCGGGCTCATTCTTGAACTTGATTTTTGCTCATTGCTTTGTTGTTCTTCAAAGGTTGCCAAACCTGTGGAGAAGGAGACCCAAAGATGGGAGTTTTTAGGTTTCCAAGAAGGATAAGGATGAGATTTTGAGGCCATTACATGTGCAAGCTCATGCAGAGTTTTCCCTTGTGCTGAATAGTGCAGATTTGTGAGTTTTTGAGTATGTTTTTTGTAAGAGTTGGGTGTTTTTGGTTGAGTTTTTAATATTAGTTTGGGTTTCTACTATATTGCAGCCTTTTTTATGTTAAAATAGAGTTGAATATATGCCTTGGGTCATGATTCTACTTCTATGTTAGTTTTTTAGTGTTTTATGGTCTTTCCGACTATTTTGTGTTATTTTTGGACCCTCGTCGGCATTGTATTTGAACTCCATTTTGGAGTTTTTGTGTAAACCATTTGCATATCTGGAAGTTCCATTTTTTAGGCCCTTATGCTGGAAAAATTTCTTGGTAGTTGCTCGGTTTCCTTTGTTAACTGAGTTGGTCAGTTATTTTCCTGGCACTAGATTATTCTTGATTACCGAGTTGTTTTTTTTTATTTGTTGTTGAGGCCAACTTGTGCATTTAATTATGGTCATAGATTTAATGTTGGTATTGATCATTGGGAAGTGTGTGGACCTAGATCTAGTCATTCCTTCTACTAATGATGGATTTGAAGGCTGACTTGTTTTGGTAGCCTCTTGTATATAATGTAGTCATCAGTTATAGTTTGGGGAGTAAGTTTTTGGTAGTAGTTAGGAGTTAGAATTTTGAAGGTAGTTTCTTAATCCTCACATGTTAAAGGACTATTGTAATTAAATTGATGTATTTGGCCCTAACTGGGAAGGCCTTACAACTTGACATGTATGAATCAATTTGATGAATAATAAGGACTTGTTCTCCATTCTCTCTCTCACTTGTTGTGTTATGGATTCTGCATGTGTGTTTCTACAAGGTAGATTTGGATTAGGGTCTACCTTTGGCCCCTCTTCCCGACCTTCCTTGCATCAGAAAATTAGCATCTAAGATGAACAACAACAAATATGGTAAGAGGAATTACATATCGTTATGTTTTAATTGTCATAACGAAAGTCATACTACTAATGTATGTAGATTTAGAACTATTGGACCTAATATATATAATGCACCTAATCCCAAATCTAGAAATTTTTATGGTAGATCAAAAGGTTACAATGCTATAAATGATATTTTGCATCGTACTTTTTATCATTGCAACAAGTATGGTCATAAGGCAAATTAGTGCAGGAGCACCTAGGTACAAGAGCATAATCAAAAGGTCAATGTATAATGAAATGACATTTGATGTAAAAAAAAAACATTACTGATATTTTTTTACTATTTTTAGGTCATTAAACTCATTGAAACAAACGATGTAAGGCTAAAAGCCAAACTTGTAAAAGTTGTCCATTCAAGACCTAAGTTGCTCAAAGGGTCAAAATTTAATATAAATCCATGAAAAGGATAGAAAACATGTAAAATTTATTAAATAGGTTATTCATATGTGTCTTTATAGTTTCTAAAAATTTTGGAGTCATTTTTATCAAGTTTTTAAAAAGTTGTCAAACAGGTGCAAAATTGTAAAGTTGCACAATTGCACTAAATGTTGCAAAAAGGAAGATGAAATGTCATAGGGGTATTTGGATGGTTTATAACTGCATAAAAAGGTATAAATAACATTTATTGGTCCTTCAAAATCATAAGGTAAGGAAGGAGAACATTTTTTATACATTTTAGAGCATTCTACTATTGTTGTTTTGATTGGTTTTTTCAATTTTTCTGTTGTTTCCAGGCCTTGTATAGCCATGTACAGTATGGAAACCTTTTATATGTATTATGGATAGTTATATATGTGAATAAAATTCCTTTTGGTTTTTTTTTGGAGTTATTTCATTCACTTTTGAGAAAGTTATGGAAGTTTTTGTGAAAGATGTTGTTTGCAGATTTGTGATTTTTGAAAATAGTTAGATTTCATTGCATGGTACCAATCCATCTGAAATATTTGAGAGGCATAAATAGATTAATTGGAAATAAATTTGAATAAAATTTAATTTCCTTTTGGTTTGAGTTTTTTTAATGATTATTTGTGAAAGTTATGACATTTTTGGTGAAGACTAGTTTTAAACTATCTTCAATGGAGTTGCGGGAAAAGATTCATGATTATATAATGATTTAAATATTGGAAATTCAATGGATTACATTTTATGAAACTATATTCACAAAGGTTTCATATTAAATTGTTTTTTTATGATTTAGTTATGTTTTGTGAAATTTTTATGATGCCCTAGGGAGATTGGGTAAACAACTTTTCCTATTTAATGACAGAAAATAGGTCTCCGTACAGAGACAATAATTTTGGATCTAGCTATTGAATTTCCTTGAGTTTTGGATATATTTTTTTAATCCTATTTTTCTATATTTTCACTAGAGGGATTGGTAAAATATTTTTTATAACAAAATTTATAGATCTCTAAGTTCTGATCGCAAAAACTGCTTGATGATTGGAAAGATGTTTATGTTGTCTAATGATGGAATCTGCCTCTCTTGAATGTTTATTATATGATGAAATTTTAGATGGATCAGATGGATCCTAGAAGGTTTAAATGGTTTCCATGATTCTCTACATCATATTATTATCAGAGCTAGAATCTCCTAAGTGTGTGGGTAGACCTCTGAGGAAGGCAATCCACACCAAGACCTAGCCCTATGATTTGTTTTTGGTTTTTCCTGATAAAAAAATATGGTTGTAGGTACATATCCACTAAGTTGTAAGCAGGAAGACATCTAGGTCTATTAAGAAGCCATGGGAGATGGTATAGGGCCAAGGAGTGGTCCAATTAGTTTCCAAAAGATGAGGAAGAGAGGCAAGGAGGAGAACCCTTGGGTGAGGCAAAGAGGTTGGTGAGTTTGTAGCAGTAATCGAAGATGGATTTCTAATTGATGGTACCTTGGATGTTGCATGCATTAATGATCCTTTGAAAGGGGCACTAGAGAAGAAGATGGAAAGGATAGTCTTGTGTCCTTGAAGGCAAAGGTGAAGAGGATTAGAGGCATGAAGGATTTTGTTCTAATTTTTTTTCTTGTAGGATATTGGATCCATGTTTCCAAGGGACTTGGAAACTTTTGAAGGTAGACAGTATGGTGCAAGAGCACCTAGGCACAAGAGAAAAATTGGGAGGTCAACGTGTAATGAAATAAGATTTGATGTCAAAAAAAACTATTGTTCATAATTTTGTAATATTTTGAGGTCATTAAAGTCATTCAAACAAAAAATGTAAGGCTAAAACCCAAATTTGTAAAAGTTGTCCATTCAAGACCTAAGTTGCTCAAAGGGTCAAAATTTTATATAAAGACATGAAAAGGATAGAAATCATGTAAAATTTATTAAATAGGTTATTTGTATGTGTCTTTGGGGTTTCTACAAAGTTTGGATTCATTTTTATAAAGTGTTTTAAAAGTTTTCAAAAAGGTGCAAAATTGTAAAGTTGCAAAATTACAAAATTGCACTAAATGTTGCACTAAATCACACTATTTCTAGTTTCAATCATGATCTTAGGTTTTGCAATTAGACATAGAGTTAGTATAGTGTGTTAGAGTTCAGAGATTATAGTAGATCTGACAGGCAAGTAGTGCCATTTCAGCATTAGTCATTTGATTTTAATGATCAAGGATAACTGTATTGGTTAGAAATTAATTAAATCCTTTAACAAGCTATACTTTAACAAGTATTTTTTTATAAATCATTTAATAGGGTGACTTCTTAATTAGAGTTTTAAATCCTAGTGCAGGGCACCCAGGGCATTTGATGTATTTGAGAAACATCTAGGATGTTCCTTATGTTTTTAATTTGTAATAAATTGATGGATCCTTGACATCATCCTTTAAGTTTTTTGATCCACCTTGTGTGTTCAAGGATCCCTAATGTAGATCTACAAACCTTGGGATACCTTATTCCACTTGGATCTTGAGTATATTTTTTATAGGTGTGATTAGGTGTTTTAAGTGTTTTAGGAGTTTTGGTTATGTTACCAATGATTTTGGATCATTTTAGTCATATTTTATTAGGTATAGGTGATAATAATTCATTCCAAATAATTTGGATTACTAATGTTGCAAAAATACAGAAATGTTACAAAGTTGTCAATGTTGCTAGAGCAACTTTTTGAAAAGTTTCTCGAGAGGTTCAAATTTGGTTTCCAATGGGCATAACCACCCATAGATCATTTGGATCCATGGAATGAAGGGATTTTAACATGGCCAAGCCTCTCCAATAGGTTAGACAATGAATATTTATTTTTTGATGCAATTTTGAATAAGAACCACTAGATTTCCTAAGCATTTATTGATGGTATAGACGTGTATGGATAGATAAGACAACTATTTCCATGATCAGATATCCCAGTGAATCTACTTTCTAGAAAATTTGATTTTGTCTCATTTGGGTTTTATTTGTATAAATTATAAGCAATTTAGTGGGGAAAGTCCAGGGAAGAGTCTAATCTAGGCCTATTGCACAAATGGAACCCTAACTTGACATTTCAATAGTGCAATTTCATGGCCACTTGGGAAATAAAAGTTATGGATGTACTTCTAATTATTTGAGAGGTTCAAATCAATATTTGGTGTTTTGGTGGTTTTAGCATCAAGCCCTAGACTAAATATTCCTATGAATTTAGCCAGTCAAGTATGTGAAGTTGTGTCCAAACAATAAAACTGATTGGAGGGACCAAATATATAGTTGATTTGGATCATTTGGAGATAGGAGAGGACTTCGCAAACCCTACCCCAATTATATGAACCCATCCTTAACCACTTACTTTGTAATCCAAGCCTAATCTAGCTAATTAAGTGTATGAGAATTGTGAGGGTTGAGTGTTTCTGGACTATAGTTGGTCTATGTGCATTTGGAGATCTTGAAAACATCCAAAAAGGTCCTTGAATACATTCTTAGTTTATCCATTCCCTTCCAAGGTTGAAAGTTTCACAAGGAAAACCATTGTGAGATACCTAGTAGGATTCATAGGTCAAGAAGAGTCAATAAGGTTGTGAGTGTTGTACAATCAATTAAGTGGGTGATTCCCTTTTCATATAAGCTAAGTAAGGTTTTCCAACCCTCATATTGGTTGGTTGAAGATATTGGTGAATATTTTCACATTTTGTCTTAGTTTAGGGAAAGTGTCTCTAAGTCACTTTTTGAGAATAACTTGGACAAAACCCTTCGGTGTTGAAGTAGGGTATGGAAGGTATTAAATTTTCTTATTATCCATCATATTGAAAGGTTGGTGGATTTGGATTGTGACAAACCCAAGATTGAAGAGTTGTGAAGGAGATTTTTTATCTCATTGTGCTCTCTGCATCAGGTAGTATCAAAGCACTAAGATTGTTCTTTGGGAAGACATTTGAATCATACAAGATCAGGGTGAAGAATAAATCCCATCAATGGTAGCCAATTTAAAATTGGCCAACATAGTGAGATAACAAGCTGCTAGAAGTAGGAGGCTTGAAGTAGAGTTGGAAAAGTTTAAAAGAAACCAAGGAAGAAATATTGCAGAGGAGTCAAAAGAAGAAGAGGCTCCCATACATGAAAGAGGAGATGTACTTTCTAATCAAAGACCCTTCCTAGAAGCCCTAGAAAGGGTAAAAAGGAAAGACAAGTTTTATATACCCATGTTCCTTGGAAAAATGAATCCAGAAGAATGCATTGACTAGATTGAACTATTGGAGAATTATTTTGAATGTGAAGAGGTATCTGAAAGCTAGAAAGTGAAATTGGCTAAGTCAAAGATAAAGGGTCCAGCCCTTAGTTGGTGTAACTTCTTGGAAAATGAAAGGGTAGAAGAAGGAAGAAACCCTATCACTACTTGGAGGAAGATAGTTATTGAGATCAAGAGACAATTTGTCCTGGAGGATTATGAAGTGTTTCTACATAAGAGGCTTCAAAATATAAGATATAAAGACATTGGATGTCGGTGCCTACACTAAGGAGTTCCATAGCATGACCCTCAAAGAAAAGATACTAGAGAATGAGAAACAAAATTTGGCTAGATACTTGAATGGTCTCAAGTTTAGCATCCAAGATGAACTCAGTTTGTTCAACCCTGAGACTATACACAAATGCTATCAAATGGAATTGAGGGTTGAAGAGAAGCAAAGGAGAACAAAATAATAGAGGTGGAGGGAATAATTTTAGAGGAAGAGGTAGGTTGAATGTGAGAGGACCATTTCCCAAGAACCAAAGTGAATCTAGTAATCAAGAATCAAAAGGAGAGTTAAATAGAAGAGGTACTTTTAGGGGTAGAAGATCAAATAGTAGGGGAAGGTTTTGTGGAAGAGGACCTAATTTATTCATTGGTAAATTATTCACATGCAACCAAATTGGGAATCAATCATTTAGATGTCTTAAGAAGCTTTGTGCAAGAAAGAAAGGAGGAGATAGAAGGGTTCATTTGACACAAGGTGAAAGTCATGGTGTATCCTCTTACCAAACAACCACATCAAGGCCTACAAATCTAGAGAAATGTCATTGTCTTCTGATGCAAAGAAATATCTTAAGGGTACCCACCATCTCAGAGCCACCTTAGAGGAAATCACTATTCAAGATAATTTTCAAGGTGAACAATAAGGTATGCAAGGTAATTATAGATTCTCGATCAATAGATAATATTGCATCTAGATAATTGGTTCACAAGTTGAAAATTCAAATAATCAATCATTCATTTCCTTATAAAGCCTCATGGTTGACAAAGGAGAAGAATACTCTCATTTGTAAACAAGTTTGGATAGATTTTATCATAGGAGAGTATATAGACAAGGTCTTGTGTGATATCATAGAGATGGATGCATTTCACCTATTGTTAGGAAGGCCCTAGAAATCTGATGTTAATGCCAAACATGATGGGTGATGCAATGTATATACCATAAACAAAGGTGCTATTGAGTATGTTATGAACCCAATTCCTGATGATGAAAAGGAGAAGCATGTTGTAAGTAGTGTCATGTGTGTAGGAGAGAAAGAGTTCATGAAAGTCTTAAAGGATAAGGATACACCTTTCTTTTCCCTAGTTTTAAGACCTCAAAAGACACTCTTAGACAAGTCCAAAGTCAAATCCATAGAAAGAGACATAGGTCCTAAAAAATTCAAGGTACTATTGGATAAATATAGTGGTATAATTACATGAACTAATGCAAAGACTTTACCACCACAAAGAGAAGTAATTCATTGCATAGAACTCATACAATGTGCTACACTCCCAAACCAGGTGGCCTAAAACTGACCCCTAAATAGAACAAGGAGATAGAAAGAAAAATTGAAGAGTTATTGTCCAAAGGGTTCATTAGGAAGAGTATGAGTCCATGTGCATTCCCTACCATACTAGCACCTAAGAAGGAAGCTACATGGAGACTATGTATATATTCTAGGGAAATCAATAGGATAACCATAAGATATAGGTTTCCCATCCCTAGAATGGAGGATCTAATGGATTTTTTGTGGGGGTGAAAGCTACTACTCCAAGGTTGATCTCAAAAGTGGCTATCATCAAATAAAGATAAGGGGTGGAGATGAGTGGAAGAAAACATTCAAGACTATAGAGGATCTTTATGAATCACTTGTAATGTGTTTTGGCCTATCCAATGCCCCAAGTACATTTATGAGTCTTATGAATGAAATATTGAAGCCTTTTCTTAACATGGCACCTTGATGACATTCTGATTTTCAGCAAGGATAAGGAGGAACATCTCAATAATTTGGACATGGTTTTGCAAAAACTTCAAGAGGAACAATTGAAATTAAATTTGGAGAAGTGTGTGTTCCTTAAAGAAGAATTTGTGTTCTTAGGATTTGTGATATCAAATAATACTCTCTAGATGGATCTTTCCAAGGTTGAAGATATCCTCAATTTTCCACCACCTACTATAACATCTGAGGTAAAGAGTTTCCATGGTTTATGTAGTTTGTATAGGAAATTCATTAGAAACCTCAATGGTATATGTACTCCTATCATAAATAATATTAAAGGATGAAGGAAATGTATTTTTATGTTGACTAATAAGGCTATTGAGTCATTTAAGTTTTTGAAGAAGAATATTGCAGAGCAACCCATCCTAGTTCTACCAGATTTTCACAAGGTGGTCATAGTGGAATGTGATGTAAGCAATTAGGCTATTGGTGGGGTTTTGAGACAAGAAAGGAGACCAATTTCCTTCTCCAATGAGATTTTTAATGAAGCAAATAAAAATTATTCAACTTATGAACTTTAAATCTATGCCATGGTTCAATCACTTAGAAATTGGAGGCATTATTTTTTGTGTAAGGAGTTCATTGTTTTTACTGATAATCATGCTCTTAGTTTCTTGAATAGGTAGGAGAAACTTCACCATAGACATGTCAAGTGGATGGAGTTCCTACAATCCTACACTTTCACCATTAAACATAAGAAATGGGCTATAAATAAGGTTGTTGATGCTCTCAACAGGAGACACTTAACTATTCAAACCATTTAGTTAGAAAGTGTTGTATTTCATGCCATGAAGGATATGTATGCCACAGATGATGACTTTAAGGAGGCTTACCAAGTTTGTACAAACATGATAGAGAGGTACCATACAGATTTATCATAATTTCTTGTGTAGGATGGATTACTTTTCAAGTGAAGTTTTCTTTGTGTGCCTAAAGGATCCATAAGGGAAAATATCATCAAAGAAAATCATTGTGGTAGCTTGGTAGGGCACTTTGGTGTTGATAAGACACTAGAGCTTGTAAGGAGACTCTACCACTAGCCCAAGTTGCAGACAGATGTTAGGAAATATGTGGAGAGTTGTATTTTTTTTCAAAAATCCAAGGGTCACACATCCAATGCATGGTTTTACACTCCATTTCCTATCCCTTTGAAGCCTTGGGATACAATAAGTATGGATTTTGTCTTAGGCCTACCTAAAACCAAAACTAGATTTGATAATATTTATGTGGTAGTAGATAGATTTTCCAAAATGGTGCACTTTATACCATGAAAAACCATTCATGATGCATCCCACATAACAGGTTTATTCTTCAAGGAATTAGTTAGACTCCATGGATTACCCTTGTCAATTATGTCTGATATTGATCCTAAGTTTTTTGGACACTTTTGGAGAACATTATGGAAAAATCTTGGAATTAATGTATCTTTGTCCTCTGCATATCACCCATAGTCTAATGGTTAGACAACGGTCATGAATAGGTCCCTTGGTAATATTTTGAGGTGTCTAACCTAAGAATATGGAGCTACATGGGATTCCATTATAGCCCAAGCTGAATTTTCTTACAATGATTTTGTCAACCAGAGTACTGGACTGACTCATTTTCAAATTCTATATGGTTTCAACCCTAGGGGTGTATTAGAACTCAAAGATGTGAAGGATATGGAGAAGAGGAGTGCTTTGGCTGAAGAATTTGTTCAGGTTATGAAGGATCTTCATGAACAGGTGAAGGCAAAATTAAAACATCCTTCTGATAAGTACAAACAACATGTAGATAAGAAGAGGGGAGATTTGAAATTTAAGGTGGGAGATATGGTGATGATTCATATCAAGAAAGAGAGGCTACCTAAGGAAAAGTACATTAAGCTTATGATGAAGAAACTTGGTCCTTTCAAAATCCTAAAGAAGTGTGAAAACAATGCTTAGAAGATTGAATTGCCTTCTCATATTGGTTTATCTCCTATTTTCAATTTTGTTCACATATATTCATATAAGGGTCTTGGAAGTGATGTTTATGTTGTGGGTGATCAATATATTCAATAGGAAAATGAGATGAAATACTTACCCACACTATCCATTCTAGAGATTGAATGCATTCTAGACAAGAGGGTGAGTAAACAAACAAGGAGAACCACCTGCTATAAATTTTTGGTCAAATGGAAACATCATCCTCTAGAAGATGCCACATGGATGACCCCGTAAGCTATTTAGAAGGATGGATTAAAACTTGAAGATATCCCAACTCAAGAGACTTAATTTCATTATGTTTTCTCTTTGTAATAAAGGGATGGATCCTTTAGATCATCCTTCAAGTGTTTTGATCCATGTGTGGTCAAGAATCCCTAAAGTAAATATATAAACCTTGGGATACCTTAGTCCACTTGGATCTTGAGTATATTTTTGATAGGTGTGATTAGGTGTTCTAAGTATAGTCTCCATTTGCCATCCTTTTTAGGGGCCAAAAAACTTCAGACTACACAAGGGCTAAGACTCTTTTGTATGAGTCCTTTAGTCAACAATTCACTGACTTGTTTAGTTACCTTTTCATTTTGATTAGGGATGAGCTTATATGCAGCCTTGTTGGGTAGGGAAGCACCAGGAATAAAGTCTATTTGGTGACAAATGTCTCTCAGCAGTGGGAGTTCATCTGGTATGTCTCCTAAAACAATACCCTTATACCTCTATAGTACATTATCTACTTTCTATGGTACTTCTTTGTGCACTATTTTCTCCTTAGGTTTGAGGACTAAGGCATATCCTATCTTTGAGTCTTGTATGGAATTAATCATTTCTTGTTCTCCTACAATCATAACCAACTGTTCCTTTGGCTTGTCTTGTTGAAGGTCAGGTTGAGGGAGTAGCTTGCATTTATGGTCATTATAAGTGATTTGGTATTTTTTTCTGACTCCATCATGTTTTGCCTATAGATCATACTACCATGGGCATCCTAGTAGTAGGCGAAAAACATACATGTCTACAAAATCACACAAGCCTCTATCCTTGTAGTCTTTGACAGAGAAATCTACCCATGCTTGTTCATTAATCAAGACTTGTTTTATGAGCCAAGATACATGGGATGGGTTTGGGTGGGGTACTTTTTCAAAATTTAGCTTATCTACCATTTCTATAGATACAAGATTTTTAGTGGAACTAGAATCAATTACTCATTTACATACCTTTCCATGACTCTTGTAGCTAGTCCTAAAAAGTTTATTTCTTTGAGGAGGCTCCACCAACATGGTTTCTTGGATTAGGGTCCTCTTAATTATGATGCATACCCCTTATTCACCAGTACAATCTCTCACACTATCAACATCATCTTCTTGCACTAGGTTGGTTCTTCTTTCACCTTGTTTATTCTGCTTGTCTCTGTGAGTGCACCTATTGGTGTAGTGGCCCACCTGGCTGCAATTGTAGCATCTAACTTGCCCATTGTTTCTTCACCCATTTCTACCTCTATCATTTCCTCTTCATCCTCTATAACCACCCCTTGAACTGCCTTCACCTTGTGTGTTCTCTTTGTTGGATTCTCCTTATGGTCTAGGATTTTGTCCTCTTCCTCCAAAGTTACATCTTCCTTTTTCATTATTCCCTCTTCCTCTACCACTTTGTGCATTCTTCCTTTTGAATTTTTCTTCCACCTTCAATGACAATTGATAGCATTGGTTCACTTTGGTAGGGCTTTTCAAACTAATTTTAGCTTGGATAAAGACCCTTAGGCCTTGCATATACCAAGAAAGCTTCACACATTCTAGTTCAACAAACTTGGATTTCATTACCATTCTCTGAAATTCTTTAGTATAGCTAGAGATATCCATCTCCTTCTATCTTAGACTCATCTTTCTTTTATGAATTTGTTTTAGGAATGGGAACACTGAGAGGGGGGGGATGAATCAGTGTTCACTGAATTAAATCTTTTTACTTAGCTCTTTAATCTTAACTTGAATGCTTAAGTACTGAAATGAACATCAACATAAATAAGAAACATGAAAAAAACACATAACACAAATGTGGTTATGGGGAAACCCAAATAGGTAAAAACACTAGTGGGAATTGACATCCACTAATATTCTATACTAGTGTTTTATGATCCTTGTTAGAAGATCCTTAACCCTATTACGAGTTGCTTTACAATGTATTTAGTACAGTGGACTTGTGAAGGGTCAGAACTTGTTAGGAGTCTTTTACAATAACCCTATTAGGGGTGGGGACACATTTTCCTAGAGCTCACTACTCAAGTGGTGAAGGCTACAACCTTCTGATCTCAGATACACACTATATCTACTAGATGAACTGGCACTGTGACACTGCTTGTTTGATCAGTTCCTTTGATGCGTTGATGCTTTGACCTCTTGAAAATATCTAATATATATTATCAACTCTTTTCACACTTCTTCTCTTCTTATTTCAACTCTATAACAACTTCCATGCTTAATTACAATGGAGCATCTAATATTTATATACACATACAAAAAAATTAACTAGGTCAGCCCTTTAACCGATTACATATAATGCTTCCAATTGAATTGGCTCAATTATGTTTACAAAAAAAGTTAATTATATGTCTAAAACTTAATTACAATAGGTCCATATCCTTTACATCATAATAATATAACCACTAACCAAAATACCAACAGTCGGCTGCTTGCACTGTTCTTCTCTGGCATTCACTGTCTGTGCAACTTAGACTCTCTGTATCTTCCTCATAATGAATCTTTTGATCATGTGCTCTTAGAATTAGCATGGATAGGGTATTAAAAACTTAAATTATAGGGAGCATTCCATAATTCTATCATATGCACATGCGTTGATGCTCTGACCTTCAGGTACTTTGTGCATTGTCCAGTCTTCAACACTTAGCCGATTTATGATCTTCTTATCATAAGCACTGACTCCAAAACATCATATGACTTTTTTTCCATAATGAAAACACTATATTAAGTCATATACACTAGTATAGTCAACTTTCCAACAATCTCCCCCTTTTTCATTGATGGCAACAAAGTAATATGGAAAAGTGACTAACTGTCCCTTAATACAAAAAACTCTTAATCATACTCTATCTTATATCTCCCTTATATCTTCTTACTATATATTTTCTTTACATAGCTATATCTCCATATTATATACATACTCCCCCTTTGACATTAATGACAAAGGTGTTACAAAACTGAATATGTACAAGTACTTACACTGAAAGTACATACGGGTATGCAATTTGTAGATTTTGGATCTATTTCTTCCAAAATGCAATCAATGCATTGATTGTTTGGAGATGGGCACATAAAGTATATTGTACTTTCTCCATCTTCTCCAAATATGAACTAGGAACTTGATCATATGTCACCATGGTGGCATTGATCTCCTTGATATTTTGATTCAACACATCTAGGGAGGGCGCAAGAGAATTTCTAAGCTGAGACTGCCTAGCCCTTATCTTTGACATATCCTTTTCTGCCTTCTCAATTTTGTCAATCTATCCCTGATATACATTGTTACACATGTTTATATCATTAGAGGGATCTTCTACTAATTGCCTCACCTTTTCAACCATGGCCTCTACTTCTTGAATCTTCTTGTAGTGGTTGGCTATCAACTTATCTTGATTCATACAGTCAGCAATAATTTTTCTTCCTTTTGTTTCAAACTCTTTCAAAGTTGCTTGTCCAACTTTGAGTGAACTAAGGTCTAGTGAGAAGTTACTGACCAACTCATTTAATATTTTTTTCATATACTTCTCCTCTGCAACTAATGATGCTGATTTTTCCAAGCTAGAGAAATTACTCTTGAACTGTGAAAGAATTGCACTTACATCATCAATAGAGTGTACCTTGGACACTTTCTTATCTTCTAGTAACAAGTTGTTCAGGATACTTACTGATTCTACAAAGAGGGGATTCCTCATTACCTATTTCTCCTTTGATTTCTCCATAGCTAAGACACTGATCTTGATCAGGTCTTCTTCTCCCCATGAATCCAAACTAGTTGTGTCAGGTGTCAAACTTGACAATAATGTTGTTGAAGGTAGAGGAGTGATAGGTGTACTATCCATTGCTTCTTGTTTTAATTTGATTATCATTTCAAAATATGGCTTATCTATTGGCTCACTTCCTTTTACCTCTTCTTGTCCTTTTTCTTCTTCTATCTTTTCTTTATCTTTCTCTGTTATATCCTCAATCAATACTTCTTCTTGTTGATTGGGAGGAGTGTTACCACAAAGAGTTTCAACCTCTTGTGTGATTACAAAGGCTTCTTCAAACCTATCCAAATCCATGTCTATGGCTGCCATAGTAACTTTTACACTATCAATAAAAATTTAGTCATCCTTGAGTGTCTCTATCATGGGCACAGACTTATCTGCCTCTGTGTTTGTTTCAACTACAGGCGCTAAGTCTTGGGGACCTGTCATAGTGATGCAATCAAGGTAGGTGGATCCAATGAAGGATAGTCCAAACCTTATAGCCAACATAATTACACAATGGATTACTCAACAATGCAACACAAATTAATTGTTTAACACTAATTTTCATTAACATGTTCGGCTATAAGGCCTTCAGGGTTAGGGCCAATTACAATCAAAAAAAAATTTTGTAAAATCCACAACTAGATCCAATACAATCTTAGCTAGTTCAGCTCTAAAGATAATTAGAAGCTGATGGAAACCATAAGGTAGATCTAAAATTGAACTCGCAAGCCTCCAAGAAATCTCCTTGTTCCCAAGTATGCAACCCCTAGCTCTGCTACAAATAACTATCAAATTACAATCTAATCTGCAAGGACATCAAGAACTTTTCCACAACTTCACCAACTTCATCTTTCAGAACCTCAGATCTAACTCACTAAGTCTTCAAGTCATGAACTTCTCTACTCTTCTTGATCTCCCAAAATTCTATCCTAAACATCTACCCAAGCACTCCTTAAATACTAATCATCAGCCACAAGTCGGCAAGATGAAACCCTTAAGTCCCCAAAACAAATAATTAAATGCCATACAAGTCAGATTACAAATGTATACAAACATTTAATTCTGCATGTCAGCCCATAACAATGGCTACCAACACTTAAATCACCAAGTCGACTCAACAAATCACATAAAAATCTAGTTGGTAAGCCAGAACTACCGAGCGACAGTAAAATAATCGAGCAATCTAGGCATCACCAAGCACCAGTGTCAACCAACCACAACAAACATGATCAAGTAACACTTTTATCAAGCACCAGACACTATTGAGTTCCTTCAGTGATCGAGCTTCCTTCAATGACCGAGACTGTCGGTCAAGGCTGCAACCGAGTAACACCAGCCAAAATACTAACACTCCATGTAGTTTCACCAATCACACAAAATGCCCTACCTTAATCTTGGATGCCCCTACATCACATAGGTACATTAGTGGGCTCTACCACCTTGACTTCCTTTGCGGGCACTTGAGCTGGAGGCGTAGTAGAGGGGTACATGTGCCTATTCATGAAGACCTTCTCAAATGGTTTCTTTGTTTCCTTAGCAATCAATTCATAATTCTTGTCCATTATATGTAAAGTCCTTGACTTGGTTCTAAGATGTGACCTCACCAGATCTAACAACATTTTCTCCTCTAGAGAGCATACTGGTAAGTTGTCATCTAGATTTTTTTCTCTTATCCTTAGATCCTCTTCAATAGATTGTATTTTTAGGAATTCTAATATGTTCCATACATTATCTAGAATCATAGTCTTCAGTTCTACAACTATCTTCTTGAACTTCAACATATGTTTGACAATCATTCCATGAATTTTTGCCTTGTTAATTTCACTATACTTCTCATAGAACTTCCCTACTTGATCTATCCTGCCTTCATCAATAATCCTTGTACTCAATACACTAAGACTGGGTTTGAAGCTTACTTATGGGGGTGCTGCTTGAGTATTCTTCTTTTTTCTTGTTACTCATGAGAATGGATGACCAGTGCTAATCTCTTTCTTTCTCTTAGGCATTGCCTTATACTCAGGAGGAGCAGTAAGGTCAATAGTTACCTTGGGCGCATAAGGGGTATCACCTGTCTTACCCTTCGGATCATTAGATTTCTCAATTTTTACCTTTTTCATCTTTGGATCGTCAAATTATGTCTTTGTTGCAGCTGTGCTCTCTATTTCCAAAGAAATCTTATCTTGCCTTGCTTTGTCTAGGTTTGCTTGAGATACTCCATGAATTTTCAAAATCTCTAAAGTAACCTTGGCAACTTTTCTTTTTTGTTGTTGCGTTATTCAATACAGCATCTACTTGTCTTGTTTTCTCTTCATAAGTTCCCCATCTAGGTTCATTGGGGCCCTTAGGTGTTGACAACAAAACTTGAGCATAGGCCTCTAGAATATGCTCTTCAACTTCATATCCCAGTGGATGAATCCACTTTGTTCTTGGTTCAATAGCCTCCATGCATGTTGTATCTGTCTCTACCATGAAATAAATTCTATCCTTGTATCTTTCAACTATCTTTTCTATAATTTTGTATCTCATTATCATGGACATCAATTTGATGTATTTCTCCTCTATAGGCTCTATTGTCATTCTATGCCTATCACTTCTTGACTTGCAAGCCTGTTCTACAAGTTTTATGGTGTCCTTTCCCACTAGAATAACAACACTTATACTTGAGAGTCATGTCATCTCATGAATTATGTCTCATGCTATCCTAACCAACACTTCACCTATCCAAAATAGGTCATCATGGATCCTACTAAGTAGAATCTTGATCCATTCTTACTCATCAAACTCATATACCATAGCATATTCCACTATAGGATGATTATCCAATTGTGCATACTCATCCATGAAGGTTTTGTCAGGTTTCATCATTGTTTCCATGTGTGCTCTTATTCTATCCAAACCTACTATTTCCTTCTTGCAATATAGGTATGCCCTAATATCTTCCACATGCATAACACCCATGGGAGCACGGGAGAATGCACCTTCTAGGTTGTCTTATATGGACTTGAATGGATGCCTCTTAAACACATATCTATTCTTTTCTACCACATAAAATAAAATGGGAGTAGCCATTAATTACTTGTATATCACTTTCCAAATGATCTCAAAGACCTATGAATCAGTGTGATAGATTAGGGCTTCCACAACCGATCAAATGCACTACTAATCATTGATGAATCAATCTGCAATCCTTTGCTATCAAATACTAGGGCTCCTCTACTCTCTAATCACTTTGAATTCAAATGCAATGAGAGATCTAAAAGCTTTTGTGTACTTTAAAGTAAGAATTTTTCCATTAATGCTTCCCACATAAACCAGGCTGTCACTTGATAATTTGCAACTTACATTCTATAAACAATCAGCTAGTGCACTCTTGCACATAGTTTTTGCTAGTCTCCAAAAGGTTAAATACAAAGGCACATACTCAGAGGGTAAGTATACCAGTCACGTAGGGGTTCAGAGCTAAATTAGCTCCCCCTATGACCCTGAGGGCCATTCATTCAGATGTAGAGGGTATGTCCACTGTGGATGCATCCAATACATTCTCATCAACCTTATCCTTCTTTGCCTCTGACCAAATCAAGCTCACATCTTTTGAAGCTTTCACAAACTTGACTTCTCCTTCGGTATTCAGTATTAATTCTTTTCACTTTTTAGGACTTTCCTGACTTTTCATCCTTGATCTATAGAACTTAGAGATGTGTCTAGCCTTGTTACAAGAGTGAAAAATGACTGGAGGCTTTATATTCCTTGGTGCATTAACATGGGTTACCATTTTACATTATCTAACTAAGTGACCATTATAGTTACATGTCTAACATGTAACATTCTGAGAACTTCTTATATTTGACTAATTCTAATTTCTTTGATTATGTTGAGTCTTGTTTTTCTAACTTGTCTTACAATTCATAGCTCTATGACCAAATTTATTGCATGAATAACCCTAGCCATTGAAAGTTCTTACCTCTGTACAGTTCCTTGCTATATGTCCATGCTTGTTACATGCATAAAAAAAAATTTCTACTAGCTTGCACTCATTCTTGGATGGTTCAACATGATCTTTAGCTTGACTTCTAGCCTCCTTAGCATCTGTGGTGTTTTCTAGTGCTTTCATTCTTGCTCGCATGTTATCAATCTGATTTTGTGCTTCATTGAATCCAATGCCACTAGTATCTCCTTTAAGTTTTTGAGCATACAACTGAGATTAAATTAGGTCCTTACTTGTGTGCAATTTATTAATGTGATTCTTAGCCTCTTTCAATTCAGTTTCCAAGCTTTATTTGTTGTTTATTAGCTCCAAGATTTCCATGTTTTCTTACCTCAATTCTTTATTCAATTGAAGGGTCTCTTTGATTTGTTCATCATATACTTCCTAATTGTTAGTCAGCTTATCATCCAATTCTTCAATCTGTTCTTTCAAGGATGAATTTTCTTCATTGAGATTTTTGATCATTATCCCTAAATCACTAGTAGAGCATTCTTTCAAATCTTTTCTCATCCTTTTGATGACTTCTTGAGCATCACTGACTTTTTCTTTTAGTTCATCAATTTCTTTTTCAGATCTATCCAAGTCTTCAAGAGAAGCTTCAAGATTTCTTTTTAGATGTTTCATTTCTTATTTTTCCATGATCTCCTCAAGTGGTTAAACTTCTTTGCTAAGGGCTAGAGCTCTGATACCAATTGTTAGGAATGGGAACACTGAGAGGGGGGGGTGAATCAATGTTCACTGAATTAAATCTTTTTTCTTAGCTCTTTAATCTTAACTTGAATGCTTAAGTACTAAAATGAACATCAACATAAATAAGAAATATGAACTCAACACATAACACCAATGTGGTTATGGGGAAACCCAAATAGGTAAAAACCCCAGTGGGAATTGACAGCCACTAATATTTTGTACTAGTGTTTTATGATCATGGTTAGAACATCCTTAACCCTGTTAGGAGTTACTTTACAATGTATTTAGTATAGTGACCTTGTCAAGGGTCGAAGCCTATTAGGAGACTTTTACAATAACCCTATTAGGGGTGGGGACACACTATCCTAGATCTCACTTCTCAAGTGGTGAACACTGCAACCTTCTGATCTCAGATAAACACTATATCTGCTAGATGAATGGCGCTATGACACTACTTGTCTGATCAATTCCTTTGATGCGTTGATGCTTTGTCCTCTTGCAAAGCTCTAATATATCTTATCAACTCTTTGCACACTTCTTCTCTACTTATTTCAACGCTATAAAAACTTCCATGCTTAATTACAATGGAGCATCTAATATTTATATGCGCATACAAAACAATTAACTAGGTCGGCCCTTTAACCAATTACATACAAAGCTTCCAATTGAATTGGCTCAAGCATGTTTACAAACAAATTTAAATACATGTCTACAACCTAATTACAATAGGAACATATCCTTTACATCATAATAATATAACCGCTAACCAAAATACCAACAGTCGGTTGCTTGCACTTTTCTTCTCTAGCATTCATTGTCTGTGCAACTTAGACTCTCTGTATCTTCCTCATACTAAATCTTATAATCATGTCCTCTTAGAATTAGCATAGATAGGGTCTTACCAAATTAAATTCTAAGGCTCATACCATAATTATGTTGTATGCATGTGCACGAATGCTCTGCCCTTCAAGTACTCTATGCATTGTCTAGTCTTCAACACTTAGCCAATTTCTGATCTTCTTATCATAAGCGTTGACTCCAAAACATCATATGAGTTTTTTGACATAATGAAAACACTATATTAAGTCATATACACTAGTATAGTCAACTTTCCAACAAGTTTTACCTCATAATCTCTAGGTACAAAAGTTTCCCTAAGTAGGGCCACCATATTTTTCCAAGTGGTGACTAGATTCTTTCCATTCTTCACCTTGTCATCTTGAGTGAATTTATAGAAGATCCTTTGAGCTTAGACTTAGCAATCTTCACCCTTTGATTCTCACAGATGTCCTCATAGTCAAAGAAACTAGCTAGGGCATCTACCCAATCCATTTCAGCATCTGGGTCCATCTTCCCATATTAAGTAGGCAATTCAAGCTTGGTGTCCACGGTCCTTCTCTCCATAGACTTTAGAGTCTTCATTGGTAGCCTTTTTTATATAGGAAACTCTTCTTCTTCCTTCTCAATGGGTTCTTCTTCACTCCTTTCTTCAACATCATTAGATTTTCCACTACTCCTATGAAGATATTCCCCAAGCCTCTCCATTTCTTACCTCATCTACTTCATTTCAGTGTTTCTTTGTTCATCATTCTTTGTCCTTTTCTCTCTTAGGTATCTTACTATCTCTACATTGGTCATCCTTTTTGAAAACCCTCCTTCATCTTCTCCTTCCATGGTGTTGTTACTCTTTTACCCTAAGGATCTTAGATGCTATGATACCACTTGATGAGAGCTCTCCCCTATTAATGTGGTTTGAGAGTGGTGTGGCCTTAGGTGCCTTCTCTAGGACCAAATTGGCTTGGAAGAGTTATCTACACCTTAAAAAGATCCTACAACTTCCACAACTCACTTATCCTCCTAGAAGACCCTTGTCTTTCTTGGTAGAAATACCTTCTATTATGGCTTTGTATCACAATAGGAACCTGTGTATTAGAAATGGGATGGAAAGGTTCCTTAATCACTATATGTCTCTTATGGGAGTGATCTTCAAGACCTTTAAATGGCTATGTCTTTTGACAACAACTCTGGCTTTTATGCCTTCTAGACTTATAGCTCTGTGAGCGATGTTTGAGGGAGTTAGTTCTAGATTTTCTCAATGGTCCTAAAGAAAAAATTGTATATTTCGACACCCTTTATGTATTTATATCAAACTCCCAAAGCCAGAGATCCCAACTAGTATGGATACAACCTAAAAATTCATGATCCACTAGTCCTAATAGGGCTAATGGGGCTGTAGACATGGAAAATTGGCAAAGGCTTAATTCAATCAAAAAGGTGCAATCAAATCATCAAAATAATATGAAAAATCAATAAATGGAACAAAGGCAATTCAAATCAAAGGAAAATTCAATTAAATGATTAAATGATTAAATAAAGCTTGAAAAGGGGAAAAACACTAAGAAATTGATTAAATTCAATTAATGACATAGTTGTTGAAATGAAAAATCAAAATGAACCTCTTACCCTTCATGGCTAAATTTAATTATTTTAATTAATTAATAAATCATAATTTCCCTCAACAAAGGAAAAAGGAGACAAAATGGACACAAATCACTCAGTTTTGTTGAAATGGTCCAGCCTTTTGAAACCATTGAAATGTTTGTCCCCCAATTTAGGGACAAAGCAAAGCCAATTGACCTTACCCAAGCATAACCATGGTTATCTCACTCTACCCCCTACCCTTGGGAAAATCTTATAAATAGAAGGCATTTTGAGGCATTATTCATCCACTCCATATCTTTGAATTGCAGCAAAGCTCTTGCAATTTGCATCCACATCACTCACTTAGCAATTTTCATTGATAATTAGCTTCAATTGTTGATCATTTTGCAGATTTCTTATCAAATAGAGCTAGAATTTGATAATTAGATCTAGTTTGCATATCATTCTTAGTTCAATTCTCATAATTAGAGTGTCACTAGTGAGGATTTGCAGCTGAGAGCCTCATTTACCACTTCAATTTAGAGAACCATGAGATATTTAGATTAATTTGTGCATTATTTAGATTAGTTTGTTTTGAATAGTGTAAATTCTCTTTAAATCTTGTTATTTCATGAAGGTGTAAATCACTCACACACAAATGGTGCCCACCGTGGGGCCCTAGGCCTCAAATTCATCATAATTTCCACGTTATTTGCAAAATTTAGGCTAGAATTGCATGATTTTGCTCATTGTTTGCAGGTTACAGAAAAGAAATCACGCCTGCCGGTAAAGAAGTCATGCCTAAAGCAAAGAGATGTCACGCACGGAAATTAAAATATCACCTGAAGTCTGAACGATTACACTTTTCAGCCTGCAGAATCATGCTTCTGGCAAAAGAAATCATGCCTACAGAAATCAAACTCTCGCATCACGAACAAGCAGCTGATGCCTTTGGTCATTTAGATGTCGCATGGATAGAATTAAAAGCCGCGGCTGAAGAATCATTTTACGCCTGGTGTAAAGGGAGTTTCCTGCCTTATTCATTTAATTTCTCGCTTTGTTGATTTGAAATGTCACCTTTGATTAATAAAATGTCACTTTTCTGGTATTAATTTGTCGCTTGTAATAAAGAGTTCACGCGTTGTTATAATTTGATATCGCACTTGATTATTTTAATCTCGCTTGAGCCCCTTATGGTGACGCTCGTGGTTAAAGTAATTACGTCTTTATTAAATTAGAGCTCACGTTTAGCATAGACAATGTCACCTGATTGAGCATTTATTTTTTATCAGAGTAATTACTGTTGTCGCGTCTAGTAAAGATTTCACGCTTTGCTAAAATTTGATATCGCACTTGCCTATTTTAATCTCGCTTGAGCCCCTTTTGGTGAGGCTCACGGTTAAAGTAGTCATGTCTTTATTAAATTTTATCTCGCCTGTAGTCTGGATAATGTCGCGTGGCTGTATATTCTTTATTTTGTCAAAATTGTTAAAATGATGACTGTATTCTAACTTCACGGTCATTTTTTTTGTCTCAGGAGCATGGTCTGTCATAAGAAAGTGCAAAAACTAGAGAGAAGGCATAACTTAGAGGAGAAATTGATCTCTAAGAGGATAAGGAAAGAAAATTGGGCACACTCTACTTTTGTTCTCAACAATGATTTAGAGAAGGAAGTAGAATTATATGCTAAGTACATTGCTATTGTAGATGCTTACAAACGAAAATATGTCTCATTAAATTGGGAGTTTAGTCCTTAAGTTTGTAAGAATTTTGCAAGTATTTTGGTAAAAAGAATCAAAAGCATAATCAATTATATCATTTTAAGCTTTGAATTTGGTTTCCCCTCACTTTGATTGTATTGTGCTGACTAACTTGTTGGTGGAGGGAATGTTTTGCTAAGGTAAGGGAAGGATTTGGAGAGAAAACAAGAAAATCTACTACTTAAAAATGCGCCTAGCCTTTTCTAGCATCGTTTGAGGTATTTCTCTTATCAAGCTTGCACATTCCCTTAGCTTGTGGCATTTCAAAGTTCAAAACATAGTTTAATCATAAAAGGAAAAAAATAAACACTTCAATTCTAAGAACCCCTTTGTCATGGGGTTGAAAAAGAACCAAATTGATTGTGAGTGTTTGGGATAAGGGAAAAGCAATAGGGATATGCTCTTCACTCTTTGAGTGAATCAAATTCCCAAACTTGCTCTACCAAATCCACTTTTCATGCTTTCAAATGAACATGTTTAAAACTTAGTGGGCTCACCTCCCGAGATTGCCTTAAAAGGGCCGGTGAGAGGGACAGCCCAAAGTGGGATACACTTTCTTTTGCCATGAGAATCTGACCCACTATAAAATGAAACGCGTGTATCCTTAATGGGGTACACGACAAAAAGGATTTTAGCTCTTTCAAACTTCCTCTAGTAGTCCTAACAGATTGCGCAAAATCGTGCTTTGGTGCATGTGGGAAGCCCCTTAACATACTTGGGGGATGAAAAGATAAGATCTATTTTGAATGGAAAACTTACTACATAACGGTAAAATAGAAAAACTACCTATTAGAGCCATGTTTACGAACCAATTATGTGCTAGGTAGATTGCGTGGAAGCTATTCTTATGTTTTAACCTATGAAAACGTTCAAAAATACACACATTAGAGCATTCTAGGGATATGGTACCCAATTGATGTGTGTGTTGAGATGGTTTTTATATTTTCAAACAAGATATTCCAAAGTTATTGATCAAAACACCATTAAAATTTTAAACCATTTAAAATTGATCAAAAACTTTTACCTTATTCCAAAAACCAGCTTATCAAGAGAAGAAAGTCAACATACCCTTAAAGTTTGTTCATGCCTATTATTACAAGATCACTCTCTATAAGGAAAGCATTACAAACAGAGGAGACCTACAACGGAGAAGAGCTCCCATTTCTGAAGAACACTTTCATTACTTCACGAGTGATTGAAAAATCTGCTAAGGCAAAGGACATTAACAAGATGTTTAGCGGTACCCTAGGAAATACCGATCCTAACAACAATCAAGGGAACAACATGAATGGGGGTATGGATCCTAACAACAATCAAGGAAATTCTAATAATGGAGGAAGAGATCCTAATTCTCAAGAGGCAAATTCACAAGGCAACAACTTATTTCCTCCTCATAATACAAACTTACCCCCAACTGCGGAAGAAGCCACGGTTGAAAGAACATTAGAGGCAAGACAATGCCCTTATTTCATAGAACTAATGAAAAAGACCATGCTTATGGATAAAGAAAAACACTTCATGGACTTAATACAAATGGGGGTAAAGCTACCTAAAGATTTTGACATAGAACAATTAAAGCCCAAGGAAATAGAAGACCCTATGGAAGTAATAAGGGAACAATTCAAGGCATTACAAATGGAAATTGATAGTTTGAAACAAAACAGGGCTCCTAAGCCTTTCTCTATTGAAACATTATGTCCTTTTCCATTCGATAAGAGTTTGGTCATGGTGCCTTTTCCCATTAATGTAACATTTCCTAAATATGAGAGGTATGAAGGAACATCTGACCCACATGATGATCTTCGGGGGTTTTGTGCATTGAGTCTTGAATTCATGCATGAATCAACCTATTTAATGAGACTATTCCCAAGAAGCTTGGGAGGAACGGCCATGGATTGGTTTTCAAAACTACCATCCGGCATAAAATCCTTTGAAGAGTTAGCTTCTAAATTTGTGACTCATTACTCTTATAACATCAAACATGAGGTCATAATGATAATGTTATGTAACACAAAGCAACAAGATGGAGAAGCCTTCCTCACATTCTTGCAAAGATGGAGGACTGCATTTGCTAGATATCCAAGAAGTACCGGAGAAAGAAAAAATGGATATCTTTATTAACGGTTTAAGAAGTGAACTGAATTATAGGCTAAGGATGAAATGTCCTAAAACCTTCCAAGATTTGATTGATAATGGAATTACAACAGAAGAAGTCTTGATTAAGAGTGGAGAGTTGAAATTGTACAAGGAAAATAAGAATAACTCTAACTCCAACAACAACAATACCAACAATAACAACAATCCAAATAAAAGCTGGTACAACAGCAATAGCCATTATGCTGCAAAGAACAACAACAAAGGCATTGTTAATGATGGTGTAGTGGAATCCAGCAACTTGAAGGCGATTCCATTTGCCCTTACAAAGACACCAAATCAAGTGAATAATACTAACCAAGCATATAATGCACCTTCCAACAACAACAACAATGCCAACAAGAATAATCAAGGAAACAAGGATCAAAACAGCAAGTATGATAAGTATTTGAAGCCCACTCTTGCAAGACACTTTACACCCTTGGGAGAATCACTTGAAACTACATTAAAGGCTCTCATGGCTAACAATGTTATTACATTACCCGCTATTAAGCCTTATGAACCAGAACACAAGCCGGGCTAGTGGGATGCTAAGCATCATTATGAATATCATAGGATTCGGGGGCACACTACAAATGAATGTCTACAATTAAAGAATGTGGTGCAAGACTTGATAGATAATAACATAATCACTGTTGATGGACCCCAAAATAATGAAGATCATACGGCCTTCAAACAACCTTTTTACAAACATGATAAAGGTGAGTCATCAAATGGCAAGAAACAAAGTGCCAATAATCTCAACTTTGCGCCATCATATGATCACATTGTTAATGCTATCATCATTAATGAACAGCCTCAAAAGGAAGCAACAAATGTCATTACAAGAGGGCAGAATTCTAGAATGACTTTACAAGGGATAGTCCCTCAAAACACCAATATCCCACCATCCAACATTATGGTCAAACAACCTCCTATAGCAGCAAGGCCTTATAGTTTGGTGGACCAATTGCAACGTACTCCAACACAAATCTCAATCTTAGAGTTATTGAAGTTGTCACCGAATCATAAAGAGATTTTGGAAAAGGCTTTGGAAGAGACACATGTTTCTACTACCTTAGGGGAAGAAAAATTTCAAAATATGGTAGGACATCTTGTGGCTCCTCATTTTCTTTCATTTTCCGATCAAGATGACATGTCTATAACTCATCCTCAAAATTTTCCATTACATATAGAGGTTTTGATCGAAAGGCATAGAGTCAAAAGAGCCCTTATTGATGGAGGGGCTGGCCTTAACATCTGCACATTGAGTCTTGTAAAATCCTTAGGTCTATCCGAGTCTTGCATTGACCCTACAAAGAAAATCACCATAAAAGCTTATGACGAAGCTGAAAGAGCTTCTAAAGGCATGATTGTGTTGCCCATCCAAGTGGGACCAGTCAAGAAGGAAACCAAGTGTCAAGTGTTGGACATGAAATTAACCTATAACATCTTATTGGGAAGACCATGGATTCATGAGATGCAAGCTGTCCCATCCACATATCACCAATGCATCAAGTTCCCATACATGGGTGAAGAAATCACAGTTGGAGGAGACTCAAATCCATTTCAATATTGTAATGCACTCAAACCCTTGCATGAATTATACATTCCACATAATCATGAAGGAGTTGTTCCAAGAATCACCAATGAAGATGCACAAAATCCTCTTCAAGCTAGCTCAACTTCATCAACTAAGGGCAAGGAAAAAGTGAGCTACGAGGGTCCAAATGTGATGGAAAGTCCATATGTGGCACCTAAATTGGAGACAGTGATCTACAAACCTACTAAAGAGGAAAAAGAACAAGCTAAAGTAGATCATTACCAATACATGAGTGAGATGATGAACAAATTTGACAAACAATGCAAGATTAGTTCAAAAGGGGTAGGAGAATATTCAGTTTCTCTATTTGACATGCCCATGTCTCCCAAGTCACATGGAAAACCATCAAAAGAACATCTTCCACATAAGTATAATTCTTATTTTGTGAGGGAAGATAGCAAAGCAACATGGGATAAGGAAGAAGATGATGTCCTTCAATGGCTTTATCATGATGAGGATGGTACCTTAGACACTCCCATGGAAAGAATTCGCATGTCAATATACAAACTAAACAATATGGGAAAGGATTTGATATTATGCAAAAGATGGGATACAAAGGAAGAGGACCCCTAGGCCAAAGAAATAGAGGGTTATTAGAACCTATTGAACCTATTTGGAGGGCAAGTCATGAAAAATCCGGAGTAGGTTTCCAATACAAGGGAGAAAGTTCAAGTCCAATGCATGATTTTCATCCTCAAATAAATGCATTAGAATCCGAAGGAGATAGTGATGACTCTAGGGATTATGAATGGGATACTTTATCAGATGAGTCATGTCAAGATAAAGAAGTCATTGCTATACATACTTATGCAAAAATCCCAAAACCAGATGCTCCAATTAATGAAGAATCTCCTATTCAAAGGCCTAATATAGAACAAGCATCTAGTAGTGGAGCATGGATAGAAACATTTTGGACACCTTCAGAGGAGGGAAATTCAAATGTTAGTTTTAACCCGCTTGTGGCTTTTCCCACATTGTTTCCCGTAGAGGTCGACGAGGATTCAAGCGAAGGGGACTTTGACCCTGCTTCCATGGATCATCTTGAGGAAGTGCACATCATAGATCTAAATGATACAATGTATGAACCCTCAAACGAAGTCATGTCCATAAATCCTATTGATGATACCTTACCCAATAGCTCCTTAATTTTGATGCATCTGGACCTCATTGATTGGGATCAAACTGAACCACATGACTTACTTTACTTCCCAAATGACCAAGTAACAAACCAATACCTCAATGCAGTTGAACCCTCTTTCACCAACGAACTCAATATGGACATAATGAAAACAGCAAGGGTCCAATCTCTTAGTCAAAAAAAGAAAAAAATGAAAAAAAATAAAAAAATGAGAAGTTCTATTGGTGAAAACCCAACTGTGGCACCATTAGAAGAGAGATTGGATACTTTGCCTGAACATGAAGAAGAACGGTCATCTATTCTTATAGAACCAACAGAAAAAGTTAACATTGGTACAGAACTAGAGCCAAAGGTTGTACACTTGGCTGCATCACTTACATCTCTTGAAAGAGAAGACTTTATCAAATTCTTCCAAGAACAACAAGTAAATTTTGCATGGTCATATGCCAATATGCCTGGACTAGATCCTGATTTCATAACACATCATCTGAATGTTAGACCTGGAGTTAAACCTGTGAAGCAAAAACTAAGGAAAATGCACCCACATGTGGCTCTCCTAGTCAAGGCAGAATTGGAAAAATTGTTAAAGGTGGGGTTCATAAGAACACTAGCATATGCTGATTGGATCTCTAACATTGTGCCGGTTACTAAACATGATAAATCTATCTGTGTGTGTATGGATTTCAGGGATTTAAACCTTGCATGTCCCAAAGATGACTTCCCATTGCCAAGCATTGATACCATAGTGGATTTGACAGCAGGTCACACAATGTACTCATTAATGGATGGATTTAGTGGCTACAACCAAATAAAGATTTCTCCCGAAGACCAAGAAAAGATAGCATTTACTTTCCCTTGGGGTACTTTTTGTTGGAATGTCATGCCCTTCAGTTTAAAAAATGCTGGAGCTACATATCAAAGGGCCATGACAACTATTTTCCATGACATGATGCACACTTTCTTAGAAGATTATGTGGATGACATTCTAGCAAAGTCCCACAATAGAGAAGAGCATTTACAAATCCTAAGAAAAATATTCATTCGGTTAGAACAATTCAAAGTTAGATTAAACCCAAAGAAGTGTGCATTTGGTGTCCAATCCGGCAAGTTATTGGGTTATATAGTGTCAGCAAAAGGCATTGAAGTTGATCCTAAAAAAGTACAAGCCATTCTAGAAATGGAGATTCCAAGAAATATTAGCCAAATGAGGTCACTACAAGGAAAGATTCAATCAATAAGGAGATTTATCTCTCAATTAGCAGAAAAGTGTCACTCCTTCACTAGATTGTTACACAAGGACACTACATTTATGTGGGATGAAGAATGTGATAAGGCCTTTGCTATTTTGAAGACTTATTTGATAAACCCACCTATTCTTATGTCACCTATCAAGGGGAAAGAACTATTGTTATACATATCAGCCACAGAAAGGTCTCTAGGCATATTGTTGGCACAAGAAGATGAGCAAGGAAAAGAAAGGGCAATCTACTATCTTAGTAGAACCTTAATAAAATATGAACTAAATTATTCATTCATGGAAAGAGCATGTCTAGCAGTGGTTTTTGCATCTCAAAAACTAAGACATTATATGTTGATGCATAAGATCAAATTAATTGCCAAGATTGATCCTCTCAAATACTTGCTAAGTAAAACTGCCTTAACAGGTAGAATAGCAAAATGGGTCATGATCCTAAGTGAATTTGACATTGAATATGTTGATAGAAGAGCAATTAAAGGACAAGTGATAGCAGATCACTTAGCAGATAACCCAATGGAGTCTACACAAACCATGCAAATTGAATTTCCAGATGCAGAAATTGTCACCATAGAAGCAAAGACATGGAAATTATATTTTGATGGATCTTACACACAAGGAGGTTCTGGAGCAGGTATATTATTGGTTACCCCTCAAGGGTACACCATTCCAAAGTCCTATAAACTCTTATTTCCATGCACCAATAACATAGCGGAATATGAGGCATTAGTCATTGGCATCAAAATGGCTTTGGAATGGAATATTGCAGAATTACAAGTGTATGGGGATTCCCAACTCATAATCAATCAGGTTAATAATGAATACAATACCAAAGATATAACATTGATGAAATATAAAACCTTGATTGATGGATGGAAGAAGTACTTTGCTTTGATCACATTTGAACAGATTCCAAGAGAAAAGAATAGAGCAGCAGATGCCATGCCTGCCTTGGCTTCATTGTTACAAAAACCAGATCAAAATGAGAAGTATGAGTTCTTGGTGGAAGAGTTGGTAAAACCGGCATTCAACCTTCCTGACACCCAAATTTTTGCTCTTTTACATGGACATGAATCTCCTTGGTGTGGACCCATCTATATTTACCTTAAAGACCAAGTACTCCCCATAGACCAAACTCGTGCCCAAAAATGTAACTTCATATGCCAAGCCACCCGTTACCTAATCCTTTCAGACACATTGTATCGTAAGGGTCTTGATGGGACGTTACTTAGATGTCTAGAGGAAGAAGAGTCTAAGTTAGCTTTACGCGAGGTCCACGAAGGCATTTGCGGGTCACACTCAAGCGGTCTTAATCTAGCTAAGAAAATCCTTCGTTTAGGGTACTTTTGGACAACATTAGAAAAGGATGCTTGTCAATTTGTGAAGACATGCAGCAAATGTCAATATCATGGTAATATGATACATGCACCAGCTCAAGAATTACACCCATTCATTTCACCATGGCCTTTTTATCAATGGGGTTTTGACTTGATTGGAATCATACATCCTCCATCTTCAAACGGACACAAGTATATCATCACAGCAACAGAATACTTCACCAAATAGGTGGAAGCAGTTCCATTAACAACAGCAACCAGCAAACAAATTTCAATGTTCATTTTGAACCACATAATTTTCCGCTATGGTATTCCACATGCCATTATCACGGATAATGGGAAATAATTCAAAAATTAGGATATTGATGAACTTTTCATGACATTTCACATTACACATCATTCGTCATCCATTTATTATCCACAAGGCAATGGACAAGCTGAAGCAACGAACAAAAATATCCTCAAAATATTAAAAAGATCAGTTAACAAATTAGGAAGAGATTGGCACGTGCAAATAAATCCCGCACTATGGGCTTACAAAACTAGTATCAGAACACCTATAGGAGCCACCCCATTCTCTTTAGTCTATGGAACCGAAGCAGTTCTACCATTAGAAGTTGAAATTCCATCTCTACGGGTTTCATTAAGAGGATTGATCACTGATGTGGATTATAGGATTGCCAGACTACAACAATTGGAATTGTTAGAGGAACACCAAACTCAAGCTTATGAGCATTTAAGAGTTTATCAAAATAGGATTACACGCAATTACAACAAACACATCAAACCAAGAACTTTTCAAGTAGGAGACTTGGTACTAAGAGAAAATCCCAAAAATCAAGCTGAAAGGGAAAAGAAAGGAAAGTGGGAAGCTAATTGGATAGGCCCATTTGTGATAGTGTCATCCTTTGGAACTGGAACATATAATTTATCAGATTGTAATGGTGAAGAATTACAAGAACCCATAAATAGCATTCATTTGAAGAGGTTCTACACCTAAAGCAGATGAAAGAGTATAAAGAGTATCAGATGAGAGAGCATCATAATTATTGTACATAGTTGAAAAGGGATTTGGAAAATCCAAAAACATTTGAAAATGGAAAATCCAAAAACATTGGAAAAGAAGAAAGATCAAAAACAGTGGAAAATTGAGCATGAAGAAAGCAAAAACATTTGAAAAACTATCTCTTGGTGAAAACCTAGCAAATAGGTGCCAAGGTGATAAAGAAAAATACAAAAAAAGAAAAATACAAAAATACAAAAAAAGAAAAATACAAAAATACAAAAAAAGAAAAATACAAAAATACAAAAAAAAGAAAAATATGAAAAATTAAAAAAAAATGAAAAAGAAGAAAAAGTGCCTTGGTGAAAACCTAGCAAATAGGCGCCTCGGTAGCAAAAAAAAAAGAGAGAGCACCCAAAGGTGAAAACTTGGCAACAAGCACTTTTGGTTCCCTTAAGTCATTTCTTTCCTAGTCACATGTGTACATAATGCATCTCATCATCCCATTTGTCTAAACCTTCATTGCATCTATCATTTGTACATAGTCATAATAACATTTTGTAGCATCATCCTTTGCATTGCCCAAAGTTGTCAAACTGATACATCAAACACTTGGGGGCAACATAAACAGATTGGAAAGTGGGTACCTCAAAAAGGATTCAAATGAGCAACATTCAGTCACAAGCAAAAAGGGATCAACATTTTCAGAAGAGAGATCAGATTTTTGTAAACCTTTGATGGATATCATTGTTTACTAAACAAGAAGTTGACTACCACAACAAAATCCTTGAGCTGAAATTGACTTATTATTCAGGATTAAAAATCAAACATCATTCTATGATCAAAACACTTGGAAATATTTTTTGAAGATCAGAAAACAATGCAAAACACCTAGATAGATTCTTTTGAAAAGTTGGTTAAAAATCTATTTACTTACATTAATTCAATTTGTATCAAGTCTTTTTAGCTAATCAATGATGTTTTGACTAGATTGGCAATGATGGAGACATGATATTTTTCTTGACTATGAAGTGACTGTTTGGAGGAAGATTCATTGCCTTATGAGAATTCATCTAAAGACATGGTCATCAAAGAACCATTGAGGATTATCTTATAAAATAATGATTTAACCTTTGTTTGTTTACGCAACCGGATACCTTGGATATTTAGATTCTTCATATCTAAATGACAAAATCCACTTGCAACATAGAATCTGACAAAATTGGTATTCGTACTCTCATGATTGTTTGTAATCAGTGATAGTCGTATCGATGAGACCGATGGGAAAGCAAAACGGAGGTTACCATATGAGCAATAAAAAGCGATATTCATATCATCATGTCAGTGGGTAGTGGTGATTGTATTGACTTTCCGGTCCCAAGTGCTCAATGATGAAAATATATCCTCAAGGCATTTATTTGCTAAAAGCTAGTGACACTTAGCTGCATTCATAAAAGGTTAAATGCATTCTCATGTTAGATTAATTGCACATGCATTTTTTCTCAAGGGCTTCATTTCACATCAAAAAGGGGGTACATAACATCATCAACAAGGTCAAATCAGCAAGGACAACATCACCTCAATATCATCTTTTTTACAATAAAAACATGAGATTATACTTTTTGCATTCATTCCATATCATTAATCATTACATAGATCTATTATCAAGAAAAAGAAGGAAATAATCATTTACATGTGCATCCATACAGATTGCATACATGAGAAATAACATATCAAAACAAAAACTTGCATCCATACATGAAGAAAGAAATGCATCCATCTATCTATATCATACATAAGATACGTTGCATTCATAGACACATCCATCCAAAACAAATGCATTAGATAAACACATATAGCAGCATCTAAAGGTAATCTCATATATCATCAAGTAAAAAGAAGAAAAGATCATAAATGTCCTCATATCACATGACTACTCAAAAACTCAATGCATCAAGTATAACAATGATATCATAAATCAACTCTATAATCGCCCATCAATAGGGGCATCAATGTCAAACAAGTATCAAAGTACAACTGGAAAAAGGTGACACCAAGGTCACAATAATATGGTACAATGTCAAGTATCTCAACATCAATACACAAATGATCAACAAGAGCACTCATAGCTCAACTCTCGTCACCACTGGGAGGAGGTCCTGGAGGAGGCTGTGATGGAGGCTGCTGAGGTGGCTGAGGAGGCATCTGACCAACCATAGCAACAAGGAGAGGAACCAATGGAGCCAAACCTGATACTAACTACTGAATCATAGAAGACATCTATGATACCTCTGTCTGTAATGCTCCCACATCTGCTCGTAGCTGGGTAGTACTAGAACTCTCCCCAACCTCATAGGTACTTTGAGGATCACCTGTATCTATATGAGCTTTTCCCCGATCATGGGAAAAAGCTGGTGGCATCTGTTGTGCACCTGTATCCTGACCATCCACGGTAGCCTGCTGTAATCCTGCTCCCGTATCCTATCCTACAACTGGATCCTACCTAGCAGCCCTCACATGATCCTGACGATCTATCCTCTATCTCTGTGCTACTGTAGGATGAGAAGGAGGAGGAGGTGGTGCCTATATTTGTACATCTCTCACTCGGCCTCTGAGTCTAATCACCACCCTACCTCATGGTCTACCTCTGCATCTCCTCCCACCACCGACATCATCACCATCATCATCTCGCCCAGGCACTAGCTCTGCAGGGTCTATAAATTGAGGCATAGGATGCTCCATCAACCAAGCTAGATACTCCTGAGTAACCCCAACATCTCTAATGTGTAGCCTCATATCCCAGTCCATATAACCCAGTAGTGATATCTGCTCAATAGCATCATCATATGAAGGCACGTGTCCCCAAGTAGCCCTCTCTACACTAGAATGAGCATACACTGCTGATCCCTGAGGCATAGGCTGAATCTGCCCAAACTGCCATAGTACTCTACCTGCCAAGAATCTCTCAAGAATAGAGTCAATCCTGCCGATCATCCATCGAGGAGCAAACATATATGGTAACTCCAAGCTATCCTCTCTCCAATCCTCGACCTTGACATATGGTCTCCAATAGACCTCATCCATATCATCAATCTGACATCACCAATACTCCAAATGACCCAAGTGATGCTATGTCACCATCCTAGTATACTGCCATGCAAAAGGATATCCTAAAGGTCGGTCTCACTCTGATATAGGATGACTGACTGGTAAGTGCTCCCATATCCACAGCTACAAAATATGAATCCCAGTAGATAATGAAGCTGATCTCCTATAAACCACCTCATGAAGATCATGGTAAAACTGTGCCAGCACACAAGATCCCCAATCGAAGCGTCGAGGCTGATGTAGCAAATCCTCGATAATCCTGCCCCATCCCACTGAAAATCTGCAACCCAGCCGATCAGGTAATAATACACCACCAATGATAGCACCTAATAACACTGGTAAAATAGGAAATGAGGCAAACTGAGGCCATAAGATGCAATCATCACCTATAGAAGGATCTCTGAATACTCATCGACAATACGTCCCATCATAGATTGCATCGTAATATGCTATCTCTCCATGAGTCAGGATCCGTAGCAATCTATATACATCCTCAGGAGTAATCATCATCTCGCCCTGTGGTAGCCAAAATGTGTTTGTCTCAGAGTGCCAACGCTCTGTGACAGCAGTAATCAAACCTCGGTTCATCTAGAACCGAGGAAGCTCTAATACACATAGTAAACCACAACGCCTAAGCACTCACCTCTCGGCATCAGTCAACTGCTCCCTAAGCTCCATCACCCAGTGTGGTACAGTCTGGAGGTACAGAATAGGGACATCCTCCTGTTTAATCAAAACAATGGAATCACATGAGTAACTTACTATCAAGAAATCAAATAATCAATCATAGTCATCAATTTAAATATACCTATCAGACCTATCAATCCTAACTCTAAGCATTGAGGAAGGATGATCCTATTTTTATGTCTCTAAGCATTTGAGCATAAAATGAATGGATGATTAGATCCATGACCTATCATTCGTGATGAAGATTGATTTACCTTATTCTTCGATATTATAGTTACCAATGTCCTAATTCATTGTTGAAATCAAACAAGGGGAACACCCTAACTGAAAATTCAAGTGAATTCATTGACGTGATCGATATCAATCAAGTTGACGCAATCGAGCAATCAGACATCCTAGAAAAGTCTCAAATAACACAAAAAAAATTTCACTTACGCGACTTTTCTTTCAGGCGTCATTTCTTTTACCAGAGGTGACATCTATTTCTCCATACGCGTAATTTTAATCATTCGCGTGACTTAATTGAATGAGGTCATAAATGCAACTTTTAAAACATGAGGAAAATTGGAATGACATACCAGAAGACCATCAGTCGCTCTCCGACTAAACCGGTGCGCTCTCTCAAACTGATGCTCATGATGTGGGACCACCATCATGTCAAAAGGGCTAAAATCAGAGCTCAAATCTCAAGAGGGAACGGTGCAAATGAATAGTAAAATGAGGGGTTTTACCCTATTTAAGGTGAAATTGGTCCTAATAAACACTTAAAAATGCACTTTGGACCTATTATATGACATTTTCATTAGCCGGGGCATGAATAAAACTTGCTTATTTCTTTCAAATGGTATCAGAAATCAAAACATATTCCAACTACTCACAATCTTTCAAATCAAGGAATTAATATGTTTTATTTTTGAGGGGGCATCAGAGTATCAAATGGGCATCACATCAAAAACATTTATCAGTGGGAAATATCAATATCATATCATATCAATATCATATCGTATTATATCAAGTTATCATATCATATCAGTTTCATATCAGGAGGCAAATCAATTTCATATCAGTTTCATATCAAATCTGCTATCATATCAAACCTATCAACATATCAGCAATCAATTAACCCAGGACCTTTATCAATCAATCCAGGACCTTTATCAGTGAACCTAGGACCTATCATTAAACTAGGACCCATATCAGATCAGTATCATATCAGAGGCATCAGAATCATATCAGCACCATCATCAGAGGCACATCATCATCATTAGGAAGTACATCAATCAGAATCATCAGAGACATATCAGAACCAGGACCTGAATCAAATCATCATACTAAGGGAATCTTTGAATCGGTGTTCTTTGCACATCGACTCAAAGAGGGGCATTTGTAGACACGAAAAATTGGCAAAGGATTAATTCAATCAAAAAGGTGCAATCAAATCATCAAAATAATATGAAAAATCAATAAATGGAACAAAGGCAATTCAAATCAAAGGAAAATTCAATTAAATGATTAAATGATTAAATAAAGCTTGAAAAGGGGAAAAACACTAAGAAATTGATTAAATTCAATTAATGACATAGTTGTTGAAATGAAAAATCAAAATGAACCTCTTACCCTTCATGGCTAAATTTAATTACTTTAATTAATTAATAAATCATAATTTCCCTCAACAAAGGAAAAAGGAGACAAAATGGACACAAATCACTCACTTTTGTTGAAATGGTCCAGCCTTTTGAAACCATTTAAATGTTTGTCCCCCAATTTAGGGACAAAGCAAAGCCAATTGACCTTACCCAAGCATAACCATGGTTATCTCACTCTACCCCCTACCCTTGGGAAAATCTCATAAATAGAAGACATTTTGAGGCATTATTCATCCACTCCATATCTTTGAATTGCAGAAAAGCTCTTACAATTTGCATCCACATCACTCACTTAGCAATTTTAATTGATAATTAGCTTCAATTGTTGATCATTTTGTAGATTTCTTATCAAATAGAGCTAGAATTTGATAATTAGATCTAGTTTGCATATCATTCTTAGTTCAATTCTCATAATTAGAGTGTCACTAGTGAGGATTTGCAGCTGAGAGCCTCATTTACTACTTCAATTTAGAGAACCATGAGATATTTAGATTAATTTGTGCATTATTTAGATTAGTTTGTTTTGAATAGTGTAAATTCTCTTTAAATCTTGTTATTTCATGAAGGTGTAAATCACTCACACACAGGGGCTTGGTTACTTAACGAAGTGTTCACCAGTCGATTTTCCAAGGAAAAAAAAAATTGTAATGGTGTTAGGGATCCCAAAGAGAAAATAATACATCATCGGATTTCTTTCATCTACCCCCGAAGTGCCACTGTCACTTCATGCTTCCATATTATGGACTGAGCACATATAGATGCTTGGCCTAGGGCCTGCAAGAAAACCTCACAAAGCAGCCCCCCTTCTCCCGTTCCTTTTAGGATCTAAATTAAATTGACTCTACTTGCATTTCCCCAAATGGCATGGGATTTCTATAGTGGAAAAGCAATTTAGGGCATTGGTTTGATGAAATCTTGATTCACAAGGGTTTCCTATGCACTTGGTAAAGAAGTTCTTGAAAATTCTGACTCCAATCTCCAAACTGATTAAAATCTAGTGCATTTTAGTCCTAATTCATGGTATATGTCAAGTATTCAAGTATCCTTCCTCTGCATATCTGTATAAGCCCGTACACAACCAATTTACAGTCTAGAATATAGGGAAAATAAGGGATTTTAGTGATTTGAATGCCAAATTACATAAGTGTGTCTTACACCCACCTAAAAGGGCTATTTGAAGACCTTTCCCAATGAATCCAACCATTTTTCAAAGGTTGTGACCATTTTGGAGGTTTTTACAATTTTCTAGTAACTTTTTAGAAAAGTTATTGAGCAACATTTCTTGCTATGTGCAACATTTTGAAAAAAATTGCATTCTTTCTCCTAATGATCCTATAAGGCCTAATCCTTGGATCCTAAGGACCCCAAATGATTTTAAATTATAAAAATAACCTAAAAAACACCTAGGATAGCCTAGATACCTAAATGTGCCTTTGGACCATAGTCAAAACCCATGGTTTATAACCACACCAAGGGTGACTAGGCCTTACAAATAGGCTTATTAACTAGTTCTAAGATGATTTTACTAGTCCTTAGGCATGAAGGCCCTTGGGTACATCCTTGGAGGCCCTTGATGAAGATTGAAGAATGTAGGGAGGTACCCCTACACTAGTCCCTACCTTAGGTAGTATTTTTTTTGTTGCTTCATCCATGACTATTTTTGCTTATGTTTATAATGTAATTCTGATCTCATCCTCTTCATTGGTTTCTCTACAACTTCTCCATGCCTCCATGCTTCCTTTGATCCAAAATAGAAAACTAATTTCTCCTATTTGTACACTCTTCCCATCACAAAGTCCCTCATTCTTAGGACTATCTGTGTTTGCAAACTTATCTATCCTAAAACCAGTATGATCTCTTTTATCAAATATTTGATTGCCAAAGCATATGACAATGTTCTCTCTCCCACTCTCCAAATGTAAAGGCTACATATTGTATTTCTTTCCATCCTTATGCACCAAGTAAGTGTTCTAAAAACCATCATGAATGATCCTTCTACTATTCTTCCATGGTCTACCAAGAATAAAATTCCCACATGTCATAGGAATAACATCACAAAAAACCTTGTGCTGATAGAAACCAATAGAAAAATTCACATAAGCCTTCTGACTAATCACTACATGTTGTTGTTGGGTAATCCAAGTGGCCTTTTAGGGATTAGGATGGTCAAATCACACACTTCCTAATTTAGTAACCATATCAAGAGAAACAATATTACAATGTGATCCATAATCCACAATTAATTTACATATCTTACCTTTACACAAACAATTTGTCTTGAAAATATTCACCTTTGGCTCAACAATATTCTCACCTTGCCTTACCATTAAACATTATCCTTCCTCAAGTTCCACCAATATTGATTTTGGTGTTTCTTCCTCTTCATCTTGGATAAGTTGTACTCTTCTTTCCTTTCCTTGGTCTAAATCAATCCATTTAGGACATCTAAAGGACTAATGGACAACCTCATTACAATGAAAATAGCTTCCTGTAAAGACACCATTTCCTCTTCCACAAAATATGCTTCCTCTAGATCCCCCTCTCTTATTTATCATATGTTCCTTGCCCTTATATTTTTCATTTCTTTTTCTTTCACTCTTCCTTTTTAACTTATCCTTAGGCCAGAATACAAGTTGAAAATATTCTCCTAGAGTCCTCAGTATGTTCAAACCAATCTCATATTGGATATTGTACTTCAATCCATTCATGTAGCTAGAAACCTTCTCATCTTCATCCTCTATGAATCCCCTAATTCCTAGGGTGTGAAATTGTTTAGTATAAGACATGATGTCCATGTCCCTTTGCTTCAAATCATTTCTTCTCATCTTTGTTTGTATAGCCAAATCTGAGGGCAAAAATTGTCCCTTAACCATGGTCTTCATTCTTTCCTAATTTTTTATCTTGTTCAACCCTCTTTCTATCCTCTCATTGTGAATGATTTTCCACCATGTAAGTGGTGTACCTCTTATCCTTTCTTTATCCATCTTTACATTATTCTCTTCTTCTACATCCTCCAAATCAAAGTAGTTTTCAAGTGCCTCTACCCAACCAAGCACTTCTTCAATATCCATCCTTCCTTGGTAGATTGGTAGATCTACATTTCTCTTGCTTCCATTACCTTGGACCACCTTTATCAATTTGATAAACCTCCTCTCCTTAGGATCATTTGCTTCTCCATGACCCCTAGTCTCCTGTCTTCCATGGAACTCTTATTGGTCTTCATTGTTCTCCTCATGAACTTATTCTTCTCTTATGAGTTCTCTTATCTCTTTCTTGAAGGATTCTATCCTCTAAAGGAATTATTTTATTTCTCTCCTCACCAAGTAATCTCTTCTCTTTCATTTTCTACCTCTAGTTCCATATTCTCTCTTTCTTTCTTCTCTAATGTGTCCTTTAGGTCTTCAATCTCCCTAGCCATCTAGTTCTTAGGTTCCATGACTCTTAAAAATTCTTCCCAAACCTTTCCTTGATGCTTTGATACCCCCTAATGTAGAGGTGTATCAATGGTGAAGGATTGAATGATGAAAATGAAAGATTAGCCTTTGAGAGGTTTAGACACTAGCTAATAACCCCTATGGCTAGAATGTGCCAAAATTAACACTAGTGAACACACCTATTCCAGATGACTTTTATGGATGGATATGACCTAAATTAGGTATATTCAATAGGACTTTTCAATTTTTAAGGATTATAAGAAAACCCAACACCCCAAACTCACTATTTGCCAACTAGGCCTAATAGCCCTTCCTTGTAGGTCAACAGTGACACAAAACACAAATTTACTCTAGATTTTCCCAAAGAACCAAAAAAAAATCTCCTTTTCAAATACCCTTTTTGATGAACATAAACATATGCAAAAATTAAGTTATTTTTTTATGAATAGATAACAAGATCCTTCAGACTGTACCATGTAAGTAGGCACAAAAAGAGACAAATTAACAAAGGAAATACTAATGGTTTTCACTCCCTAAATCCAAGACTTTATAAATTCTCCACATATGTCTCCAAACCACAAAATATGCCACCAATTTGGGCCTTGGATGCTTCCAAGTGTGAAAGCCCCAAATTGCTCCCAAATAAGCCTCAAAACTAGGGTCTCTCAATAAATTGCCTTCCACTCCTTTCTAGGATCAAACAAGGGTGGATCCACCATAGGTAGGGTTTATCTAGACACCAAAAATATTAAAAAGGATATCTCCTTCAAGAATATCTTGCATTACTACTCCCAACCAACAAATTCAATGACCCTTGAATAACCTCTTCTCGGTGATCACCAACCATTAACCCTTAAACTACACATAAACTTGTTAGTTTTTCTATTGTACATATCAAGGAATCATCATTAGATGAGAGTTAGATTGTATTAATTCATTTAATGATGATCCTTACATTAGTTTAGTTCAAAATCACAAAGAAAACACTGGATTCTTGGAGTAGTTAGCACTGTCTAATGAATCAGTCCCTTAAATGGACTTAAAAACATACGAAATGAACTCAAAAAAATGTAAATGAGTTCCTCAATTCAATTAGAACATTCAATAATAAATTTTAATCAATGAAACAATGCTAGATCAATATTTACCTAAATAAATTCTAAGTTTTTATTAATGTATGGACACAATCCGTACACCAATGAATTCCTCATACATTGCTTGTCGTACAAATGATCAAAACTCATTTAAATGACTTCCTAATAAATCCTTCTACCTTCCATAATTGGTTCACCTTCCTAAATAACTATCAAACTCCAAAAAACTAAATTCCCTCCTAAATACTAGTGGTCATTGGGATTCAAATATTTGAATCGACCAACTCACAAATTATTGCATAAAATATAAAATTAACCCTCCAAACTTGTCAAGAAGATTACTAACACCTTATTAAACACTTCTAAAGTTATCTTATACTCCAAAAACTCTAATTACATCAAATTTATCAAATTTTCTTGTTTTCCCTATCTAGGATCCTAAGGTCCTTGAGAGGCACTTTAGGATCTTTTACAACTTTATTGTCTTTATTTCTTCCCAAGCCTTCAAAGGCTATTATTAGCTTTAGTGATTTCCAATTTACTTCCTTGATCTACACTTTGTCTTCTTTTTCATCATGAGGCATCCTTGTATTCCTTGATTCTCTAGCATCAAAAACTTAGTCATACAGCCAATGTTTGCAGGAGTAAAAGTGATAAACCACCTAGCATTCTTCAATTTGATGGTTATTGTTACAATTGCAATAAGTATGTTCATAAATAATTTGAGTGTAGATCAAATATTTCTAATCATACAATGAAGCTAAAATTAAATGGTTACTACAATACTTGCAATAGATATGGTCATAAGTCTAAAGATTACAGTTCATAAAGAAAGAACGTCAAATGGGTACCTAACTGACAGAATACTACAAACAACCAACAAGGCTCAACAATACCATGGGACAACAATACAAGAATTTCATGTACAACACATGGGATATTTGGACACATTGTAGCAAATTGCATTTTTATGCATGGTAGAAAAAATATAAGGTCATGGAGAAATCCTGGAATGGTATGTTTTCACTGTCATAAGGTCAGTCACCTAGCCAAAGACTATAGGTACCAAGTAAAAGATCCAATCAAGGAAAAGAAAAATGAAGCTATTCAAGTAAATGTTGAATAAATAAGATATCAAATGAATAGAACATGGAGAATAAAGTATCTAGATGATGGAACTACACTTGGAACAATCGATGACATCTCATCCTCTAGATCAGGTGCACCTATCTTCACCTAATTAGTTAAAGGAATGTGTAGGAACTATGAGCTAAATTTTAATCTTAAATCAGTTCCTAAAATTTCTACAAAGATCTATATAAGCATATTTTGATGCATTTGGATACATGTTTTGAAGTTAAGATTTCATGTTTTGAATTGTGAGAGACTATGTTATTTTGTTTCATTGGGTAAAAGGAAGTGTAATTGGTATTTGGTGAAAAAGGGAGTCGGTGGCATCATTAAATGCTAAAATTATAGCCATTGGAAACCCTAAATGAGGAAAAGGTATAAATAGACCCTTTGTTATTTCATTTGTATCTCACATTTTCAATAGCATCTGAGCATTTGATTAAATAGATCTCATCATTATCAAGGATATTCAAGTGATTTCTGGTGTTTTTCTGAGTTGTGAAAGTGCGACGAATTTGATATTCAAATGAAACCCTATCTCAATCAAGTTTCTATATCTTTGAATCAATGTCACCTAAAATTCAAAATCCCATTATCATTGAGAAGGTTGATCATGTCAATCTGAAGAATAAGCTACCCCTAACTAAAGATGTCAAACCTAACAACATGGGAGCCGTATCTTCAATTCCTTCAAGAGTAATTTTGATCAAAGACATTTGTGCATTCATTCATTGTAATATCGAAGAAATTTGTCAAGATAATATTGACACATCATTCCAAAATTTGTGTGTGAATGGTAAGTTGAAGGATGAACATATCCATTTTGAGACCAAGGGTTTAATGCATGCCCTACATGTATCGAGTGTGTTCAAGACTGAATGGATGATCATTGTATTAAGCCAATTTCATGACCAATTCATGTGGCTCAATGCACTAGTCAAGATCCCAAAAGATGTCTTACATATTTTGATTGGTTATCCAATCAGTGATAGACCTAAAGAAAACAAGAAAACTAACAAGAACAAGTTGTGTAAGTTGACACAAGATAAATGAGATGGAAGAAGTCTCAAACTATCAATTGTTGAAAATCCTAAACTGAGATTCACATGTAATGTTATATCCTATCAAACCTTCCACTCATCCCAAGTAGATAGTGTACCATGTGGAGCAGTAGACATTGCATACAAGATAGTAAAAAAGTATACAAAGATTGATCTATGTGAGATCCTACTGAGGTAGTTTGATGAAAATGTGAACACCATTCAGAAAGAAAAGACCAACACTTTTGATTTTGGTTCATTGTTGGTATGTATATTTTTCTACTTTCAGAAATTTTTCCCATCAATTGGTAATGTAGCATGGAGTGTAGATAAACCAATCATATATCAAATAAATGAGTTCATTCAGAGTTTAGGAGACAACTTTGATATAATAATGAATGATTATTTTACTAAGTATCAAACATGAATGCACAAGAGATTTATAATTCTACCCCAGTTAGTGGAAAAGCATCAAGATTCTATTTGTTTTGAAGTAGACACTGACACTTTCATTGTGAAGGTTGTGGAGCCAAGGAATATCTGGCTATAGCCAATGGGATATGAAATGGATATTGAAACTTCATCATAGCAGATTAAATTTTTACTAGCTAAACTGGTTGATAAGAGATAAAATTGGTATGGAACATATGAAGAGGTGAAGGATAAGATAAAACTGGGTATATTGATACCTAAGGCTCAAAGAAAAACAAGTAGAATGATAAGTGATTTATCATAAAATATATGAACTATTGTTGAAGAAGATGAGGCAGGTCCTTTTGAGATCAAGGGAAAGAAAATAAGAATTAAAAAGGAAACTCTAAGCCCCATAGGTACTGTTGGTTCCTGAAAAGGACTTTACACTCAGAGAGACACTAGTATACCTAGGATATATTTTGAGGAGGGGTTAGTTCCAAATATGGGGATATTTGTAGATAACTGGACAAGACTTCCCTCTGTACTTCTAGCTCTACAAAACCAAGGTGGGTGCACCTAATCCAGTGAATATAACACCCCTTACAACACCAAAACTAGATTGAGAAAAGTAGATTGATAGCAAGAAAGTACTAAATGATAACCATTCATTCATTGACTCTCTATTTCTATGATGATCATACAACCCTATAACCTCAATATTTCAAAAGACTTCAGATTGGTTATGATTTAAAATTTTGGGGGATATAAGAAGATCATCTAAAACACATTATTGTAGAATACACTTACTTCTGACCGGTGCCTTATCCATTGGGAAAAATCTCTAATGCACTATAGAATACAGAATCCAACTACTTTTATTCATCATAGATCCAAGCCATTAACACAAATACACAAACCCACACCACTTAAAAATATCCCTATGAAAACCCAATGAATTTATGCTTCATCTAAAGCATCATTTAATCTAATCTTAAATTAGAACTAAAGACTGACAGCACATGCATAGATAAACTCCATACAATGAATCAAAAAATTCAAAAATCATAAGATCAACACAAATGGAGAGAAATGAGAAATGATATTTGTATTATGCATGAGGATTCATGCCTTTGTATACACCTTGCTTCAAGATTTTAAAACCACTTCAATAATATGAAAAAGACCAGAAGTTTTCCTTTTATCTAATAACATTGTCTGATACAAAAAATTTCTTACACCCTAGACTGAGAGAAAATCATTAGTCGATATTCTGAAACCAAGGAGAGACTAGACCTAGACATCTAACTTAGCCAAAAGATGACCCTCCTAAATGATCTTGGAAATCCTTATAAATGATTGCAACAAGCTTGGGATCATTTAAGGAAAAATTAGGTTTTCCAACCTCATACAACAACTATTGGATATTTGCTAGCAAGCCAGTGTTGATTGTATATTTGTCCTTGATGACAACATATGGTAAGTAGCATGCGTGGAAGACTTATGTAGTGATATTTTAGTATATGAAGCATGGACATGTTATCATCATGATATCATGGAAATAGAGCTTAACTATTAGTATAGACAGTTATATAGCAGCTTGTGTCAGCAGTGTTCCTGACAGAGTTACAGGCAGTGTTATGTGAATGATTGTCCATATAGTTATCATGGACCCTTGTGCATTTGGATATATTATGGAGTCATGTTATTGATGTTACATTCATGGATGCAGAGTCTGATGATCAATAGAAGTAAATTTATGAAATCACTATTTACCAGTAGCAGTTTCCTATGTTTATTCAGAAGAGCTGACATAGATTGTATTGGTTCAGGAGTTGTGCTTATCATTTGGGTATGCACCCTTGGATTACAAATTGGAGAAGAGTTAAAAATGTTTGGTTAAGAGTGCATGATGTAATTCATCTTGAGGAGAAATTTTTGGTTACTTTGATAGAGCCGATAGTGTGTAGAGTGCGCTTACATTTATTAATATTGGACAGGTCCCAAATTGTGTTGCGTGCTTAGTAGAGCTGGCATAATTATTATTGGAGTATGTTATGGTTTCTCTAATATGATTTAAAGGTGTTTCTAATAGGCTAACTTGATTATATCATTTAGAGGAAATATATTTATAGGCAGTCATTTGTGATTGCTAAAGTATGGTTCAGAGTTGATTATGAAGAGCAGAGCAAAGTGTGTGAAGTGTTGAGTGATCAGCAGGTCTATGTGACCAAGTAAAGTGTTTGTGCTATACATTGGAACTGATCCAGATAGTAGGTCAAAGTGCAATTCACCAAGATCTAGATATAGTGTATATCTATTATTTAGAAGCTTGTAGCCTTCACCCATTTGAGAAGTGTGCTCTTGGACAGTGCATCCTTACCCCTAATAGGGTTAATTGTAAAAGACTCCTTATAGGGTCCAACCCTTGACTAGGTCACTATACTAAATGCATTGTAAAGACAACTCCTATTAGATTTAAGGATCTTCTAATAAGGATCATAATACACTAGTGTAGATTATTAGTGGGTGTCAATTCCCACTGGGGTTTTTACCTATTTGGGTTTCCCCATAACCAAAATATTGGTGTTGTGTTCAAGTATTCTTTCATTGTGTTTATGCTTTATGTTTAAGTATACTTAATTGGATAAAGAATTGAAACTTGTAGATAACTGACTCACCCCCCCCCCCTCTCTCAGTTATCTCTTGGGACTATTCCTAACAATTGGTATCAAAGACAAGTGCCTTGGAGAGAAAGTTTCATATCTTGAGGTTGATCAGATGCCATTCTTTAGAAAAGATAGTCGTAAGTTTCATGGATAGAATTATCTTGATTGCAAGAACAAGATGATGAAACATTTTCAGTGCATTACTTTTGAAGTTTTTGAAGAAGCTATCAAAGAAGTTCAGATCCCCTCTCTAGTAGATCTTGCAAAGGATGATGCTACTAGCAAGCAAAAGGATTTGTTCCATTAGAATGCAATAGCAAAAGAAGCCCTTATCATTACCCTATCTGATAGTGAATTTTCAGAGCTAAATAAAGTAGACACAACATACAAGATATGGAAGCACCTAAAAGACATGTTTGAAGGAGATAAACAAGCAAAGAATGCACACAGAAAGACATGGAAGAAAAAGTACAATACATTGGAGATGTTACTTGAAGAGAACATAAGAGCGTACAATCAAAGGATCAATGAAGTAGTTGCTGGAATCAGGAACAATGGTGGAGAAATCTTAGAAGAAGACATCATGGATAAAGTGATGACTACCTTAACACAAGACTATGAGAACAAGATAAACATCCTTGATGAGACTATGAAAATTTTAGAAAACTTCAAAAGAGAAACTTTAATCAGCAAGATTGTTGCATTTGAGATATCAAGTTTGAAGACAGAACCTAAAATTGAGATAACCTTTAAAGCTTCTGTCCATGGTAAGAAATCCTTGAACACCTCTGGTAATTTTGATGATGATGATGATGAAGAAAAATATCTAGATAATTTCATTTCTATGATTGCTAAAAGAGAAAAGAAAGGAAAAGGAAAATATGAAGGTTAGTTACCATTAATTTTCTTTTCATGTAATAAGATTGGTCAATTTGCATCTAAGTGTCCTACAAGAGTTAAAAAGTTCAAGAATGACTACAAGCCTAAGTACTCAAAGGAATGCTACTATGATGGAGATGGAGTATCAGATGAAGAATCAGTAGTAGAAGAAATTGGATTCATTTCTTTTGAAGATGAAAAGAATTCACAAGAGTTAGCACTGATTTCACAAACTGACATCAGGACACATTGGATCATTGACAGTGGTTGTTCACATCACATGACAGGAGATAAAGATAGATTTTTTCATTTGGACAGATACAAAGGAGGCATGGTTAGATTTGGAGACAACACTCCTAAACCCATCATTGGTAGAGGATCCATCACCTTGGATGGAAAGAATAGCACTGATGATTTTCTTTATGTTGATGGTTTGAAACATAACCTACTAAGTGTTGGGTAGTTGCTTGACAAAGGTTACAGGATGGAGCTCAATGGACACAAGTGGATCATTAACAACAAGGAAGGAGAAATTATTGCATCAGGATGAAAGACTAAAGGTAATGTTTTTTAGCTTAATCCAGAAGCAAGTTGTTTTATTGCTAAAGTAGATGGCAGTTGGCTATGGCATAAAAGACTATGTCATATCAATTTTGATAACATGGTAAAGATAAGTAATGTAAAGGAATTTAGAGACTTACCTTGCATAGCAAAGCTAGTTGATACTATATGCATGGAATGTATAATGGGAAAGCATGTGAGTAATTCATTCAGGAGCAAGCATAATTCAACAAAGAACAAGTTGGATCTGATTCATACAGACCTATGTGGACCAACTCAAACAAGATCATACTATGGTGAAATGTATTTCATTTTATTTGTAGATGATTATTCTAGAATGATGTGGGTTGCATTCCTGAAAGATAAGTCAAAAGCATTTGAGAAGTTTAAAATATTCAAAATAAGGTTGAGAATGAATCTAAACTAAAGATAAAATGTCTAAGGTTAGATAGAGGAGGATAATTCACCTCTGACAAATTCTTTGAGTACTACAAAGAACATGGCATAAAGAGATAGCTAAGTGCACCTAGAACCCCTCAGTAGAATGGGATTGTAGAGAGAAGGAATAGGATCATCCTTGATACATCGCGCACCATCATGATTGAAGGAAAAGGTACACACACCTATTGGAGAGATGTGGTCAATATAGCAATCCATATAATCAATAGAATACAATTAAGGACTGGTGTAGACAAGACACCTTATGAGCTATGGTTTGGTAATGTTACCATAGTGAAATACTTCAAAATCTTTGGAAGCAAGTGCTACATCAAGAGGGATAAAGAAGTAGGCATGTTTGATGCAAGAAGTGATGAAGGTATTTTTCTTGGTTACTCTACTAAAAGTAAAGATTATAGATGTTTTAGCTTGAGATTGAAGAAAATCATTGAAAGTTCTCATGTTAAGATTGATGAAAAGTTTATGGTTCAAGAAAGATATCATGATTACTCACCTATGATTAAAGAAGAACCCAGACCTTCCACTAGTGACATAGTTGTTGAAGAGATGTTTGACAGTATTAATGTATTGTTCAATGACCCTGAAACAAGTGAAGAAACTTAGAAGGAAGATGAGTCAGTATCACCTAAAGTTCCAAAGTATATATCTAGCTATCACTCTAAGGATGACATCATTAGAGATCAAAGCAACAAAGTCACAACAAAATAAAAAGGAAAGAATTCAGAAAGCAATGAGGTGGTATGTTTACTATCTTAGATTGAATCTTTAAGTGTTGAAGATGCATGTAATGATTTAGATTGGCATGATGCTATGAAAGAAGAACTAGATCGAATTATCAAGAATGATACTTGGGAACTGGTCCCAAGACATAGTGATAAGAATGTGATTGGAAAAAAATTGATATTTAGAAATAAGATGAATGAAGATGGTATAGTAGTAAGAAATAAAGAAAGGTTAGTATGTAAGGGATATGCACAAAGAGAAGGCATTGATTATTCAGACAAATTTGCACCTGTGAGTGTATTAGAAGCTATTAGTTGTTTCTAGCTTATGCAATAGTCAAAAACTTCAAAGTCTATAAGATGGATGTCAAGTCAACATTATTGAATGGAGAGCTAAAAGAAGTATACATTGAGCATCCAGAAGGATTCACCATATCAAATAGACCCGATATGGTATCCAGATTGAAGAAATCCCTCTATGGACTTAAGCAAGCCCCTAGAGCATGGTATGAGAGACTTGATGGATATCTAACTAAAATTGGATTCAAGAAAGGAGTAGCACATTGTAATCTATTCATAAGAGAGACATTTGAAGGACTACTACTTGTAGCTATATTTGTTGATGATATTATCTTTGGAGTAATGACAAACTTAGTGCTGAATTTGCTAAAGAGATGCAGAGTGAGTTTGAGATTAAATGTATAGCTGAGTGATTGGACCTATCAAATAATTCTAAGGATTAAATGTACAGTAGATAGAAAAAGTTATTTTCATTAATTAGTCAAAATATGTGAAAGAGATATTAAAGAAATTCAAGATGGATGATTACAAGCCAGTAGGTACACCTATGATAATAGGATGCAAGCTTACAAAATAAGATGATTCTCCAGTAGTAGATACAACATTGTACAAGTCTATGATTCGTAAACTCATATATCTTGCTCAAACTAGACCTAATATTTCCAATGCAGTTGGCATAGTTGGAAGATTTGGAGCAAAGCCTAAACAAAGTCACCCCATGGCAGTAAAGAGAATATTCAGATATTTGTAGGGCACTATAGATTATGGTCTATGGTATCCTAATTCAGAAAATGTTGAACTTCATGTTTATATAGATGGTGATTGGGAAAGATGCGTTGATGATAGAAAGAGTACATCAGGTGGAGTAGTGTTTCTTGGTGAAAGGCTTGTCACTTGGACAAGCAAGAAGAAAAATTGTATCTCTCAGTCAATAGCAAAAGTGGAGTATGTTGCAGCAGCCCTGAATTGTTCTACAATTGTTTGGATCAAGAAAATGATAAAGGACTTTGGAATTCAGATTGATTATCCTATTGTTATTCATTATGATAACAATAGAACTATCAACATGTCAAAGAACCCTGTGATTCATGAAAAGACAAAACACATTGAGATCAAGTATCACCTCCTAAGAGAGAAAGTGGTAGAGAAATAAGTCAAGTTGGACTATGTGAGTACTAAAGATTAGTTGGAAGATATATTCACAAATCCCTTGCCAAAGGATACTTTTGAGTATCTTAAGGATAAGTTGGGAGTAATTCCCTTCCCTAATTCTACTTAGAAGAAAGAAGAAAGAGCATCAGTCCTCAGGGACTGCTAGATGGTTGACTACTCTACTTTAGGAGTAGTACCAATGCTTAAACCAATTGGCACCCTTTGCCATTGATGTCAAAGGGGGAGTAATATATAGTCATGAAAAATAGAAGTAAAGGAGTAATATACTAAGGGGGAGTAGTATTCAGTTGAAGAAATGGAGAATGTTGAAGAATATTGCAGTAGATAGAGGATTCATCCTTGGCGTAGTTTTGATGAGGAAATAGAGAATGCTATAAAATAATTACTCATTTGGATTGGTGGTGTTTTTCATTCCATATGTTGCCATCAATGCCAAAGGGGGAGATTGTTGGTGATTTGCCAGCAAGCCAGTGTTGACTATATATTTGTCATTGATGACAACATATGGTAAGTAGCATGCATGGAAGACTTGTGTAGTAAGATTTTAGTATATGAAGCATGGACATGTTATCAGCATGATATCAAGGATGTAAAGGTTAAGTGTTAGTATAGACAGTTATATAGCATCTTGTGTCAGTAGTGTTCTTGACAAAGTTACAGGTAGTGTTCTCTAAATGATTGTTCGTACAGTTATCATGGAGCCTTGTGCATTTGGATATATGATGGAGACATATTAGTGATGTTACATTCATGGAGGTAGAGTCTAATAAGCAATAGAAGTAAATTTATATAGTCACTATTCACTAGTAGTAGTTTCATGTGTTTATTCAGAAGACCCGACAGAGATTGTATTGGTTCAAGAGTTGTGTTTATCATTTTAGTATGCACCATTGGATTGGAGAAGAGTTAAGAATGTTTGGTTAAGAGTGCATGATGTAATTCATCTTGAGGAGAAAGTTTTGGTTACTTTGGTAGAGTCGACAGTGTGTAGCGTGTGTCTACATTTATTAATATTGGATAGGTCCTAGATTGTGTTGCATGCTTAGTAGAGCTGAAAAAATTATTATTGGAGTATGTTATGGTTTTTCTAATATGATTTCAAGGTGGTTCTAATAGGCTGACTTGATTATATAATTTAGAGAAAAGATATTTATAGGCAGTCATTTTTTATTGCTAAAGTATCATTCAGAGTTGATTATAAAGAGTAGAGCAGAGTGTGTGAAGTGTTGAGCCATCAGTAGAAGGTCTATGTGACCAAGTAAAGTGTTTGTGCTATACATTGGAGCTAATCCAGATAGCAGGTCAAATCATAGTTCACCAAGATCTAGATATAGTGTGTATTTGTTATTTTAGAAGGTTGTAGCCTTCGCCCATTTGAGCAGTGTGCTCTCAGACAGTGCATCCTCACCCCTAATAGGGTTAATTGTAAAAGACTCCTAACAGGGTCTGACCCTTGACCAGGTCACTGTACTAAATGCATTGTAAAGACAACTCCTAATAGGGTTAAGGATCTTCTAATAAGGATCATAATATACTAGTGCATATTATTAGTGGGTATCAATTCCCACCGGGGTTTTTACCTATTTGGGTTTCCCCGTAACCAAAATATTGGTGTTGTGTTCAAGTGTTATTTCATTGTGTTTATGCTTTATGTTTAATTATACTTAATTGGATAAAGAATTGAAACTTTTAGATAACTGATTCACCCCCCCCCCCCCCACCCCCTCTCATTTATATCTTGGGACTATTCCTAACACCAACTAGATACAACAAGAAATTAAAGAAGACAAGAAACCCTGAAAACCTGGGAAGGATCAGATCAAATATAATTTAGAATATTTTGGTTTCATCATTCAAGGCCAATTGTAGTTACAAATTAAAAGATTCTTATTGTAGACTAACCTTTAATGCTAGAACCACTCCTAGAAATGTTGCATGTACACTATATGGAAATTAATGACAATCATCAAACCCTAGCCGCCTTTATCAAAGTCCAAGTTCTCTGCATTAAACTTGGCATGGCACCTCAATAAACAAAATCATTTTGTGATAGCTACCCAATATATTGTTCATCAATTCTCACTTGCAACCATCCTTGAAACAAAACTAAATTGATTCGATTCAATCATTTCTAGTTCACCAGCTCAATTTTCTGCTAGAAAATACCTTTAAACAATTCAAATATCACATCTACAATAGTTAATCAATCAAATTTAAAACATAACCATCAATCCTTCTCTTTCCTAGCATATTGTGTGGTTCACAGAATTAGCATACTAGCCAATTAGGCTCTGATAATAACCAGCCACATCACCTCCTTAGCAACCAATTAGAAAATGAGCAACTCAGCACACCTGGCACTGAGGACCCACCATCTCACCAACTTCATCAGACTGGACACATGGTGGCAAGTCATGATCCCATGATCACTAACAACCTTTCACCTTTTATTGAGGCTTTACAACAATTTTCATATTAACCATGACCTATAATGTCTTTACATTTAACCATGACAAGTCCTTTAACCACACTTCTTCTAGAGATCACATGAATGAAGGCTTTCTTAGGGTCATCAAACACCTTACTTAACTTAGATATGATCATGAGATTCAGTGACCAACACATATCTTGCAATCTTTGGATACTTGTCCTTACTAGGGTTAGATTATGAGATTTAGCTACAGCCATTTATCTCTATCTACCATCAATGGTCATGGCTCGGTTCCATTGAATATTTCACTTAGCCCAACCTTTATCTTGAAAATTAGGGAAATCCATTGATCATGTCTGGAATCAACAGTAGTCTCTTAATTTTGGATGTTTCATGAGTTACCCATGACATTGTGAGATCTGGAGATAACATCCTTTCTTAATTGCTTGCTAAATCACCGAAGGTTGGGACATAACTATAGAAACTGATGAAATATCAAATTCAACTCCAAGATCCAGCTGCATGCAATAAACTTGTCACAAAGAATGAAGCAAAAATATGGAAAAAGAAAAACCCTCTTGTGCTCAAAAATGTCAGAGCTCAAAATGTATTAAGAGAGAATGAAAGAAATAATTACAAAAGTACCTTATAAGGATAGAAACCCTAAAGCCCAAAAAGCTAGGTTGTGCAATAATAATTAATAGAAATATTAATTATTATGCACCTAAAAGAGATAGCTTAAGTGAAAAAGAATAATAGAGGACTTAAGTAATTAAACTGAAATGATTTAATTATAAATTCAAATATATCTATTACTCTAACACCCCCCTCTAAGCATAGCTTAGGAGGAACTAACCTAGCACAACTAAGAAAGCAAGAAATGGGTCCCGACAACAAGGCCTGATTAGGTACCCATAACAAGGAAATCTCTATAAATCAGAGTAAAGGAGAAAACCTAGTGGGAAAAACTCCTCTCCAAAAAGAGATGTAAAAGCAAGCAAAGACAAAAAAAATGACTTCAAGAGACTCTCTCAAAGCCATAATTACAATGTGTGCTGCCAACACTCCCATGAGAGAGGGTCGAGGCTCCAAAGCCCCTCCAGAATGAGAGAACCCCTGGATCAATGAACAAACCACTGTGACTCCAATGCAGAGGAGTGAAAGTCAGTGGACACTGTAGAGGGAACCTCGAAAGCTGAGGTGTCACTAGAAGGCCAAGTTGATTCTCAAAGGAGTAGACACAAGGGTCCTAAAAGGGAATCCCCAATGTAAGTGGTATGACAGGTGTGATGACACTATCATCAAAGAGGAGATGAATGTCCTCTGTAGAATCCTCAATATAAACTACACCTGGTGGCTCGATGAATGGAGCTGGAGGATCAAGTAGTGCTAAAGAAGAACCCTACTGAACAAAAAAGAGTTCAACAGGAGGTGGCATGGCAGTCACAACAATAGTCTCAAGAACCACACAAAGGTTCAAGTGAAATGACTGTACCACATGATTCTCTCTCAAAGGAGGAGAGTCGTGCTCTGGCAAAGGTGGACCAAAGTGTGAAAAGGAGTAGAGACGGGTGGAATGATCAACTATCCCTGTAGCAACAATACCTCCTGTCATACTATCTCAGATGAAAACTAAATCTGGAGTGAACTCAACTGTCTTCCCTGACCCACTATGAGTAATCTGATAAATTGAGAGAAGGTTTGCAGACAAAGATGGAACATACAACACATCATTGAATGTGACATCCTGCATGCATACAGTGCCTTTCCCATAGACTGTCATAACAGTGTTATTCCCAATGATATTCCCAATGATAATATGGGGAATAGGAGAAGCCTCAAAAGAAGAGAAGATCTCCTGAGATGATGCCATATGGTGAGAAGCACCTAAATCCAGTATCCAAGGGACCTGTGAAGGGAATGCAATAGAAGCCTATAATGCATGACCCTTTCCAAGATCTTATCTAGATGTCGAAGATGAGGTAGAAGACTGAAAAGTAGACCCTTGTGAGGTGGAAGAGGATGGAGAGGAAATAGTGCTCTTCTGAAGGAGAGCTTGTAAATCTACAATCTATTTCTCATAGCCATCAAATCTCTTCTGAAAACAATGTGACTCATCATGAGGTCCCTTCTGACAATAGGAACAGGTAGGGCTCTTAGTCTTCTATTTCTCCTTCTTAGAAGAAGATGGTGGGCTAGTAGAGTGTTGAGAAGAGGAATTAGATATCTGCTTTAACTTCTACTTCTATGAATCCTGAGGTGTCTTGGCAAGCAATGCCTATGACTGTGAACCTGCAAGAGAATCCATCTAAATGAGCTTGGACTGCTCACGAGTCAACCTGTCACAGAAAGTCTCAAAATATGGCATAACATGTCTGGTACCTAAAGCATCCATGGTGGAGTAGAAAGTGGAAGAAAAGATCTAATACTATCCTCGCAACTTTGAGAGTAATAGATAGATACACTCGTCATCTATTTTGATTTTCCCACATCCCTGCAAAATTGTATGCAGAGACTTGAACTTCATCAAGGAGTCCTCTATAGTGGGGAAATCAGAAGGAGTCAAAGAGGTCAACTCTGCATCAAGCTAAAGCTTCCAGAATTCATTCACTATACCAAACAAGGTTGAGAACTTGCCCCAAATAGCCCTAGGAGTGGTCAAACCTTCCAGGTGAAACAAGAGACTGTCAGAGATGTTCAGTGCAATCAAACCCATGGCTTCATCCATTTTGTTTCTGTGCTAAATAATTTCAAAGGGACACTACAGGATAGGTTGGTGTTCATCTAGACATGACCATAAAATTCATGACATGAGGAGTCTGGTCATCTGAGCTTTTCATGTATGATAGTTGTGCGGGGTCAGACCCGCAATTGAAGGGTCTGACATTGAGAGAAGAAGACAGAAGCAAAAGGGTCTCTCTGAAATTGAAAGTATAGAAAGAAAGATGCACCCCCCCACAAGATATCAATCAAACCCCCGTACACCCCAAATATATGAGAAAACACAAAGTACAAGTACAAAACCTGATGTCCAAGTGCTGAGAAGGATGAAAATGAAGCCTCAAATTTGACACCAAATAAGGGTACCCAAACAAAAAAATCTAAAGATGAAACTAGCATGGTTGGATCCATCTTGGAAAGACCTTTCCAATGATATACTATACTTGCATTTTTGAGTCCGTTTGCTCAAGTTATGAGCAAAAAACAAACAGGACCCCCAAATTGCAAGCTTGCTGGAAAAACACAGACCCTGTCTTAATTTTGATGGTCGTATGGCCATCGGCTGACATCCTGGTGATGTCAGCTGATGTCACTACTGAGGCTAAGGCCTTGAGTGGTGCCGCTGGTAGTCGAGGAGCAGAGGCAAAGCTCTGGTTGGGCGGAGGTGGTGTTTCGGTGGTGGTAGAGCGGAGGCCGGGCAGCGGCTGGGCGCTAGTGGTGGACGTCGGTCGACAGTTGGGCGCCGGTGGTGTGTCGGTGCTGCAGTCGGTGATGGTGGCCCTCTGGCGGCGTGTGGGTGGTGTGCTTTGTTATAACTGCACGCATTTTTTTTAAATGCCAAAAATCATTAAAAAATGATTTTTTTTTAATTTGTTTAATTTTATTTTTCTCATTTTGCATGCTATACGGCCTGGAGAGAAAAAAAAATTCCTAGAAGCTTCGGTGTCCAAAAAGGTCAAATTTTATATGGATTTTGGGTATTTTGGGCCTTCTGGACGCAACTGTGAGGTTAGTTTTTACCTAAAGTGCTTCAAAAAATTGCAACCCCCCAGATCCAATATAAAAAACACCAGAAAACCCCAGAAAGAAAGGGCTTGATCCACAACTCCAAAAAACTTGAACAAGATGTAGTAGCAAGGCTCTGATACCATGTAAAAACTGATGAAATATTAGATTCAACTCCAAGATCTAGCTGCATGCAATAAACCTGTAACAAAGAATGAAGCCAAAATATGGAAAAAGAAAAACCCTCTTGCGCTCAAAAATGTCAAAGCTCAAAATGTATTAAGAGAGAATGAAAGAAATAATTACAAAAGTGGCTTATAAGGATAGAAACCCTAAAGCCCAAAAAGCTAGGTTGTGCAATAATAATTAATAGAAATATTAATTATTATGCACCTAAAAGAGATAGCTTAAGTGAAAAAGAATAATAGAGGACTTAAGTAATTAAACCGAAATGATTTAATTATAAAGTCAAATATATCTATTACTCTAACAATAACCACCAAGCATTGTGATATCAAGAGATAGCCTTTGTTGACAAGTCATGGAATAAAATACTTAACAGCTGAACATTAGGAGACTTGGAGAATAAAGGAAAAGACAAGAACATGTAGAAAAGGGAACTTAAGTGATCAAAAAAGTAACGATCAAATAGAACGAAAGACATGGATTTAGGGTTTATGAATATGCATGGAATTTTGTAGGACTTTCACACTAGGGGAATTTAATCAGTTCTAATAGTGGCTCTAGTTGGGGATGCATGCCTCTTGTAGGCATAGAAAGAACCTTCAAAATCTTTGAGAGGGAAGACCACCATTAGGAAAAAAAACTCGCAGGGAAACTTCTCAAAAACTAGCAGACCAAAAACAAGAAAGCAAGAAGAGAAACACACAACATAAAGGAAATATCTACAAACCTTACAAGACTTAAACTCTATGTGATGGCCCCGGGCCATCAAAGTAGAAAACAAATCCTTCCTTTGTCAAAAACTTGGGTCTCATCCACATATGATACCAGTTGCCTAAAAATATCATGACAAACCTACTGTCAACATACATGAACATATTTGGGCTGAAAAATAATTATGTATTTTCCACTGCCCATAACCTTCCAGTCACAACCACTATCATACTCATACTCCAAAAAGTATGAAACATTTTCCACATCCTATTGTTGAGGACTGGAAATACAAAATTTATCTAGTAATGTATTGAAGAATAGACTACAATGATTTTGATGCATTACAAACTCACCTGGTTGAGAAGGAATTGGTCCTTCAGATTTATCTTCATGAGATGTATCAGCCATTGAACAACTTGGTTCCTCAAAGATGTCTTCAAAAATTGGATCATGAACCAAGTGAAAATTTTCTTCACAAATTTTGTGACACGGGGACAACAGATCTACATAATCATTTTTATCAAAAATTGTATTATCCCTATTATTGAATACATTGTCCTCAATGTTGTCACAATCATCATACTCATCAAAAGAAGGAAAATAAAATGAACAAGAAAATTGTTCATCACTGGAATCTTCATGAAAAAACAACACACTGTCAGAGTTCATTCTCTTCTTCTGAGTCATAACATGAGGGGACTTCATGTAAACATGAATCATTATCAGCATCACTTTGATCCCCTACCTCATTATCAATTTCAAAGCATATATCAATGGGGTACTACAAAGTAGAGTTCATCTTAGGGGCATACCTCTGAAAATCAACAGCCAAGAGTGCTGAGATTTTCTCACTGCTTAATGGACTTTTTGTTATCTCTATTTGAGCATTAAGGATTTTCATTCATATCAGAGATGGTTAGTTGGTTACCTATGCTATCTAGTTGGTAAAATGGAAGTACTATAAGCTATACATGCTATCTGGTTAACTACATAAAGGAAAAACTGAGAACAAAAGATATTAGTCCTAACCGAGCACCAGAGCAACTTTACCGAGCACCAGTTTATACCAATACTGAGCAATAGTAAACACTGAGTAGACTGGACACTGTGCACCAGTGTAACTACTGAGTAGTATTGATAGTGTTTACCGAGAAACTCAAGAAACAACATAGTAATCAGTTTTAGTACATCTATCTATGCAGACGGTTGCAACATAATCATAAAACATTTTACCAAGATCAAGGATCACTTATTATGGATGTAATCATTAATCGTGATGATTATATTATACGTCATAGATCTTGGGGTTTTTCCTAAGATATTTTAACCTAATTTTGTTAAGCGGCAATAGCAGTATGCTATATATTTGTATTTCAAGTCATTTTCACATATGCATGAGAGGGATGATATGTTTGGTATGAATAAGTGAAGGAGATCTTGAAGCAAGAAGAAAACTTCAAGACATCACTTATCATATAGAGTAGAATATAGAGACATTCAGATTAGACAAAATCAAACAAGTTTACCAAGCAGTTCAGAGACAAGATTTTTACATATCAAGGTGATATTTATTCAGTATTTCATAGATTTGTTTCAGAAAAGGTTAATTTGTCATTTGCAGATACATCCTTTTATTCTCTAATCATTGTAATAGAGTTATAAAAATCTCTTAATAGAGTGGACCTAACAATCTTTACTGAAAATATCTTAACCGAGTACACACTCAAGTAGTGTTGTTAAAATCCTATAACTAGGTAGATCTAGCTAATCTAATTGTTACTCCTAACAAGGTAAGATCACCAGAAGTGATCACAACTTGTAGCCCTAACAGGAAAACTTTATTATTTGCAGTACTGAAGAATTTGTGGGTGTCATCCCCACCGCAGTTTTTACCTTCTAACAAGGGTTTCTATGTAACCAAAATACTTGTGTAATGTGACTGAATTGTTATTTTTTTTCCATGCAATTGACATTTACAAGTTAATTGAATGAATGATGCATACAGTGGATTCATTTAAAAGATGAGTTTACTACTATTTTATGATTGAGTTTCAAGTTAAAAGTTTTTGTGGGCACTGATTCACCCCTCCCCTCTCAGTACCCTATCTGTCCATTCCAATACTTTGAACTTCATGGTCATATTTGGCCTCTTTCCTGATGCTAAAAACATCTTCCTTGTTTGGAACAGGGACTGAAAACTCTTGCCTCATATCATTTTGTGAAAAGCAATCACTGCAACAACTTTCATCTGCATCATAATCATTTTTTCTTTTCACACATAACCTCCTTAAACTAAGACAAGAAGGCTTCCCTATTATGTTGATAAGAAGAAAAATCTATAGAAGTAATGGACCTCACTGTTTGCATCATAATCAGCATCATCATCATAAATAGAGTCAGCATCATCATCATCATTTTTAGATTCAAAATTTTCAATCAAATGTATCCACCTTTTAGCCTTCTTAATACCTTCTTCTCTGTGAGATGCAAACCAATTGACTGATTCAATAAGACAAAGCTCTAAAGACAAATCAATTTATGTAGACCCTAGAAGTTCAACACCCTCTGTAAGCTCACTATATTTATTAAAAATCTCTTGTAAAACATGTGTGTTGACTCTTCTTTCCTCTTTCACGCATGTCTTCTCAAGAAAACTATGGCTTCCTCTTGGATTCTATGTTTTAGAAAATTTTCTTCATAATCTAACAAAAAACCATCACATTCAATCATAGAAGATCCCCTGACCTCTATGTCCCCCATTTTCACTATCTCATACTTCTCTAAATTTTGCAAAACTACAATCCTAATCTCTGAAGAATGCAAACCTCTATTCACACCTTATTCCTTCTCTTAGTTCTTAGATCACTTAATAAGGAAAAATTTATTATGCATGTGATTTCATGAAAAGATACATAAAATAAAAAATACCTAGAAGTATAGCAGTTGAAACTCAACTTGTTTACTGGAAATATTGATAGATCTGAAGCTTGCTTCACTAAAATCTATGTAGATTCACCACCTCCTTGAAGAATATAAGACAAGTATGAGATTGTGAGATATTTTTTGGTCACAGAATATCCAAAGATTGCAAGATAAGTGAGGGAGGAGAAGAAATCAGAATTAGATCAACTGAATCCTAAGACATATGTGAGTGAGAAGAAAACATCTAGAAGACCAAGAAGAAAACTAAAACTACAAGAAGATAGTGAGACAGAATGTAAAGACATTAAAAAATTCAAAGCTGTGCAAAACAGGCCCATCAAATCGAAAAACTTAGATGAGTTTATTGAAAATCTAAAGATTTATGGAGGTTTTGAACGCATCAAAAATTCAAAATATGAAGCAAGGAATGATTAATAAAAAGAAAAGACCGAGGAGGCAATTGTTTTTACATTGCATAAATTCAAAACTATTCTGGTTGAACTAACCAACCACCTGCCTAGTGAACTTTACAAGAAGATAGATGCAAGATGGAGATATGAAATGACTTATAAGAAGAAAATGAAGGAAAGATCCCTAGATATTATTGTACCTAAGTTTTCAATACAAGAAATTAAGGAAGCATTGAAGGATTACTCAAAAAGATTTCTTGTCAAGAGATGATCACTAAGGATCATGGTCGGTGAACTTGAAGTAGTGCAAAATGAAATAGCTAATATATGGAGAAAGATATTATTTATGAGCTAGTTAATTGAGACTATTGAGAAACAAGGTAAGTCAGATCCTATTGACTTAACCTTAAAAAATATGAAGTGATTATAGAGGATATCACTGACAAGGACCCAGTAGGAGTAACACACGATGAAGATGAGATGGTTACCAAGGATAATGATACTAAACAAATGAATAGTGATGATATATCTAAGGTTAATTTAATGGATGAAGATCTATTTATTGAACAAATACTTGATTTTTCTAAGATTAATGATGTTATCTCAGAGGTTACTAAAGAAATTTGTATTGATGTAGAGGAGAAATCCACCAAACAAGAAAATGAGATAGAACAAAAGAAAACCAAAGATACTAAGACTACAATAGATCATAATACAAAGTCAGACATCTCTACCAAGGCTACAAGACAACAACAAAAGGTAGATAAGAAAGAGAAAGAGAAGGAACAAGAAAAGGAAAAAGAAGAGAATAAAGAAGAGGAGAAACATGAAGAAAAGAAGGAAGAAAATAAAGAAGAAGAAAGAGAATATAAGACTTAGGATACAACTATAGCTACTACATATGATGTAAATTTTTCTATTGGAGAAACTGTACAAATAGAGAAGAAAATTCAAAGAAGAGAAAACATGAAAAATATAGATTTGACTTAAGCTAACCGATAGTGATTCCAAAGGATATACTACAAGAAATTGTAAATGATGCTACTATCAATGAGAAAGGAAGTCTGCTAAGTCAATTGGAAGATTTGGTGAAACAGGTGAAAGAACCTGGCATAGAGGCAACTGAGTATATATTGCAAGTACATAGAAATAACATGGAAAATAAGATAATTGAAGAGTTACTTCAACTGGTGGCATTGGATAAGGTTTCACTTTCTGAATTAGTTGAAGAGTTAGAGAATGAATAGAAAAATATTCTTTCATTATTTCAAAAGTTTTTTTTACTTTCAAATTTTATTGAGGATATCAAGAAGAAAGATGAATCTATTGAAAAAGAGCTAACCAAGAAGCTAAAAAAGGTCACCACCAAGCCTGGCACATTTCAAGTTTATTATCAAAGGATAAAACATTTAATTGGCATGATACATGAGCTAAGAAAAGAAGAGGACAAAATAAGAATGGAATTTCTAGAGCTACAAACAATTTCGATACCCCAAATTGAATCACTGCAAAAGAAAATTCACAAGGAAAAAGAATTGGTGAATACCCCTGACATCATTGCTATGGATAGCATGATGGGATTAGAAACTAACATAGGTGACCAAATTGTGGTATTTCAAACACTGGAGGAATCTTGGGAGTCATCCCTAGGAGATGCAAAGAAAATGTATCAATACATTTTTTATAAGATTCCACCACCGAATCCAAGTAATTTTGTTTTTGGCATATTTCTAAAAACTTGGGGATGGATTATATATATAAGAAGGGGATATAATCATAAGGAGTTATGAATCTAAGTAGTTATACTGAGAGTTCATACATGGTCAAAATTTGATGACTTTGAATTTTATAACAAAAATGCCAAACTAATGCCAAAGGGGGAGATTGGTACTCCTAACAATTTATTTTGTTGTCATTAGTTTTGTTAAAGTAATATTGATTGTCAAATTCATTCGGTGAATAGGACTCAAGGTAAAGGAAAAGATAGTTTTGATAAAGGGAAAAAAGGAACAGGCACTGAGCAAAGAAAGTTAGTTACCAAGCCAAGTATACATGTTACCGAGCAGAATAAAATGTGTTACTAAAGATAATATTAGATACATTGAATCTAGACACCAAGCATAAAATACTTTATAGACCTTGAGGAGATTGTTCAGTAATACATTGGAGATTCAAACAAGATGATTGCACATGATTACAATGTAAGATCCACCAATGGATATTAAGAGGAATATATGCATTGGAGATGTAACCAATGCTAGCACCATTTTAGGAAAAGAATCTATAACATTTCCTCCACTTCTAGATTGAGTATAAAAGGATAAGTGTATGAAGATCAGAGAGTCAGAGAGAGAGAGAAAAGAGAAATTACAGAGAATGGGTGATGATTAGATAGAGAAGAATGTAATACTGATGAAGAGAAGAGAAGCTATTGAGTAACCAAAAATTTAGAGAAGAACTATGAATGTGAATTAGAGTTAAAGCTATCAAGTACAAAAGGTTAATTGTGAGTGAAATGCATAATGAAGTAATATGATATTGAGCATATTTAGTTTGACAAGAATTTTTTGATGCATCATTATAGATAGTTATAGTACTAGTTATAGTGTAATCAAAGTCGTAAAATATCTTAACCAAGTAGGCCCTAATAGGTCTTAATTTGTAAATCCTTTAACAAGGTACATCTCTTAGATTAGAGTTATTAAATCCTTTAGCAAGGTAGACTGAATAAATCTGTATACTCTTAGCAGGGTAAATACTCTTAAAAGGGTAAGCTATTAGAAGTAGCTAATTTTGTAGCTCTAACCAAGAAAACATTTTACTGAAGTAGTGGAGTATTGCGGATATGATCCCCACTATAGTTTTTCCTCTAACCAAGGATTTTTGTGACACCAAAACTTATGATGTTATGAGTTATGATTTATGTCTTTGATTTATATGTTTTATGATATTTCATGTAAAGTTTTCTCAATTCAGTGAATGGTCAGAAAATTAGTTAAAATTTTTTGAAGTACTGATTCACCCCTCCCCTCTCATTACTTTGTTTCCATAATTAATCCAACAATTATAAGAAATTTTTAAGGGAAGAGGTCAAGAAGAACCATTCAGTTGTGGACTATGAAAAATTTTAATGAATATTTGAGCAATAAGACATTGATGATTGATGCCAACTTTTTGTACAATTACTAAAGATGAAAAATATGAGACATATTCTACAAAAAAAATTAAGATTTGTGTAAAAAAGAAGATGAAGAAAAATTGTATTATTGTAATCTTTTTAATGCTCTCAATTCTATTAGAAATAATAAAAAGGGAAAAAAATAAGAGGGCTTCTTGGAGGTTGATTTTAGCCTCCCTAGTAATTCATAATTTGAGAAAGGTTCTCTTTATGAGATAAACTTGTGTTGATTTCAATCTAAATTGTAAAGATTTGGATAGAGAAACTCCAAGAATAGAAAGAGTTGGCAATCCTCTTCAAAATGATACATGGGTATTTAGGGAGAGGCTTCCATGTGTTGATAAGAAGATAACCAATAGTGTGAAGGAATAATTTCACCAATTTTGACACTCTAACCCTAGAGTGTCACCCAATGTTAATGTAGAGCATGATGGAGTAGATGAATACATGAAAAAGAACTCTAGTCAAGGTGCTATTGACGATTTCAGGTACTACATTTCATGATGGATGTTCTACTATTGATTTGTATAGTTTAGAATTTTAAGTGGGACACTTGACTTAGTAGTGCAAAAATTCTTTTGGTTGGTTGAGGAGGGTATAGTAGGAGATAGATTGGATTCGCATAAAGTTAGAGATTCTTTAAAGATGCACTTATTTTGATTGTGTAGTTGTATTGATTATATACAATGTACTTGTACATGAGGACATTGGAAATCATAAAGACATGATTTGATTTGTTCCTCTTTAGAGGCCTAATTTTGTATGTGTATATTTTTTACCATTAGGTTATAATGAATAAATAAAATTTTATGATATACTTTTTGTGAAAAAGATGTTTGATTATACTTTTCTCATAAATTTAACCTTTATGTGTAATGATGATTAATATTATGTACCTTCTTGAATGACTAATATTAGATTTCTTCTTTGTTCATTATGGTTTACCTATTTCATAAGAGTTACTTGTTAACGTAGAAGATAACATCTTAGAAATGAAATGGTTGTATCTATAATAGTATAGACATGTAAAACTGAAATAAAGTTCAATAATTATATGCACTTAGGGAGCTTAGGTTCATTATTATTATCTTAGGTTCATTACGATTCTCCTAATTTCATTATGGTTGTCCTAGGTTCTAGAAATCACTTAGGTTCAATAGGATAGTTATGTGAACTTAGGGAACTTCAGGGACATTGCCACTAGGGTATGATGTTGAGTGTTTAGGAAAGTTGGAAGAAAAAAAGGACCATGTGTAGGATTAATACACCCAACCTAACATGGTTTAATCATATAAAATTTTTCTAGTAAAACCTAAGCCCCTAATTCAATCAATTTTCCTTAAGAAAAATTTTAAATCTCAAAGGCATAATTTACTAGGCATAATTATGTTAGTAACTTAGATAATCCCCCTTGCATAATAAAATCATTACAAAAATCAAGCACAAATCATTTTTGAATAACTTGAAATTGGGGTTCACCTTATTGGATATGTTTTGGGAAATGTAGTGGAGGGATATGTGTGATGGAAAATATTTTGAACATGTAAAGGAAGTAAAATAGAAATGCAAATACTAACCTCAAAAATAGGGAAAATCTAGAAAATGCTAATTTCTGGTGTCTGTGTGCAGTTTCAAGCAATTCTACAACCTATTCTGGGTTGGAAATGCCAAGACGGAGAAAACCCAGAAAAATTTCATCTTTTTGGCAACAGGTAGTCTTTGACCCTGATAAAAGGTCAAAGACTACTTCAAAATTTTGAAGGTCATCTTTGCTTTTGTTCGCAGATCTCAAAAGTTCACCGGAAAGGGTATCTAGATCCAAGCTACAATCCGTAGTCATGTACATGTACCTACAAGAAAAAGGGGTTTTGTTGTTTGGATGAGGGGTTTGCCTTGGTCAAACCCCGGTTTGGAAATAACCTTAATAACAAGTTTGAAATGGAGAATGCTAGCAAGTAGTAGAAGTAGATCTAACAATGAAGCTATACAATTCAATAGCTATGCAATTTTATTTCAAATGTAATTAAGTATATTGATATGAAAGCTTGAACACAACAATGGAAAATGTAAATCAAAACCATGAATGTAAATCCAAAACCTCCATGATTGTATGCCTGGAATCCACCTTAATAGAAGATTGAATGGATCTAGAAGATGAAAAAAGTATCTTGAAGGAAGATCACACCATCATGATGGCTAGATCTAGGGTTTGAATGATGAATCTTGCATGCTTGAACCAAATCCCTTCAATGGCTTGAATGCTTGAATCCTTGATCTTCAATGGAGAACTTGAATGGAGAAGAGGACTTGAATTCTTCCTTGAAAATGCTTGATGAAATGCTTGCTTGATCTTGCTTGAGAGATTGTCAAGTGATGGATTCAAAACTTGATTTTGAGATGGAGAAAATGAGAGGAAGGCTTCCTTTTGTAGTGATCTAGGGCACAAATCTCTAGAGAAGGCCAAAATTGGAGAATTAAATCCCAATTAACCTTAACCCCTAGAAACGGACCAAATTGGATGCAATTTAAGGATTTAACATTTTGAAACCCAAAATAGCTGACCTAGAAGTGAGAAAATAAATCTTTCTAAAACTCGCCATCTAAAAATCATGGGACCTTGAAATTTCAACCCTCGGTCAAGGATGAGGTAGACCCCTCCCTAGGTTAGGGTTGAGGTTGTCCCTGACCTAGGTAAAGTTCTAGGTCATCTTTGACCCTAAAGGTCATCTTTGACCCTCAAGGTCATCTTTGACCTTGAGGTCAAAAACCTCAGGACCTCAATCTAGAATGCTAGGAAATGCAGAAAGATAGTGAAAATAGGCAGAGAGAGAAGTAGAATGGGGGAGAAAGCTAGATCAGTGCAAAGACTTGATCAAGACACTTGACATGACCCCAGACCTCTCAGTCAAAGGGCTAAATTCTCTTAACATGGAAGTGCTTACATTGTAAGATGATACATTAAGCCCCCACTTTAGCAAGAGTATGGATTCAATGCAAACTCTTGGTAAAGGAGAAGAAAGAAGAGATCCAAGTGGATTCGCAATGAGATAAAATAACACTTATCTAAGGACACAAGCCCCTAGGCCAAGGATTCTAACTCAACATACAAGCATGAGGGTGTGAAAACAAAAAAGGAAAGAGACATAAAAGAGGGGTTAGTACTAAAACAAACCCAAATCAACTAGCACAAGAAACCTTGCTAAGAAACATTTCTCATACTAATATCATATTTGGAAAGCTATCATAAAAGCATAAATGATTACATAAGAAAGACAAGAGCAACACTACAAATAACATAGCTTCATGATCCTTTCCTACTAGCATGAAAGTGAAAATAGAGAAAGGGAAAAGAGTGATTACCTCACCTAGTAAGATGCCCACCTTACCGTGAATCACCAAGGGAGGGAGAGCCAAATAGGTGGCCAAACCTGATATTTCACCCATAAACTATGTTTGCAACTATAATGCATCCTCTGATAGCTTCTAGAATATCCATAGATCCACCTTCTTGTATCACTATGAATATGAAATGTGTGTCTCCTCAGGATTTAGCAACTTATGTGTGTTACCTTCGGAAGATTTAGCATATAAATGCATGTCTTTTCAGGATTTAGAAACTTATGTGTGTTACCTTCCAAGATTTAGCATGTTGAAAATTTTTTAAAATACACATCTCCTTAGGATTTAGCAACTTATGTGTGTTACCTTCAAAAGATTTAGCATATAAATGCATGTCTTTTCAAGATTTAGCAACTTATGTGCATTACCCTCCAAGATTTAGCATGTAAAAATAAAAAACTATAGTACAAGGGAGACCCTATATATGCCCCCCTCCTTATTGTGGTAGTCTACTAGATAGGATAAGGAAGAGGAAGAGGATACCTACTTCACAATGCAAGGAGATATCCTATTTACATCAATGTATACCATATTCTTAGTGAGGGATATTGACCCCTACATCCAAGAGCATAGATAATCATGAAAATAATATGTCACTCATGGAAAAAGGATCCTCAAAGAAAGAGATCTTATCAACAAGACCCCCACCAAAGAGGAGTGCTTTAGATAGAATATCATCTTTCAAAGATAAACCAAATGGGAACAAAGATTCAATCATGAAGCCCCCTGTAAACAAGAGGTAGAGGAATCTTTGGAATGAGGGAAATGACTCTAATACCAAAGCAAGTGTGAGAGTTTATAAAGAACATAATTTGTGACATAGAGAAGAAGTGGTGACTTAGGACAACAAATTTTCATATAAGAAGGTTATCCATAGTCAAAACATCTATCAATATGATGAAATAATATTGCACTATAAACAAAGACCACTAAGCTAAGGAAAGCAGTTCCCTAAAAAAAGAAAGAAAAAACAAAGAACCTTTCCCCCCAGGGATAGAGACAAGGGGTATCTTTGTAAAACAAATGTCTTAGAAAAGATATCTTGAATAAGATCTATGGATGATTATAAGCATAATGCAAAACCATAGAAAGATGGGAGAGGAAGAATACCAGTTAAGCTCAAGGCACAATATATGCTAAAAGCCTAATGGATCCTAGGAGACTGGATGAAAATACACCTCTTGCCCCCCAGTCATGAGACAAGAGGGGAACAAAATATATATTATATCAAAATAATGGGAATCCCCTATATGAAAATTATGAAGGAATTATAAAACTGCACGAGAGTGAGATATAATTCCTAAAGGAGCTCTTTCTCTAACATATAACTTGAAATGTTTACAATCAGAAAGTAAATGTGTATTTCTATAATGAAAAGGACATTTGTATTTGTATAAAGCATCTATCGGCATAGGTCTAATGATTTCTTTCTTGGAATTCATTAATTTAACATATACCTTCTTAGCCACTTCTTGACAAGCATTAGGGTTATCTAAGATAGGTGTGGGGAGAAGAATGCGAAGAGAAGGATGATGATTAACATCACCTACCTTGACTTGAGATTTTTAAAAACCAACACCATACATATCCATTTTAGGGGGTATATGAACTGGAAACCTAATACCATGTTCATTAACTCCAAGCCCTAAACCTTTATAACATTGTTTAGTCACAATATTATATCTGGTAGTGTACATATTATGTAAAACTTCTACAGGAGGTGATTGTTTATCATGTTCATGAGTAAAGGTTGTATAAAGTGGAATAATAGTTTTTGAAGAAATTTCTTTACCCTTTCCTTTAATATCACCATGAATCAGAGAAGAAGGTAAATCAAAGAAGTCTTGCACATCTGCATCCTGAACTATAGCTTGAATCCTGTCATAAGTATGGGAAGAACTAGGGATAGAAAATGGAGAATTAGGTATCGGTTTAGGAATAGGAAGATTAGGAATCAGATTAGGATTGATAGGATTAGGAAGATTAGGAGATGGTGTATCATCTACTAAATTCTTCACATAATCTAAAAGAGTAATAAGGCTACCACATAAATCTTTAATGAAAGTTTTGAATGTAGGAAAAGTAGTATCAGTCAATTTCACAAAAGCATAGGCAAGAGAAAAATGAAGGATCATCAACATAATGAAGTGAATGATACTCTCATAAACATCATAACTATGGTAAAGAGATGATAAAAGAAGGGTAATAAAGAACATGACCACACACCAAAGCATCTTAAGAATCTTCATAGTAAATGAAAAATGCAAGAAATGTTTTTGTATTTTATTGAATATATAGATTTTTTTGTATTTTTGAAAATGCAAGAGCATAAAATAAACCTAATCTTAATGCAAGAAGAGATTAAATCTAACACAATAGGGCATATAAATGCACAAAAGAAAAGAGGGTAAGTAAGTCGGGTTCACCAAAATGAATAAGGTGAAATTGGGGCTCACCTTATTGGATATGTTTTTGGAAATGTAGTGGAGGGATATGTGTGATGGAAAATATTGTGAACATGTAAAGGAAGTAAAATATAAATGCAAATACTAACCTCAAAAATAGGGAAAATCTGGAAAATGCTAATTTCTGATGTCTGTGTGCAGTTTTGGGTAGTTTTGCAACCTGTTCCGGGCTGGAAATGTCAAGACGGAGAAAACCCAGAAAACTTTCATCTTTCTGGCAATAGGTAGTCTTTGACCCCGATAAAAGGTCAAAGACTACTTCAGAATTTTGAAGGTCATCTTTGATTTTATTCGCAGATCTCAAAAGTTCACCGAAAAGGGTATCCAGATCCAAGCTCCAATCCATAGTCATGTACCTATACCTACAAAAAAGAGGGGTTTTTTTGTTTGGATGAGGGGTTTGCCTTGGTCAAACCTCGGTTTGGAATTAACCTTAATAATGAATTTGAAATGGAGAATGCTAGCAAGTAGTAGAAGTAGATCTAACAATGAAGCTATGCAATTCAATAGATATGCAATTGTATTTCAAATGTAAACAAGTATATTGATATGAAATCTTGAACACAAAAATGGAAAATGTAAATTAAAACCATGAATGTAGATCCAAAATGTCCATGATTGTATGCTTGAAATCCACCTCGATAGAAGAATGAATGGATCTAGAAGATGAACAAAGTATCTTGAAGGAAGATCACACCATCATGATGGCTAGATCAAGGGTTTGAATGATGAATCTTGCTTGCTTGAACCAAATCCTTTCAATGGCTTGAATTCTTGAATCCTTGATCTTCAATGGAGAGCTTGAATGGAGAAGAGGACTTGAATTCTTCCTTGAAAATGCTTGATGAAATTTTTGTTTGATCTTTCTTGAGAGATTGTCAAGTGATGGATGCAAAACTTGATTTTGAGATGGAGAAAATGAGAGAGGAAGGCTTCATTTTATAGTGATCTAGGGCACAAACCTCTAGAGAAGGCCAACATTGGAGAATTAAATCCCAATTAACCTTAACCCATAGAAATGGACCCAAATTAAATGCAATTTAAGGATTTACCATTCTGAAACCCGAAATAGCTGACCCGAAAGTGAGAAAATAAATCTTTCTCAAACCCGACATCGAGAAATCATGGGACCTTGAAATTTGAACCTTGGGTCAAGGATGAGGTAGACCCTGCCCTAGGTCAAGGTTAAGGTTTTCCCTGACATAGGTCAAGTTCTAGGTCATCTTTGACCCTCAAGTTCATCTTTGACCTTGAGGTCAAAAACCTCAGGACCTCAATCTAGAATGCTAGGAAATGCAGAAAGATAGTGAAAACATAAACAGAGAGAAGTAGAATGGGGGGAGAAAGCCAGATCCGTGCAAAGATATGATCAAGGCACTTGAAATGACCCTAGACCACTCACTCGGAGGGATAAACGCTCTTAACATGGAAGTGCTTCCATTTTAAGATGATACAATTTCTAATATTAAAAGCTTGAAAATCATTTAATTGTCAAAACCTTAATTTTAGTTTAAAGTATTAGAACTTTTATTAAAATGCCACATTTACCACATAAGTGTGCAACTCAATCTTGATTAAATGAAAATTAAAAAGGCATTCTTTATTTTTTCTTATTCTCCAATCAAGCTTGACCAATCAAAATTCTTGGATCCTCTCACAAGGATTGATCTCTCTCACCACTCATCTCTACCTAACATATTTTTCCTCTTAATCTAAACCCTTCATTCTTGAGGCAATTTATTTAAAAGTAATCTCTTCCTTGGCTCAAAGGATCAATGTTTTTGCATCCTAAGAAAATTATATCATTTTGGGTTGCATCACCTTACACCTTCATGATATTTCTATTTTAAGTTCTTAGTGTTATCTTGAGTTCTTAGTTGATTCATCATAGTTACCATAGCTCTCTTTCATTTTTAGTTTAGCTCATCTTGTAGAGTAATCTAGTATTGTTAGAAAAATAGTTTTATTTCATAGTAGCATTGGTGTTGTTAATTTAATATTGCATCATGGCTCCATTCTAGTTTAGCTTCATATTTTCTCTCATAGTTTTGCATTTTCATATCTTGAAGTGGTGAATGCAAGTATTGCATCTCACTCATATTTTGAATCTTCCAATTTGGATTAGTCAAGTCACTAATCCTTCATGCCCAAACTGATGAGAAATTTATAAAGGATTAAACTTTCTTCAACTAGGAAGCAATAAGTCAATTTTATGAATTTAGTTGTTCATTATGAATCAATGCTAGTAGTTAGAATCTTGAGTCAAAAGGTTTATTAAAGTTTTTGTTTTATTCTATTTGAATACCAATGTTATACCACACATTTTCTTGTGTCCACCATCGGGCCCAAACCAGATTTTTTTCCCATTTCTTGTAGGTTATTTTTGTTTATTTTCTGAAACTATGACAATCATCATACCACTATACTCTAGATTAGTGTACAACACTTATTTCATTGCGTTCAATTGTGAGTTTTATCATATGATAATATGGAATAGAGGGTTGTATTGAATGCAATTTAGTGTTTCATCATATGACATATTAACTCTGGCTTACATCGCATGGATTATTGAGTTTTGTCATACAATTATATGGTGTTTTTTGTATTTCATCGCACAAAAATAGAGAGTATTTTTAGGGTTTAGTTCCTTGAATTTCTATATTTTTGTTCTTTATCCAACTTTATCTTGATCTTAACATTCTATTTTTTAGGAAATAACTTTTTTTTTAAGGCATTTGGGAGAGAATTTTCTTTCCAAATCCATCTACATTGCATTGTTTTGAGACTACTAACACTTTGAGGTTGTAGGAAACTTGTAAAAGCCATATATTGAAACTTCTAAAGCTATTTTTGTAGGTTTCCTTGGAAATTCAACAAAAAATTATGTCTTCCTTAATTTGGATTTTCTAGGCACCTAGCTTTACTAGGATGGCTTCTTTTCTTGTGACTAGTTGGGTACTAGGAGAGTATGTTCTAGAGGTTGAATTAGAAATCTTGACCTACTTAATTTATCACTTGTAAAAGAATCTTGGGTGAATAAATGTGTGCTTGATATTCTTGGGAGAATCTATGGAGTTGGAGAGTATGCTATTTTCTCTTGCGGAGGATAAAAAATCTAGACCTTCATTAGTCTATCCATTTTTCTTTTCTCATTTATCTTTAGAGGGACTATCATTGAGGTAAAAATATCAGAGGAACGACCTAAGTGGGACAAAGAAAATCCATCTCTTCCAACCCACTATGAAATTTTTTCCTTAGAGGTTAAACCCTTAGGGACATAACTATTAACTATGTTGAGTCATTCATTTGGCTATAAGACCACGTGCAAGGGTAATGTGTAGGGCCGAGAGGTATCAATATTACTTTCAAGACTACCTTACTTGAAGTTCTTCTATGGATATAGGCCTAAATTTCTCTTGGGGAACTATAATAGATAGTTACGAATGGATTCCCTTACTAGACACAAGCTACTTGAATTACCTCTAGAAGTATAATAATCTTTGTGCAAGGATTGATCCAAGTGGACTTACTCAGATCACCTGAAGAGTAAACTAACCATATGTATTCTCTTGGATTCTTTAAAGCATGAATGTGGCATTTAGGGAGCCTTTATGATGCAAGCAATGAGTCTCTTCTTTTGATCCATAATGTGCATAGTCCTCAAGAAATCCAATATCACTTTGTGTGAGGTGAAGGAATACCAAGTTGTGGCCAAATATTTTGATGCTAGCCAAACTCCTTAAGTAGCTCTTACTTTAAGTTTCTTCGATTGTGTTGAGACTCATGGAAATATATGTGAACATACACTTGAAAATTCTTGGATCATTACAAAACTTTGGACCTCACAAATTCTTGTATCCACAAGGTTGCTTTGATCCTTGTTGGATTTTTTGAAGGCTATTATTTTCTCTAACTATTGCTTTCTCTACAAACATTGAGACTTGGTCTAGAAAATATTTGATTTTGTCATAGATTTGAAGTCAAACTATCTAAATTGGTCATTTTTTTTCAAAAATAGTGGCAAATTTTCCTTTCTTCTATTTTGCCTAGAATTCGTTGCACGATATGAGTATTTTATCATGCAATTCTATCTTTCGTCACATCCTTTGTTGGAAATTTGGCTGAGTAGGATATCATGATGTTGTCATTATGGAAACATGTATTTAGTGTTAGGACAACATGAGCTAAGGAGGAAGTTCTGGATGAGAACTTAAAAAAATTATCTAAGTATAACATAATTTATATGTCTACATAGAGACTATTTTGATAAAAAAAAGTTCATAGAATTATTTTCAGTGCATGTGCACTTAAACACGGATTATGTAAGGTATATTGAAGCTAATTCTAAGAGCACAAGATTTTGCAACATGTACAGACAAATATATTAATGTTTTACAGAAATAGTGTTGAGCTGTCTAGAACAAGGCAATGACTAGTAAGTGATTATTTTGAGTTAAGGGATTTTTTTTTATCAAAATAATAACTTAAATAATTAGGGATAATATCCTAGATGTTAACCCTAAGGTAGAAAGATTTAATATTATGTTTTGATATCATGGAAGCCGACTAGTAAGTTATAATTCAGATAGCTGATATAAAGGAAACTTTTATGAAATACAAAGATATATGTGATGCTTATGCGAATATTTTGTATTGATGTTGTATTATGGGAGATCTTATATAACATCATATCAATACAAAATGATAGCAAGGTTTGTGAAGAGTCTACAAGCTAGATAAGAATATTGAAGATATTCAGTATCAGTGAAAGGTTTTTGTATTCTATGTTTTGTACTAAAGATTATCATTGTATATTGCATGTTTGGGAAGTGGGATCATTTTGCATACATTCATGGTTTCTAATACCAACTCCTAATAGGATTTATGATTCTAACAAGGACCCAGACACTATACAGATTTAATAGACTCCTACTAGGGTCAGAATCTTTAACCAAATACTTTTTATTAGTTGATCATTTGTGGGTATCATCCCAACCAGGGTTTTCCCTTGGCTAGGGTTTCCTTGAGAACAATCATGGTGTTACGATTTCCTTTATTTTATGGTTATGTTTATTATTTATTTTATTTAGTTTACTTTCATATGCAAGTTACAGGTTAACTACATATATCCATAAATGGGAAAAAATAAAAGTTGGTGAAATATTCATTCACCCCCCCCTCTCAGTATTTCCTATTTCTAACAATTGGTATTAGAGCACAGTTACTCAGAGAAGGCCTAACAGTTTGAGTAAGATATCTATGGATATGGATCAGGTGTACAAAAACTTAGATGAAGCCCTTGAGAAGATTGATATTCTTATTGAAGAAAGAGATACTCTGAAGAACAAATATGAAAGTGTGAAAGACTATATTGAGAAACTAAAAGACAAGATAGAAGATCTTAAATCAAAGAAAGATCCTACAAATCAAATCAAGGATAGTGATGAATTTTCAAAACTAAAAAATGAAAATGAGATTCTAAAGCATGAACTAAAGATTGTAGATCTGAAGTTGAGTTTGAAAGATGAAATCAAAATTGAATCAGATCTTAAATCTAAAAATGCAGATCTAAAGTCTAAACTTACCAAAGTAACATTTGAATTTGAGACTACAAAGTTACAGTATGATGAACTTGAGAAATACAATACAATTCTGAAAGGAGAACTAACTCAATCCAAGAAACATCTTGAGAAATTGTATTCCAACAGTGAAAAGATTGATGAACAGATCTCTTATCAGAAACCTTCTTATGATAAAACAAGCCTTGGATATTTTGAAGAAAAATTCTCAAAGAAGACTGAAGAATGTAAAGAGATAGATCAGGAGATTAAACATCTTGAGAACAAAGAAGAAGAAAAATAAAATAAAGTTTAGTCTAACCAATCTGAAAATGTACCTAAACAACCTAAGCAAGATGGATCACCTAAAGAAATGTGAAATGAATTCAAAGGTAGATGTTTTACATACAATTCATTTGGACACATGAAAAGAGATTGTGTAGGTAAGCAATTCAAACCTATCTCCCATTATTATTATAATTTTCATGGTTTTGGTCATAGAGGTATTGATTCTAAGAAACCTAGATCTAATAATAAAGATAATAGTATAATGTTTATAAATACTAACCCTATAGATAAAATACCTACTGGAGAAACAAACAATATAAGAAATGGATTTGTGTGTTATAGATGCAACAACTTTGGACATATTGCCAGAAATTGCAGATCATAGATCAGTCAGTTAGGACCGAGGTATGGAAATAATGTCACAGTTTGTCATATTTTTAATAACATGGGACACACAACAAGATATCGTAGAATAAACAACATAAGGAATCCTAATCCTAGAAGGAATGGAAACTACACAAAAAGAAATATGGATATCAACAACAATCAAAAGGGAAATAGTTGTAACATGGAAGAAGTTATATTTGTCAAAGCTATAGATAAAGAAATTTTATCCACATTATCAAGAAGACAGACAGTTGAAGAATCAGAAGTAAGTTGGAATCATTTATGAACTCATCTTAAACTGATTAAGCATCAAATTTCATGAATTATGCATCAAATTAAGCACCAGAATAGAATAGAGTTTAGTAGAATTTGAATCAAACCTTGTGAAGTTAATATATGATAGAAAGTGATGTAGGGAACCTATGGTTAGGAGCGCATGTAATTATGAGCATGTATTGGATCAAACAAAGTGAAATAAGTCTTGTAGGTAACCAGAAACAACATTTTATCATGAATACACTTATGCAATTAATGCAATGATTATGTCTTGAAGGATTTGATAGATAAAAGAATTTTATTGGATCATTCATGATTTTACAAGAGTCATAGAGAGCTAGTGAGTGTAGATTGAAAATAGTTTGAGAATCTTGGAGACATATTTTTTCCAAATCTATGCAAAAGCTCTAAATTGTGATTCCAAGGTATTTTACTATGTGTTTATTGTTAAAGTAGTTATTTTTCAGTGAAATCATGGTTGTATCCCTAGTTCAAAACATTAAGGACACACCTAGACCTAGAATCCTCTGAGGAAGACCCTATCTTAGCATTATAATCTATACCAAATGAAGTGCTACACTTGAAAGATGTAAAAGGATACTTGAAGTGTAAATTTGAGATTGTAGGAGATAGTAGCATGACTGGAGAATATGACAAAATATATAACTAGAATATGACTTATAAGGAAGGGTATGAACATTTAGGTCAACTGGACATTATCAAGTATATGTTTCATTAGGAATTTTTGAATGATTAATGGACTAAGATCATTTTAAGAAAAATTCACGATGGAAAGTTTGTGTTGGATGATAGAGTAATAGATATCATAGCTGATTTGATACATGAGGTGACAAGATTATCTAACAAATGTGCAATTATTCTAAATGAGAAGAATGTGAAGAAAACAGTCCTAGACAACACTAAATATTTATATAATGGAAGAGGTATTGTAATAAGTAAGATTGAGAAGAATCATGTTAGGTATGTATGTAAGATAATGACCACAAAGTTATGTGCCATCTCTAGAGAAGATGATCTGGAAGCAGGTATGGTACAAGCAGCTTATCTTATGTGTGTTGATAAGGTTGATGTTGATGTGAGTGAAATTCTAAGGATCCAACTAATTGAGATCCTTGAGAAGATTAAGAAGACAAAGAATTCCCAATTCAGATTCTCATCCTTAATCACCTATATATTTTTCCACCTTTTGAGAACATTTCCTTACACTATAGGAGTTGATTGGAATGATGAGAGGAGTTCAATGGAGAGAATAAAAAAGGTGTATCTTAGACACCCAATTGATAAATTAAATGAGAGTGCCACACTTGTAATTATGACTTTTCAAAATGATATGAAGAAAAAGTCAAGAATTCCACCTTCAATTGTTGAAAAGTGCAATAATGAGATATGCTTTTTGGTTGATACAGACTTCACATATATTGAAGTAGTAGAACCAAGAACTGAATTCATAGACCCTCTAGAATATGAAGTATTTGAAGAGGCAATTGAACGATATGTGAGAAGAATTCTAAAATGCAGTATAGATTCTAAAAGTCCTAGATTTGGAACACTTGAAGAAATTTCCAAAACAACACAATAATCATAGTTGCAAAAGTGGGCTAAGAAAAGGGTTGACACAATAATCAAGAAGATATTAAAAGAAACTGGTATGACTGAAGATGAATTTAACATTTTTAAGTAGACAGCAATAGCCATGAGAGATATTGGATAGAAAGATGTGTTAATTGTACCTCCTTTGGCATCTAAAGCAACACATGTACCAGATATTCAAAATATTGATGAAGATTTCACTAAGCCTAGTGAGATGAGTATATCATTGGACAAATCACCAATAGCAGCCACGAGAAAATATACTAGATCCACTTCTATTGCACCAACTTAAAGAGTAAAAGAGATGGATAGTGGACTAGGTAAAAGGTAGAAAACTATATTTTCTCCTGTAGAAAGGATAAGGACACAAGAAGAAGAATCCACACCTATTAAGAAAATACAATGTCAAGTTCCATGTCAAGAAGTGTTAGGAATGGGAACACTAAGAGGAGGGGTGAATCAGTGTTCACTATATTTTATCTTTTTACTTTAATCTTTATACTAAACTTAAATGCTTAAGAAATGAATTAAACAATTACATAAACATGAAACATGAAATCAACCCATGACACCAAAATGGTTATGGGGACACCCAAATAGGTAAAAATCCCAATGGGAATTGACACCCACTAATATTCTATACTAGTATTTTTTCATCCTTCTTAGAATATCCTTAACAATGTTAGGAGTTTCTTTACAATGCTTTAAGTATAGTAGACCATGTTAAGGGTCGGACCCTATTAGGAGTCTTTTACAATAGTCCCTATTAGGGGAGTGGATGCACTATCCTAGAGCTCACTTCTCAAGTGATGAAGGCTACAACCTTCCGATCTTAGATACACACTATATTTGATGGATGAACTGTCACTATGACAATACTTGTCAAATCAGGTCCTTTGATGCACTGATGCTTTGACCTCTTGCAAAGTTATAATACATCTTATTGACTCTTCACATACTTATGCTCTACTTAACACAACTATCTATCAACTTCCATAATAAATACAATGGTCACATCTTATATTTATACGCACATACAAAATAAACAACTAGGTCAGCCCATAAAACTATTACATACAATGCTTCCAAATGAATTGGCTTAAGTGTGTTTACAATCAAAGATATATACATGTCAGAAACCTAATTAAAATAGGCACATATCCTTTACAACATTAAAATATAGTTGCAACACAAAATGATAATTGTCAGCTTCTAGCTCTATTCTTCACTGGCACATACTGGCTATGCAACTTCAACTGACTGTATCTTTCTCATCCTTGCATAGCTAATTATGCGCTCATAGACTAAGCATGAATATAGTCTAACAAACTTAAATTCCAAGGCACATACCATAATTCTTTTGTACGCACGTGTGTTGATGCTCTAAGCTATAGGAACTCTGTATATTGTCCAGTCTTCAACACTTAACTGATTTCTGATCTTCTCATCAAGTGCGCTGACTCCAAACTGCTATATGAATTTGTTGCCATAATGACAACACTATATTAATTCATATCCATTAGTATAGCCAACTTTCCTACAATAGCCCCCTTTGGCATTGATGGCAACAAAGGAATATGCCCAAGTCGCTAACTATCCTTAATATAAAAAACTTATGTCTTCTATACATATACTTATATCTCCCTATACATATTATGATCCATATTCTATACAAAACTCCCCCTTTGACATTAACAAAAAATTTGTTTCAAAAACTTTATCTATACATACTCACTGAGGGAAAACATCTGGATATGCTATCTTTAGGTTCTGGATCTCCTTCTTCCAAAATGTGATCAAAGAGTTTACTATCTGGAGATGGGCGCATAATGCATATTGTAGCTTCCAATCTTCTTCAAATCTATGGAAGGACCTTGATCATAGGTTATCACGGTGGCATAAATCTCCTTGATATTCTAATTTAGAATGTCTAATGAGGGTGCAAGAGCATTCTTCAACTGAGTCTTTCTAGACCTTATATTTGTCATCTTTTTCTCTGCCTTCTAAATTTTGTCTAACTATCCTTGGTAGACATTATTGCACATGTTCACATATGTGGTTTTTTCTTTCACTGAAATCTTCACTTTCTCAATCATATCTTCTACCTCTTTTATTTTCTTGAAATGAGCATCAGTAAGCTTGTCTTAATCCATGCATTTTGTAATGATTCTTCTTCCTTGATCAGCAAATTCTTTTAGGTAAGCTTGACCAAACTTGAGTGAGTTAAGGTCAAGTGAAAAGTTGCTCACCAATTCATTCAATATTTTCTTTAGATACTTTTCTTCTACAACTAGGGATGCAGATTATTTAAGGCTTGAGAAATTTCTTTTGAAATGTGAGATGCATGTACTCACATCATCAACCAAGTGTATCTTTAACACTTTCTTATCCTTTGGTAATAAATTGTTCAGAATGTTTACTAATTCTACTAGGAGGGGATTCCTCATCACTTGCTTTTCTTTGGCCTTCTCCATAGCTAAGATGCTAAAATTAATCAGGTCTTCTTCTCTCCATGAGTCCTGAATAGGGGTAAAATGGATTCACCACTATTCATATGTAAAGGGGGAAATATGAGATCTATACTCAAAACCCAAATTCCCCAAAGAAGAGATCCAATTTGATCAACCACAAGGTTAATATACAATTGAATCAATTTTGTGAAGAATATGGAAAAGAAAGAGAGTAAATCCAATATTTCCCTATGGGAGGATATGATGTTTGGAATATAGAATAATTGAAATACAAATACTAACCTCAAATTGGGGCAGATCTGGAAAATGTTGAATTCTGATGTCTATGTGTACTTTCAAGAAAATCTAAAACCTATCCTAGACTGGAAATGCTGATACAGAGAAAACCCAGAAATATTTCTCCAAGATGGCTCAGCTCGGGTTTGACCCTCATAAAAGGTCAAATACTACATTCTTTATTTGAAGTTTGATTCTCGGAAGTTTGTCAAAAAGGGTATCCAAATTCACTCTCAAATCCGAAATTTCACACCTGTACCTACAAGAAAAGGAGGATTTTTGTTATTTGTTTGAGGGGTTTGCCTTGGTCAAACCCCGGTTTGGAATCAACCTTAATATTGAAATTGAAATAGGAATGCTAGCAAGTAGTAGAAAAGGATCTAACAATGAAGCTATGCAATTCTATAGATATGCAATTGTATTTTGAATGTAAACAAGTATATTGATATGAAAGCTTGAACAAAACAATAAATGTAAATCAAACCTCCATGATTTTATGCCTAGAATCCACCTTGAAGGAAGAATGAATAGATCTTGACCATGAACAAAAGGATCTTGAAGGAAGATCACACCATCATGATGGCTAGATCTAGGGTTTGAGTGATAAATCTTGAATACTTGAACCAAATACCTTCAATGGCTTGAATGCTCTAAATCCTTGATCTTCAATGGATAACTTAGATGGATAAGAGGACTTGAATGCTTGAATGGAATGCTTTCTTGATCACCTTGAGTGCTTGAATGCTTGATGGAAAAAGATGTGAATGATGGATGATAAAATGAGAGAGGAAGGCCTCCTTTTATAGTGATCTAGGGCACAATCCTCTAGAGGGGCCACCTTGGAGAATTAAATCCCAATTAGGTCCTCACCTTTAGAAAATATACCTAGATTAAATGAAATTAAAGGATTTACCATGGCCAACCCGGAGGTGGGAAAATAAATCTCCCGAAAGCCCGAAGCCCGAAAATTCTAAAAATTGGAAATTTGAAGAATGGGGTCAAATTCAAGGTTGGACCTGACCTAATAAGGTTCAAGCTTGACCTTGATCTAGTCATGTTCAACCTTGAATCTGACCCTGGTCCCAATTAAACTCAAAACCAAGTCAGGAGGTCCCGGGGATGCCCAAAAACCTAGAACTGTTGCCAAAATAGGACATAATGTCAGTGATAGACATAAAATCATATCATTACTATAATGAAGGCTAGGAGGATCTATTTCTAAATCCTACTTAGAAAATAGAGCCATGGAAGAGAGAAATTTAGGAGAATCCTTCAATTCCTAACCCTAATTTCACCTAGAATGAAGAAATCAAGTGTGGGGAAGAAGTGGAAAGTGGGGAGAAAGAAAAATACATGCAAAGACCTGATCAAGGCACTTGACATGACCCCAAACCACTTACTCAGAGGGCTAAAATCTCTTATCATGGAAGTGCCTCCATTTTAAGATGATACATTAAGCTCCCACTTTAGCAAGAGTATGGACTCGATGCAAACTCTTGGTAAGGAAAAGAAAGAGAAGATCCAAGTGGATTCACAAAGAGATAAAATAACACTTAAATAAGAACACAAGCCCCAAGAATAAGGATTCTAACTCAACATACGCATGAGGGTGCGAAACAAGAAAACCAAAAGAACAAGGGTTAGCACTAAACAACCCAAATCAATTAGCATAAGAAACCTCGCTAAGAAATATTCCTCATACTAATATCATATTTGGAAAGCTATCATAAAAGCATAAATGTTTACATAAGAAAGACAAGAGAAACACTATAAATAACATAGCTTCATGATCATGTTCTACTAGCATGAAAGCAGAAAAGAGAGAAAGGAGAAAGTGATTACCTTTCCCAGTAAGATTCCCACCTTACCGTGAATCACCCTGGAGGGAGAGCCCAACAGGTGCACCCATAAATTATGCTTGCAATTGTAATGCATCTTCTGATAGCTTCTAGAATACCCATAGATCCACCTTCTTGTATCATGATGAATATAAAATGTGTGTCTCCTCAGGATTTAGCAACTTATGTGCATTACCTTTGGGAGATTTAGCATATAGGTGCGTGTCTTTTCAAGATTTAGCAGCTTATGTGCATTACCTTCCAAGATTTAGCATATTTGAAATTGGAAATGTGTGTCCTTTCAATATTTAGCAACTTATGTGCATTACCTTCAGAGGATTTAGCATATTGAAATTTTTTTTAAATGTCTGTCTCCTCAGGATTTAGCAACTTATGTGCGTTACCATCAGAAGATTTAGCATATAAATGCGTGTCCTTTTAGGATTTAGCAACTTATGTGCATTACCATCCAAGATTTAGCATGTAAAAATAAAAAAAATATAGTACAAGGGAGACCCTATATATGGCCCCCTCCTTAATATTGCAAAAACATACTATTTTGACATGTTAAGGAAAGAAAAGAACAAGGATAAAGCCTTTCTTCACCATCAAGACAATATCCATAAACAACACCCAGTCCAAGCCAAGAAGGTCACAACTCCTTTGAGGCCATGGAAGGGACAAATGTAAAGAGATATCATACAAGAGGTGAAAAGAAAGTAACCCTTATGAGGGAGAGCACATTGTTGAGTTTCCAAGGTGAGAGATATATCAACCATGGAAACCCAATGTCAAACAATAAAAGAGGTTATTATCAAGGTCATAGATCCTCAATGCAAACCATGATTTTCATGTATGATTAATGTCACATAATAGATAGATACTACTTACCCAAGAAAATAGGTGAATCCCAAAAAAATAGAAAAGAAGGAGATGGCATCCTTGCCCCCCCAAGTGTAGGAACAAAGATGGAAGAGGATATCTACTTCACAATGTAAGGAGATATCCAATTTACAACAATGTATACTATATCCATAGCGAGGGATATTGACCCCTAAATCCAATAATATAGATAATTGTGAAAAGGATATGTCACTCATGGAAAAGGATCCTCAAAGAAAGAGATCTTATCAACAAGACCCCCACCAAAGAGGAGTGCGTTAGATAAAATATCATCTTACAAAAGGTGGGAACAAAGATTCAATCATCAAGCCCCCTACAAATAAGAGGAAGAGGAATCTTTGGAATGAGGAAAGAAACTCTAACACCAAGCAAGGGTGAGAATTTATAAAGAACATAATTTGCAACATAAAGAAGAAGTGACGACCTAGGACAACAACTTCTCATATAAGAAAGTTATCCATAGTCAAAACAACTATCAATAGGTTGAAATAATATTGCAATATAAATAAATACCACTAAGCTAAGGAAAGCAGCTCCCTAGACAAAGAGAAAAAAAAAAGAGGTACCTTGCCCCCCAGAGACAAGGGATACCTTTGCAAAACAAATCTCTTAGAAAAGATATCTTGAAAAGAAAAATATAGATTCTATGGATGATTAAAAACATAATGCAAAGCCATAGAAAAATAGGAGAGAAAGAATACCAATTAAGCCAAAATAAAAAGACCTAATGGATCCTAGGAGACTGGATGAAGATACACCTCTTGCCCCCCAGTCATGAGACAAGAAGAGAACAACATTTACATTATATCTAAAGGAGGGGAATCCCCTATATCAAAATTATGAAGGAATTGTAAAACTGCACGAGAGTGAGATATAATTCCTAAAGAAGCTCTTTCTCTAACATATAACTTGAAATGTTTACAATCAGCAAGTAAATGTTTGTTACTATAATGAAAAGGACACTTATATTTGTATAGAGCATCTATCGGCATAGGTCAAAAGATTTCTTTCTTGGAATTCATTAGCTCAACATATACCTTTTTAGCCACTTCTTGACGAGTATTAGGGTTATCTAAGATAGGTGTGGGGAGGGGAGGATGATGTTTAGCATCACCTACCTTAACTTGAGATTTTGAACACCCAACACCATACATATCCAGTTTACGAGGTATATGAATTGGAAATCTAATACCATGCTCATTAATACCTAGCCCTAAACCTTTATAACCTTTTTTAGTCACCATATTATATCCAATAGTGTACATATTATGTAAAGCTTCTACAGGAGGTCATGTTCATGAGTAAAGGTTGTATACGGTGGGATAGTAGGCTTTGAAGAAGTTTCTTTACCCTTTCCTTTAATATCATCATGGATAGGAGGAGAAGGTAAATCAAAGAAATTGTGCACATTTACATCCTGAATGATAGCTTGAATCCCATCATAAGTACAGGAAGAGTGAGGATTAACAGATGGAGAATTAGGTATCGGAATAAGAAGATTAGGATTAAGATTAGGATTGATAGGATTAGGATGATGATTAGGATTGATAGGATTAGGATTAAGATGATTAGGAGATGGTGTGTCATCTACCAAATTATTCACATAATCTAAAAGATGAATAAGGCTACCACATAAATTCCTAAGAAATTTTTTTAATGTAGGCAGACTAGTGTCGGTTAACTTCACAAAAGCATAAGCAAGAGCAAAGTGAAGGGTCATCAACATAATGAAGTGAATGATACTCTCATAGAAATCATAATTATTATAAAGGGATGCTAAAAGAATAGTAATAAAGAACATAACTACACACCAAATCATCTTAACAATCGCCATAGAAAATAGAATGCAAGAAATATTTTTGGATTTTTGAATTGTAAAATGCAATAGCAAAAACTAGATCTAATATAAATGCTAGAAAAGATCTAAAATCTAACACAATAGGGCATCTAATTCCACAAAAGAAAAGTAGAGTAAGTATGTCGAGTTCACCAAAATGAATAGGGGTAAAATGGATTCACCACTATTCAGATGTCAAGGGGGAAATATGAGATCTATTCTCAAAACCCAAATTCCCCAAAGAAGAGATCCAATTTGATCAACCACAAGGTTAATACACAATTGAATCAATTTTGTGAAGAATATGGAAAAGAAAGAGAGTAAATCCAATATTTCCCTATGGGAGGATATGATGTTTGCAATATAGAATAATTGAAATAGAAATACTAACCTCAAATTGGGGCAAATCTGGAAAATGTTGAATTTTGATATCTGTGTGAATTTCGGGAAAATTTGAAACCTGTCTTGGACTGGAAATGTCGAGATAGAGAAAACCTAGAAATATTTCTCCAAGATGGCTCAGCTTGGGTTTGACCCTCATAAAAGGTCAAATACTACATTCTTTATTTGAAGTTTGATTCGAATTCTATTCACAGATCTCGAAAGTTTTCTGAAAAGGGGATCCAAATTCGCTCTCAGATTTGAAATTTCACACTTGTACCTGCAAGAAAAAGAGGATTTTTGTTATTTGTTTGAGGGGTTTGCCTTGGTCAAACCCCGGTTTGGAATCAACCTTAATATTGAAATTGAAATAGGAATGCTAGCAAGTAGTAGAAAAGGATCTAACAATGAAGCTATGCAATTCTATAGATATGCAATTGTATTTTGAATGTAAACAAGTATATTGATATGAAAGCTTGAACAAAACAATAAATGTAAATCAAACCTCCATGATTGTATGCTTGTAATCCACCTTGAAGGAAGAATGAATAGATCTTGACCATGAACAAAAGGATCTTGAAGGAAGATCACACCATCATGATGGCTAGATCTAGGGTTTGAGTGATAAATCTTGAATACTTGATCCAAATCCCTTCAATGGCTTGAATGCTCTAAATCCTTGATCTTCAATGGAGAACTTTGATGGACAAGAGGACTTTAATTCTTGAATGGAATGATTTCTTGATCACCTTGAGAGCTTGAATGCTTGATGGCAAAAGAAGATGTGAATGATGGATGATAAAACGAGAGAGGAAGGCCTCCTTTTATAGTGATCTAGGGCACAATCCTCTAGAGGGGCCACCTTGGAGAATTAAATCCCAATTAGGTCCTCACCTTTAGAAAATATACCTATATTAAATTTATTTAAAGGATTTACCATCCCAAAACTTGAAATGGTCGACTCGGAGGCAAGAAAATAAATCTCCCGAAAGCCCGAAGCCCGAAAATTCTAGAAATTGGAAATTTGAAGAATGGGGTCAAAGTTGAGGTTGAACCTGACCTAGTCAGGTTTGAGCTTGACCTTGACCTAGTCAAGTTTGACCTCAAATCTGACCCTAGTCCCAGTTAAACCCAAAACCAAGTCAAGAGGTCCCGGGGATGCCCAGAAACCTAGAACTATTGCCAGAACAAGACAGAATGTTAGGGATAGACATAAAATCCTATGATTACTATAATGAAGGCCAGGAGGATCTATTTCTAAATCCTACCTAGAAAATAGAGCCATGGAAGAGGGAAATTCAGGAGAATCCTTCAGATCCTAACCCTAATCTCACCTAGAATGAAGAAATCAAGTGCGGGGAAGAAGTGGAAAGTGGGGAGAAAGCCAAATACATGAAAAGACCCAATCAAGGTGCTTCACATGACCCCAAACCACATACTCAGAGTTCTAAATGCTCTTATCATGTAAGTTCTTCCATTTTAAGATGATGCAAGTCCAAACTGGATGTGTCAGGTGTCAAACTTGACAACAATGTTGCAGACAGAGTGAGGAGAGTGCTATCCATCACTTCTTGGTTTACCTTGACTAGTTCAACTGATGGTTCATTATTCTTTTCTTTTTCTATTTCTTTCTTTTCTTCTTCTTTTTCTATTTTTTCTTTTTCTATTTCTTTTTCTTCCATCTTTTCTTCTTCTTTCTCATCATCAATAAATACTTCTTCTTGATGAGTGGGAGGTGCGTTGCTACATAACATTTCAGCTTCTTCTGTGCTCAAAAAATCTTCCTCAAACTTGTCCAACTTTGTTTTAGTGGCTGCCATGGCTATCTCTACATTATCAATGATAATGGTGTTGTCCTTGAGTGACTCTGTCATGGGCGCAGACTTATCTAACTCTATTTGTGCTTCCACTATAGGTGCTGAATCCTAAGGACCTGTAGATTGTACCTTGATGGTCTCTGACCCTTTGGTAACCATTGTGGGTACATGTGATGTGGGCGTAGTAGGTGGATACATGTTTCCATTCATAAAAATCTTCTTGAAGGCTTTCTCTATCTCTTTGGCAAATAATTCATAGTTTTTATCCATCATATTCAAATTTCTTGTCTTGGTTCTGAGGTGAGGCTTCACCAGATCTAACAGTAACTTCTTTTTTTATAGCTCACATACAGGAAGAGTTTCATCTAATATCTTTTCCCTTATCCCTAGATCTTCTTCAATAGCCTGTCTCTTTTGGAATTCTAGGATATTCCATACATTGTTAGGGATCATTTTTTTTAGTTCCAAGAATGTCCTTTTGAACTTGATCATGTGCTTTATGATCATGCTATGAATCTCTAGTTTTCTTATTTCACTATATTTATCATAAAACTTCTCTACTTGATCAATTCTTCCCTCATCAATTATTCTGGCACTTAGCACACTGAGACTAGGTTTGAAACTTACTTCAGGAGGTGCTTGAGTGTTCTTTCTACTTCTTGTTGCTTGCGAGGATGGATGACTAGAGCCAACATCTTTCTTCCTCTTTGGCATTTCCTTATACTTAGGAGGAGCAGTAAGTTCAATGGTTTCCTTGGGTGCAGAAGGAGTATCATCAGTTATATCCTTCTATTCATCAGATTTCTCTATCTTTACCTTCTTCAACTTGGGATCTTGTGATTCTTCCTTTGTTGCATCTGTGCTCTTTAGTTCCAAAGAAATATTGTGTTCTTTTTCTTTGTCTAGGTCTTCTTGTGTTACTCCATGAATTATGAGCATCTCAGATGTAATCTTATAGGCTTTCCTCTTAGTTGTTGTGTTGTTAAGTTTAGCATCTATCTCTCTTGTCTTCTCCTCATAAGTTCCCCATCTTGGTTCATTAGGGTCAGTAGGAGCTGAAAGCAATACTTGAGCATATGCTTCCAAAACTTGCTCCTCTACTTCATATCCAAGCAGATGAATCCACTTTGTTCTAGGTACAACTACCTCCATGCATGTTGTATCTGTTTCAACCATAAACAAATAGTATCCTTGTATTTCTCCACTATGTTTTCTGGAATTGTGTACCTCATTTGCATCTTGACCCTGAAGGTCTTCAATTCTAATGTTATATAATCTCTCAATGTACTCTTAGTGGATTCTTTGTTATATATCTATGGCATGGTTGAAATGGACTTATCCAAATACAAATCTGATACTTTCCCAATTATATGAAGGTACATGTAGATGATCAAAGACCCAAACCTGAATATCTTGGTCTTGTCATGCTTGATTGCCTTGATGTTATCAATCAACTATGCGTGCAAGATCTCACAAAGATTGAACTCCACATCTTCCTTCACTAGTCTGATGGCTGCTAGAATTGTGCCTACAAACACACTATTCACCCTGCTAGTGTGATGAAACCTATATCCAAGTATCATAGACATCAATTTGATGTCAGCTTGTTCAATAGGCTCAATTATCATCCCGCACCTATCACTCCTTGACTTACAAGTTTTCTCAACAATTTTCCTGACATCCTTGCCTACTGGAAGGACGATGCCTTTCTTAGATAGGCTTGTCATCTCATATATCAAGTCACTGGTAATTCTGACTAGCACATCACCTATTCAAAATAGGTCATCATGAATTCTGCTCAAAAGTATTTTAATCCATTCTATCTCATAGAATTCATATCTCGTAGCATACTCTACTACAGGGTGATCATTCCACTTTGCATACTCATCCAAGAAGGTTTTGTCTAGTTTTAACATTTTTTCCATGTGCACCCTTAACATGTCCAATCCTATTGGTTCCTTCTTATAGTAGATGTAAGCCAGGTAATATCTTCCACATGCATAATGCCCATAGGTGTGTGGGAGAATGCTCCCTCTAAGTCATCTAGGGTATACTTAAATGGATGCTTCTTAAAAACATATCTTTTCTTTTCTGCAAAATCAAATACTATGGGAGTGGCCATCACTTACTTGATTTATCACTTTCCAACTATTTACTAAGATAATCTGAAGACTTCTGAATCATCACAGTGAGCTAGGGTTCCTGCAACTGATCAATTATGTTTCTAATCACTGATAGATCAATCTCCAAGTCTTTACAAAAAATTCTAAGGCTCTTTCTGCTCTCCTATCACTCTGAATTTGAATGCAATGAGTAATCAAATAACTTTTTGTGTACTTAAAGTGAAAATTCCCCCATTAATGCATGCTATGTAAACTAGGCTGTCACTTCAAAATTTCCAACTTTTGTTCTACTAACAATCAATATGTGTGCTCTTGCACAAAGGTATCTTTATACTGTAAAAGCTTAAGTTCAAAGGCACATACTCTAAGAGTGAGTATACTAGCCATGCAGGGGTCTAGAGCTAAATTAGCTCCCCCTATGATCTTGAGGGACATTCATCTAGATGTAGAGGGTGCATCCATTATGGATGCATCCAATACATTCTCATCAACTTTTTCCTTCTTTCCTTCTGACCAGATCAAGCTCGCATCCTCTGAGGCTTTCACAAACTTGACTTCTCCTTCGGGATCCAATACTAGTTCTTCAGCCTTTTTAGGGATTTCCTGACCTTGTGTCCTTGATCTACAAAACTTTGAGATATGTCTAGCCTTGTTACAAGAGTGACAAATGACTGGAGGTCTTATATTCCTTGGTGCATTGATATGAGTCACTATTTTACATTTTCTCACTGAGTGACCATTATAGTTACATATCTAACATGTAACATTCTGAGAACTTCTTGTGTTTGTCTAATTCTGATTTCTCTTATCATGCTGAATCATATTCTTTTTACTAGTCTTGCAATTCACAGCACTATGACCAAATTTATTGCATGAATAACAATAACCATTAAAAGGTCTTACCTCTATACAATTCCTTGCAATGTGTCCATGCTTGTTACATGCAAAATAAGTGCGTTCTACTTTCTTGCACTCATTCTTAGGTGGTCCACCATTATCTTTGGTTTGATCTTTAGTCTTCTCAGCATAATTAGATTCTTTTTGTGTATCCTTTCTTCCTCGCATGTTGTCAATATGATTTTGTGTTTCATTATATCAAATACAACTAGTGTCTCCTTTGGCTCTTCTTGCATACAACTAAGATTCTATCAAATCAAAACTGGTGTGTAATTTGTCAATGTGATTCTTTGCTTCCTTTAATTCAAATTCCAACCTTTCTTTGTTGTTCCTTAACTCAAAGATTTCCAAGTTAGCTTTCCTTAATTCCTCATTGAGTTGAAGGTTCTCTTTGACTTGTTCATTGTAGACTTCCTGATTATTGATCAACTTATCATCAAATTCTTTGATTAGTTCTTTCAAAGATGTATTGTCTTCATTCAGCTTCTTGACCTTTGCTCCTAGATCACTGTTAGAGCATTCTTTCAAATCCTTTCTTAGCATTTTGATAACTAATTGAGCATCATTGACCTTTTCTTTTAGTTCTTCAATTTCCCTTTCTGATTTGTCCAAGTCTTCAAGAGAAGCTTCAAGATTTCTTTTCAGATGCTTCATTTCTTCTTTGTCCATGATTTCCTCAAGTGGTTAAACTTTTTTGTTCAGGACCAGAGCTCAAATACCAATTGTTAGGAATGGGAACACTGAGAGGGGGGGGTGCATCAGTGTTCATTGTATTTTATATTTTTACTTTAATCTTTAGGAGTCTTTTACAATAGTCCCTATTAGGGGAGTGGATGCACTATCCTAGAGCTCACTGCTCAAGTGATGAAGGCTACAACCTTTTGATCTCAGTTACACACTATATCTGCTAGATGAACTGTCACTATGACACTGCTTGTCAGATCAGTTCCTTTGATGCATTGATTCTTTGACCTCTTGCAAATCTCTAATACATCTTATTGAATCTTCACATACTTTTTCTCTACTTAACACAACTATCTGTCAACTTCCATACTAAATAAAATGGACCTATCTTATATTTATACGTGCATACAAAATAACCAACTAGGTCGGCCCTTAAACCTATTACACACAATGCTTCCAAATGAATTGGCTTAAGTGTGTTTACAATCAAACATATATACATGTCAGAAACCTAAATACAATAGGTTCATAGCCTTTACAACAATAGAATATAGTCACAACACAAAATGATAACTGTTGGCTACTAGCTCTCTTCTTCACTGGCACATACTGACTGTATCTTTCTCATCCTTTCATATCTCATTATGCACTCATAGACTGAACATGAATATAGTCTAACAAACTTAAATTCCCTGGCACATACCATAATTCTTTCATACGCACATGTGCTAATGCTCTGAGCTATAGGAACTCTGTACACTATCTAGTCTTCAACACTTCACCAATTTCTGATCTTCTCATCAAGTGTGCTAACTCCAAACTACTATATGACTTTATTACCATAATGGAAACACTATATTAAGTCATATCCATCAGTATAGCCAACTTTCCAATGAGAAGAAGTAGAGGCAAGAAGTAGCAAAAAGAAACAATGCAAGCCCAAAATTGAGAAAGTAAATCCTTTGATCATAAATGAAGGATATTTCACACAGTTGAATAAATACTTGTTAGGAATAGTCCCAAGAGATAACTGAGAGGGGGGGTGAATTCATTATCTACAAGTTTCAATCCTTTATCCAATTAAATATACTTAAGCATAAAGCATAAACACAATCTAAGAACACCTAAACACAACACCAATATTTTGGTTACAAGGAAACCCAAATAGGTAAAAACCTTGGTGGGAATTGACACACACTAATATTCTACACTAGTGTATTATGATCCTTATTAGAAGATCCTTAACCATGTTAGGAGTTTCTTTACAATAGATTTAGTATAGTAGACTTGGTCAAGGGTTAGACTCTGTTAGGATTCTATTACATTTGTCCATGTTAGGGGAGAGGATGCACTATCTAAGAGCTCACTACTCAAAGGCGCAAAGGCTACAACATTTTGAATAACAGATACACACTATATCTTGATCTTGGTGAAATATGCTTAGACCTACTATCTGGATCAGTTCCAATGAATAGCACTAACACTTTACTTGGTCACATAGACCTTCCTTCGATGGTTCAACACTTCCCACACTCTACTCTACTCTACTTAATCAACTATGAACCACACTCAAGAAATGAAAAATGACTGCCTATAAATATCTTTCCTCTAAATGATATAATCAAGTAGGCCTATTAGAACCACCTTGAAATCATATTAGAGAAATCATAACAACTTTTATAACCATTCTATCAGCTCTACTATGCACGCAACACATTATGGGACCTGTCCAATAAGATAATTGTAGATACGTGCTACACATTGTCGGCTCTACCAAAACAACTGGATCTTCCTTCTCAAGCTAAATTAATTCATGTGCTCTTAACCTAACATCAATAACTCTTCTCTAAGATTAACTCCAAGGGTGCATACCCAAAATATAGGTGTAACTCCAGAACCAATAAAATCTTTGTTGGCTCTCCTGAATAAACACAAGAAACTGCTACTAGCGAATAGCGACTACATAATTCACTTCTATTGATCATTAGACTATGTTTCCATGAATGAAACATCACTAACATGTCTTTAACATATATCCAAGCATGCAAGGCTCCATGATAACTATACAGACAACCATACACAGAATACTTCCTGTTACTTTGTCAGAAACACTGCTGACACAAGCTGCTATATAACTATTTGTACTAATAGTTAACCTCTATGCCCATGATATCATGTTGATATCATGTCCATGCTACATATACAGAAATATTACTACATAAGACTTCCACGCATGCTACTTTCCATATGTTGTGATCAATTAAAAACATATAATCAGTACTGGCCTGCTGGAAAATCTCCAACAATCTCCCCCTTTGGCATTGATGGAAACATGTGGAATGAAAAACCACCACCAACCCAAATGAACATTTCTTTTATAAAATTATCCATTTCCTCTTCAAAACTCCCCCAAAGATGAATCCTCCATCTTCTGCAATATTTTCCAACATTCTCTATTTCATCAACTAAACTATTGTCATAACTGAATACTACTCCCCCCTAGTATATTACTCCTGCTTCTATTTTTCATCACTTTGTATATTACTCCCCCTTTGACATCAATGGAAAAGGGTGCCATTCATTTTAAGCATTGGTACTACTCCTAAGGTAAAGTAGTCAACCTTCCATCAGTCCCTGAGGACTGATGTCTTTCCTTCTTCCTTCTAAGCAGAATCAGGGAAGGGAATTACTCCCAACTTCTCCCTGAGATACTCAAAAGTATCCTTTGGAAAGGGATTTGTAAATATATCTACCAACTGATCTTTAGTACTCACATAGTCCAACTTGACTTCTTTCTCTGCCACTTTCTCTCTTAGGAAGTGATACTTGATCTCAATGTGCTTTTTCTTTGCATGCATCACTGGGTTTTTTGACATATTGATAGTGCTAGTGTTATCATAGTGAATAACAATAGGACAATCAATCTAGATTCCAAAATCCTTTATCATCTTCTTGATCCAAACAATTGTAGAACAATTCAAGGCTTCTCCAACATACTCTACTTATGTTGTTGACTAAGAAATAAAATTTTGTTTCTTGCTTGTCCAAGTGACAAGTCTATCACCAAGAAACACTGCTCCACCTAAAGTACTCTTTCTTTCATCAACACATCATGCCCAATCTACATCAATGTACACATGAAGCTTAACATTTTCTGAATTAGGATACCATAGACCATAATCTATAGTGCCCTACAAGTATCTGAATATTCTCTTTACTACCATGAGGTGACTTTGTTTAGGCTCTACTACAAATCTTCCAACTATGCCAACTGCATTGGAAATATCAGGTCTAGTTTGAGTAAGATATATGAGTTTACCAATCATAGACTTGTACAATATTGTATCCACTACTAGTGAGTCATCTTCTTTTTTAAGTTTTCATCCAGTGATCATAGGAGTCCCTACTAGCTTGCACTCATCCATCTTGAATTTCTTTAATATTTCTTTCACATAGTTAGACTGATTAATGAAAATACCTTTCTCTATCTTCTGCACATTTAATCCCAAAAAGTATTTGATAGGACCAATCATACTCATCTAAAATTCATTTTTCATCTCCTTAGCAAATTCAGCACAAAGTTTGTCATTGCCTCCAAAGATAATATCATCAACAAATATAGCTACAAGTAGTAGACCTTCAGATGTCTCTCTAATGAATAGATTACAATCTGCTGCTCCTTTCTTGAATCCAATCTTTTTTAGATATCCATCTAGTCTCTCATACCACGCTCTAGGGGCTTGCTTAAGTCTGCCTAATAAAGTGAATCCTTCTGGCTGCTCTTTGTATACTTCTTCTTTCAAATATCCATTTAGGAATGTTGACTTGACATCCATCCAATAAAATTTGAAGTTTTTGACTGTAGCATAAGCTAGAAACAACTTAATAGCTTCTAATCTTCTCACAGGTGAAAATGTGTCTCAATAATCAATGCCTTCTCTTTGTGCATATCCCTTACATACTAACCTTGCTTTATTTCTTACTATTGTACCATCTTCATTCATTTTGTTTTTGAATATCCACTTTGTTCCAATCACATGCTTATCACTAAGTCTTGGGACCAGTTCCCAAGTGTCAATCTTAATAATCTAATCAATTTCTTCTTTCATAGCATCATGCCAATCTAAATCATTACAAGCATCTTTAACACTTAAAGGTTTAATCTAAGATAGTAAACATACCGCTTCACTACTAGTTGAGTTCTTTGCTTGTGATCTTGTTAAGACTTTTCCACTCTGATCTCAAATGAAGTCTTTCTTGGAATGATTTCTAGATGTAAAATTTGGAACTTTAGGTGATGTTGACTCATCATACTTAGGAGTACCTTCTTCACTTGTCTCGAGGTCATTGAATAACACATCAATACTATCAAACATTTCCTCAATAATTGTCTCACTAGTGGAGGGTCTGGGTTCTTCTTCAATCATGGGTGAGTAATCATGATATCTTTCTTGAACCATAAAATTTTCATCAATCTTAACATGAGCACTTTTAATGATCTTTTTCAATCTTAAATTAAAACATCTATAAGCTTTACTTTTAGTAGAGTAACCAAGAATAATACCTTCATCACTTCTTGTATCAAACTTGCCTACTGCTTCATCCCTCTTGATGTAGCACTTGCTTCCAAAGATTCTGAAGTATTTTACTATGGGAATATACCAAACCATAGCTCATATGGTGTTTTGTCAGCACCTAGCCTCAATTAAATTCTATTGATGGTGTAGACTGTTGTATTGACCGCATCTCTCCAATAGGTGTGTGCAACTTTTCCTTCTATCATAATGGTGTGTGTTGTATCAAGAATGATCATATTCTTTCTCTATGTAATTTCATTCTGATCATAATGGTGTACACTTGTATGCATCACATTTACATAGAAGAAGGAAGTCACCCCATTCGACAACCACAATGAAGACTTAATCTTGCTTTACGTGACATAGTTAAGGAAGAGCTTCAGAAATTATTGAATGTTGATTTTATATATCCTATCTTAGATAGTAGGTGGGTATCTCCTTTGGTTGTTGTTCCAAAGAAAAATGGTAAGTGGCATATTTGTGTTGATTATAGAGCTTTAAATAAGGCTACTAAAAAGGATCACTTTCCATTGCCCTTTATTGATCAAGTTTTGGATACGCTTGCAGGGAAATGATTCTTCTCTTTCTTGGATGGATTCAACAAGTACAATCAAATCTGCATTGCCCCGAAAGATCAGGATAAGACCACTTTCACTTGTCCATGGGGAACTTTTGCATACAATGTTCTTCCTTTTGGATTATGTAATGCCCCTGCTACATTTCAACGGGCAGTATTAAGCATCTTTGTTGATCTAGTTAATGATTGTGTAGAAGTTTATATGGATGATTTTACTATTCATGGGAATACTTTTGAAGAAGCCAGAGATAATTTGAAGAGAGTGCTTAAAAGATGCATTGACACTAACCTATCACTGAGCCATGAGAAGTGTCATATGTTAATGACTGAAGGAATTTTCTTAGGCCACCTTATCTCCTCAAAAGGTATCCAAGTTGATCCCAAAAAGGTCCAAATAATCCTAGAACTCCCTATACCTTCAACTCAGAAAGATGTTAGGAGTTTCCTTGGTCATGCTGGATATTACAGGAGATTTATTGAAAACTTTAGTAAGATTGCTTGTCCTTTATTTTCTTTGTTAGGAAAAGATGTTGTTTTCACTTGGACTCCTGAGTGTCAAGAAGCTTTCAAGACTTTTAAGAACAAACTTGTGACTACTCCCATCCTTAGAGGCCCTAATTGGAAATTACCATTCCATATTCACACTGATGCTTATGATTTTTAAATGGGATCAGTACTCGGAAAAAAAGAAGACAATCTATTCTATTCCATTTACTACATCAGCAAGAACTTCGTTGGTGCTGAGGTAAACTATACGGTAACTGAAAAAGAATTTTTAGTTGTTGTTTATGCTATTAATAAATTTCAGCATTATATTACTAGTTATAAAGTGTTTGTTCATACTAATCATTCAGCAATTCAATTTCTAATGAATAAACCCGTGGTAACTAGTAGAGTTATTAGATGGTTACTTTTATTACAAGAATTTGATGTCACTATACTTGATAAGTCTGGTTGAGAAAATGTGGTTGCAGATTTCTTGTCTCGGTTACAACAATTAGATGGTGAATCTGTTCCTGTTGATGATATGTTTCCTGACGAACACCTCTTTGCCATTTCCACCAAGAGTCTGTGGTATGCCGACATTGCCAACTATTTGGTTACATGCAAGTTTCCAGTGCACTTTTCTCCTCGAGAACGTCAGAAGTTGGTAAGCCTGAGTGGACAGTATACATGGATCAATGGTCTTCTCTTCTATACCGGCATTGATAACATTATGCATCGGTGTGTCCCTGAAGAGGATGTCTTTGATATTCTATGTGCCTACCATACTGAACCTTGTGGAGGACACTTTGCTACTCAATGGACTACTCAAAAGATTCTTACTGTAGGATATTACTGGCCTACACTCCATAAAGATTGCAAATGTTATGTTCATCATTGCAATCAATGCCAGTGAATGGGTCATCCTACTTGTTCTGATAAAATGCCACTCCATCCTCAGCTTTCTATTGAACCTTTTGAGAAATGGGGTCTTGACTTTGTGGGCCCTATCAATCCACCTTCTAACAACAAGGAATATATTCTTGTTTGTATGGATTATGTTACTAAGTGGGTTGAAGTGGTTTCTCTCAAGCACGCTCGTGATACCAAAGTTGTTGCCTTCTTGTACTTTGAGATTTTCACCCGCTTTGGTGTTCCACGGGAGATTACTACAGATCAAGGACCCCAGTTCACTTTAGATCTTATTGCTGCATTAGTCAAAGAGTATGAAATTCATCACCGGAAATCATCACCCTATCACCCTCAAGCAAATGGATACGTAGAGGTCACTAATCAAGAACTGGAGAATATTCTTACCAAGATTGTTGCTCTTCATAAGCGTGATTGGGCCACACGGCTCCCTGAAGCTATGTGGGCCTATCGTACAATGTGGAAGACTACCATTGGTCTGACCCCTTATGAGATGGTCTATGGTAAGAGGGTTGTTCTTCCTATTGAGTTTGAGATTAAGACTCTTCGAACCACACTTCAACTTAGTTTGAGTCTCTCTGATGCTCAGCGGGAACGCCTAACACAACTCCACTCCTTGGGTGAACTCTATCAAGATGCACTCCTCCATACCGAACTTGTCCAAAATCAACGAGCACTTTGGCATGATAAACAAATTCGTCAACGCTCCTTCCAATCAGGTGATTGGGCACTTTTGTATGATTCTCAGTTTTAGGATTTCAAAGGTAAATTTCATACTCGTTGGCTAGGTCCCTATGAAATTGCCCATGTCTTTGATAATGGTGTTGTACAGCTTTGCACTGTGGACTCAGAGCATCGCACACTTCTTGTTAATGGACATCAACTCAAATTATACAGGAGGCCTCTGTCAAAAGAGGCATTTTCTCTTGCTGTCACCAAGGAACTCATCATGGTTCCCCTTGATCTCCTCCAGCATTGCTAGAATACATACATACATATATATATATATATATATATATATATTCTATAAAACTAAAAAAAAAAAAAAAAGCTCAAACAATGAAAACCAGTCTCTGGCATTGTTGGCCAACTACTAGTTGAAAAATGGGTAATCCAGCGATCTGCAATTGTCAGACACTCTGGTAGTGAAAATTGGTTCGCTAGTGCTTCCAGGTAGCACTTGATTGAAAATCAATTTTTCGGCAGTCTTGTGTCATAAAATTTAAAAAAAAATTTAAAAAGTAAAAAAAAAAACAAAAAAAACCTGCTGGTTGTGAAAGGAGGTTTCCTTGTTCCTATCACCCTTCGCCGCCATCTACCACTCCTCTCTGCTAGATGTGCCAAGAGGTTTCTTTGATCTTGTCGCCATTATCTTGGCATCCCTCCTATGTGAACCTCCTGTCACTCGGTGTTCTTCGATGGCCTACACTGCCATGTGTCTCTCCGTTATGGTGGCCAATTTCTTGCGAATCTTTTTACGGTGGATTTTCCTTCTTCCTCATGTGCCTATTGTCCTTTTCTTTGCGATTAGTGGCTCTATCCTTTCCTTGCTCAGATGATCTCCTTGGATATGCTGATGACTTCACCTCGGCTTCCTTGTTGTCACCACGTCAGGAAGTATTTTCTCACCTTATGCTTTATTTTATGTATTTTATTTTCTTAATGATTACTTGGCATGACCGGGATGGATCAGCTGCTAAAGTTGGGGGGGTTATGTACCATGTCATCATCTTCACATACGCCCTTATTGAGTCAACATTTCCATGCCATTTATTACATGCTCCTTTCTATTATTTATGATTCTGCGCCAAGTCGCGTCTACACAAGCCTTTTGTCCTTAATAATTAATAACACCTACCTTGCCATTATTACTACTTTTTGGTATCGTCCTCATTTCCCTATTGCTAAATTTGTTTCATACTTCCTATCACTTTCATTTTCGCCATTGCTTTTTGCTCATTTTCCACTGTGATAAACCTTTCAAATTCTGTCACTTGTCATGCGGGGAAAACATCTTCATTTTGAACCAGAATCCTTGGATAAGTTGTATGCTGATGAGGAAGCCTTGAAAATTTTCACTTATGCTGGATGGACAAATTTCTTCAAACACTTGTGTGGATTTGATGCGATCATAGCTACAAAATTTGCCTCAAGATTTCGAGGAACTCATGCTACTGTTTGGGGATTACAGTTTCCTGTGAATTTAGGGACAATTGCAAAAGTCACCAGTCTACTCCAAATTGGTGACCTTTTCTTTCCTACTTCATCATCTAGGGTTACAGATTTAAAGCTTCACAAAAAGCAATTTCTACAGTGAGGAGAATCGGTTGAGAACATCCAGGGGCAAGGGGTAGTGCGGAAATCACTTCCGGAGCCATGGGATGCTGTTGCAAAGTTTTTAATTCATTATATCACCTGCGAAGGATGCTTCAAGTATGTATTTGCCCACCATTTTCGCTTAATGTTACATTTGCAATATGGTGTTCTTGTTAATTTGCCATATTACCTATTTTGTTCCCTGAAACGGTCCTGTGACCAGTACAATCAGGGACATGCCAATTCCTTAGCCCACCATGGATTAATTAAGCTCATTATTAACCATAACCTTCACCTGGCTCAACCAGCTCTCGAATGGGATGCATTTGTGAATCAGATCCCTATAGAAAATCCTCAACTTCCTACCGCTGATAATACCCCTGAAGCTGGTTCTTCCAAAAAGTGGCATTTGAAACCCTCAAGCCTACCAAAAGAAAAAGCCTTAAAGCCTAAAAGAAAGGTGGAAAGTGAAACCCCAAAACCTAGCCCTCATTCCATGATTACTTGATAGAAGCAGCATACCCCTGATAAGTTGCAAGGGTTAGTTGAAACAATAGAATCCGCAGGTGATATGGAAATTTTGGGTACAAAAGAACCCCAGATAAAGAACACCTAGTTTTTAAGAAGAATGAGAAGTCAGCAGCGTTGGAATAAAAACCAAGAACAGTAAAAAGAAGACTCAACCCCTGAGAAACCAATTTCTGAAGAAGAAATTGAACACCATGATACAAAATTCAACGAAGAATTTGGTGAAGAAATTGGGGAGGACACTAATGTTGAGATTAATGAAGAAGAGGGCACTATGGAAGATCAGTAGGAGAATCTTGAAATTGCAAAATTACAGGAAGAAGTCCATGAAGAACATGCTCAACAAGAAGAGACCATAATGCAGGAACACTCCAATACCAATACTGATATGGTCCTTTTATCAGGGTATAAATGTCGAGCATCCTCTTCATGAAACTGCCCTTGAAATGGTTAATATTAGTAAAGATAAACTCCCTGTCGCTCTTACAGTTCAAAATGACCCTAATCCAATTGCTACAGGAACAAGTGGAATTCATGAAGTTCCTGATGTTGAGCAGGGTTTGCCACTCTTTTCTAATGCACAATTATGGCAAATGGTCACTCAACTTCAACAATCTAATCAACAGATACAGTTGCAGCTGCAGGCACTCACTTCTCAGGAAAAAGGAACCATTGGCATAACCAGAGTTGAAGCAGATACATAGATATTAAATGTGAAGCCTATTGGATCCAGCCAAACATCTCATTTGCATGAGGACATGCAAAACCCTTAAGCTGGGGGGAATGATGGGTGTGCAAATTGCTTTTGTTTTTGTATATTCTTTACAACTTTTGCCTTGTCTTAAGCCTGTCTAAACCCCTGTTTTGCCATTAATTATTAAGGAATATAATGCATTTAATAAAGTCTTAAGCTTTGAAATATTTCTTGAAAGAGTGGGTGTTTAATGCATAAATATTGATATATTTTGATTCATTCTGCTACAGGAATTAAGGATGTGAGAATATGGAGTCGGCCATTTAGCTGGAAGAACAATTTTGAAGTTGTCATTTTGTTATATTAAGCAAGTAGTTTTGAATGCCTTAGTTTTGGCCATATGTTATTTTAGCTAGACTGTTTTGAAAATTGTTATGTATGGCCAGCAGCCGAAACAAACTATTATCCATGTTTAGGAAACAGGCCAACGGCCATTCTAGTTAGTTATCAATATGGTTGAACATTTTAGGCTATATAAGTGAATGTGAATCAAAAGACATATAATCCATAATATATGAAAATACTCTGTTTATATTACCTCTGAAGTTTTAAGAAGCACAGTTTTTTAGTAGCAGCTGGTGTTTAGAATATCTCTCACCTAGCGAACCAGAGGAGGGCCCCCTCTCGGGAAACTTGGTGAGATTACTGTAGTTTTCTTTGTGAGTATTTCAGTATTATTGATTTCGTGTGTTCTTTTCAGAATTGATTGTGTGCATTTATAAGAAGTTTTCCATATATATATATATATATATATATATATATATATATATATATATATGTTTACTAATCGAATCTATACAAAGCTTGTTGAATAATCACGGATTCAATTGTTTGATGAGTAATTGGTTGCGACAGTTTTATAAAGAAATTGTTTTTTATATATCATTGTTCTGTTAACACATAAATCTATTACATAATACTATCTGTTGTATTCTTACTACCACCTCCATTCAGTTATTAAACCTTGGTACTCATAATATCATTTGCTGTATTACTCTTACCGCATCCATTCAGTTATTGAACCATAATACTCATAATATCCACAACTTCATGTCTCCATTCATAATACTCTCTGTCACCACTTATCATACTTCCTGCCGCACTCTGTATTTAGAACCAGCCTATTGAAAACAACCTCCTGTCGCCATAAAACCTCCTGTCGCAATATAAGCAAATTACAATTCTTAAATAAACCAACTTTTAATCAGACAAATATTTTGCATTAAGCATTCATAAGAACATTTAGATTAATTGTTTAGAGGAGTGTGATTAATTGTTTAGAAGTGTGTTAGCAACATTCATAGCATTCCTAAGTACATTGTTTAAAGGTGTGAACTTTCAATTATAATCTATTTGCAGAAGTAATCTTAGATGTGTAGTAATTTGGACAATTCAATTTATTAGCAAGTAGTAAGTTGCATTCATAAACCTCTTGATTTATTATTTTCACCACTTAAGCAAATAGCCATGATATCTCTCGCAAGTCTACGATTCCCAGATTGACATTCTTAGGGTAATTTTGATTCAACTATATCCGTATAAAGGCCATCCAATTGAACCTCAATTTTACCCAACAGATGTCACTACCATGGCGAAAATGGCTATTACCGCTTGAGGTTCCATCAACGTGGTTGAACCAATTAAGGGAATGTCTACTATGGTTAACCCTCTCTAAAGGTGACTCACAAAATATACCACATGGAGACTAGATCAGAATCAAGGATCTGGGTTTCTATTACTATCCAAAAAGGAAGTAGAGCGTAATCCCGTAGCCTCTTCACTTCACCAAAACAAAGCAGACAGATTAATTCAACACGCTAAGACTAAGATTATCTCACAAAGATCTATGACATCAACCCCTTATGATCTATCAACCTCTCCTGAGAGAGAATGCATCAATCAAAAGTTGAAGACACACGGATCTAGTAAAACGTGAGATTCCCTCGCTATCCTCCCCACCTACAAGGGATCCTTCGTTGAGAAGAGTTTTCCTGGAAACCCACTCTCTCAAGATCCAAAAATAGTGTTCATGGGGCCTAATTACTATGTGTAAAAAATATGCTGAAAGCAACTATGTTCATTTTTATAGCCCAAACAAAGTCTGTGATAGGGAACCAATAAAAGTCACTCAAGCTAGACACATGAGATGTTCGTTTTAGATCCAAAGTTGAAGTCTTATCAGCTGAGAAAATTACCTAAATTCCTCACAACGCGTTTAGTAGATTTTTACCTATTTTTAGCAATTCTTGCACTTTTTCCAATCAAAACCAGCAGGAGTCGATCAAAAATAGAGAATTTCAATTGTTAAGATTAGCCGTTAGTCAAAATCTAAAAACCAAATATGACAAACTACCCTGAAAAATGAAACGACAGTTGAAACCTGATGCCGAAACTCGTATGACAATGGGTTTGTTACTAGACGATAGTCTGAAACTCGTATGACAGTGGGTATGCTCCCAGACGACAGTCTAGAAATGCGTACAACACTGGGTGTTCTATGAAATGACAGTTGAACTTTCAAATGACAGTGTGTACAGTATAGCATGATCCTCGATTTGATAAACTATCATACGATAGTGGCTACAGTGTGAAATGACTTTTGTCAGAAACTCGTACGAAGATTATATAGACAAAAATCAAAAATTGTAGTTTTGCATAGAAATCAAGGAGAAAAAGATAGAAATTGATAGAATTGAGTTTGGAAACCCATTTCAGGGCCCCACGGTGGGGGCTGGAAATGTGTGTGTCAATTTTGTACCTAATCTGTAGACACAACACTTCAGTAAAACATTAGAGGTTAGTTGAAATCAAAATCGTGCAAGTAATTAAAAGCTAAACTAACTAGGCAATTTACTACCTTCTAATAGGTGTGAGTATGATGTTCTCAGATTGTATCGAGATCAATGACCTTGACGACACCTAAATGAAGGATTTGAATGCAAAACTGATATGAAATATGAATGCAATTAATCTATTTTCTTTTTGGTTTTTAGATGCAATAAGATGAAAATGATATGAATCTATGATATGCTATGATATGCTAAATGATCTAACAAATGAAAACTAATATGATATGAAAAACTATGCAATATTGATCTCACAAAGCTTGGATTCGCAAAGATGATTCTTTAGTCTCTAATTCGGTAGCGTGATTATGCAATTCTTGTGGATGATTTGAGATGAGCTGAGGCCTTAATTTATAGAAATCCAGAGCTTTGAGGATGCATGGAAGAAAGCCATAAATCCCTCAAATTAACTCAAGTTGATTTTTGAGTTATTTGATTATAAAGAATAATTAACTCACAAAAACATGCAAAAGCAGAGTTGAACTCAAAATAGAGTTTTTGATTTAATTGATAATTGGTAGTTGTCTGCTTTTGTGATTGTGCATGTTTTATTTATGAATTAATTTAATAATAAAGTGATTTATTTCCAACTTAACTGATTTTGAATTAAAATAATTGATTTATGGGTTAATCAATTATTTTTCAAACTTTTATTCAAAAACAATATATTAAAAATTGACAACTTGCATTAATTAATTAAATAAGAATTTAATCAATTATTCATAGGATTTTTGATTTATTGTCAAAATTAAATAATACAATTTAGGAATAAATATAATTAACTTCAATTAAATAATTAAGTGGCAGAATTAAATCTAATTAATTAAATATTGAGAATATTCAATTAATCAAACTTTAGGATAAATTGGATTTATCGCCAAATAATCATTAAATCAAAGATAATTATGATGATTAGGAATATTACTAGGAATATTCCCCAATGCAGAATTTGAGATAATCAATTAGGATTTGATGATGTTCAAATGTGCCTTAGGTTAGGATTTTGATGTCGATTTCGTTCGATGTGTCGATATGAACTTATAGCCCATTTTTGGGGTATTACATTTTGCCCCTCTTTGAATTGTTGTGCGAAGTGCAGTGGTTCAAAGATAGTCTGTGTTTGATAGAGATATGAAACTGATTCAAATTTGATAATTGATATGAGATAGAAGCTGATTGAAAGATTTGATATGAAGATGATAGGTCCTGAATGACCAAAGATAATGTTAACTATAACAGCGATGAACCAATGAAACAAAAGCGTCAAAATGTCTGATTCCGAACCTTATGATTGCGAAGAAGTGAGTGACTGATTCTAGACTCGATTGTCTTTAGAAGAATCACGTAGGTATCACATCTGAACCCTTTAGTTACCGAAGAACCAAGGAAATAACACTAATGAACCGATGGTTACGAAAAGCTGATACAGTTTACAAGATTAAGACAATACCAGATTGATATGGATCTCGATGAATCTGATATGCCCCAAGTGATGATAGATTTTCCCCAAGCGATGAGGACTTTTGATGAATCAGTAACTAGACGTGGTTGTTGTCTTGATTTTGAGGAAAGATATGATTTCAAATTTGATTATAGACTTGAATGATATGCAATACCATGCCCCCTTTGGGATTAAAATTGAAATCTGACAAGAAAATTCATTGTTGATAGTTGAGAAGCATGCTAATTGATTTGAGAAGTGGGTCAACACATTCAAGAATGCATTCTGCATCGTTTAGAGGTCCTAGAGACCAAGTTTGACTACGTGTGACCATGAGTTGACCATAGTTTGACCAAGTTGAAATTTCAATAGTTTGATGTAAGATAATCAGTTAAGTTGAATTCTGGATTTCTATGATGATCTAAGGTCAATTATGCAAGTAGTTAAGAATATAAATGATCTTAAATTTTGATTTTGATCCCGAAAAAGGATTCTACTTGTTGTTTCATTGGTGGAACCTTCATGTGAGATTTGGCTCTTGTTAGATTTGAAGATGCGATTTGAAGAATTGTTTAAGCATTGAAGTTTATTTAATCAATGTGAGATCATGCAAAGATGAAAAATGAAATGCAAAATGAAATGCAACCTAAGACCTAGGACCTACTCACTGATCATATGTCGATTTGTTATCATCATTGAAATTTTAGGTAATCGGATAAATCAATACAATGCCCACTAGCTATGAAACCATAGACATATGAATATTGATTTGTATGCACAAGAATTAATACAACACCCACTGGCCAACAACCATGGATATATGAATATTGATTTTATTTTTAGAATGTTGGATTAGATATAAGCAACAAGGCACAAGTGCCAGGATGACCAGAATATCATGTCCATTTTCATATAGCAATTTGTATAAGTGTCAAAATATAAATGTCATGATGACCTGAATACGCCTTGTGTGACAAACACATCAAAAAGTCAAGAGATCATTCTAAATCCAATGTGAATTACCCGCAGTGACCCTTTATCATTCACATCCTTAGGTAAGATCGTGTTTCATAGTAGGAGAAAGAACTCACTCAAAAAGACAATAGTTAGATCAAACTTCCTTGAACTTTTAGAGTATCAATGGTCTAGGTATGCATGGCCATCCAATTCAAGATAGAGGCTCTTACAATCGGACACCATTTCAATCCAGAATTTCCAAAGTTGTTAGATTTTCACATACAAGTAGAAGATAAAAAAAAGATTATGCCCCCAGTCATCACTCTCTAAATCCTATGAAGGACATCATCGAAGAGCTTGTGGGAACACAATAATGCAAAAATCTCAATGCAAATCAGTAAGCATACAAGGAGATAAAAGCATGTAAAAGCATAGATTGTTTTCAGTTTGATGTTTGATGTTTGATTGCATTGTTGTAGATGCAAAATCCTTTCTAGAGAGGAGACTAACTGACTAAATCAGATGAAGCTTCAAAGGACTCTGACTGGATATGATACGTCTAAGATATATTGGAGGCCATAGGATATGACTTTGATTGCCCCCAAGTTTTAAGCATTGATAGGATACAGACGCTTGAGCCGATTGCTGTACAGACTGACTTATTGAAAATAGGAATGCAGAAACAAACCGAGAGATATGTACAAACTAAAGCAAGACTGAAAGTTGGGAAAGACCAAGATTTCATTGATAGATGGAGCGTGTTGAAACAAGTGGCACCCATTTGCCAGGTTTTCACCATCTTGGCATAGATTCTATTTTTGCTACCAAGGCGCCTGTTTCTAGGTTTTCACCAAGGCACTTTTCTTTTTCTCATTCTTTTTGTTTTTTTCATTTTTTCAATTTTTTTGATATTTTTTACTTTTTTTGTGAATCATCAAGGCACCTATTGCTAGGTTTTCACCAAGATGTTCATTTTTTCAAGACTTTTTCCAATTTTTAAGATTTTTTCAAGACATTTTACCATACACTGAATGCCTTAGGTATAGAATTTCTTCAGATGGAGAATGTTGATTGGTTCTCAGAGCTGTTCTCCTTCAGTCATTGAGAGTTGATAGGCACCAGAGCCAAAAGTAGTAGTGATTACAAAGGGACCCAGCCAGATGGGTTCAAACTTCCCCTTGCATTCCCGATGTGATTGATTTTTAGGATTCTCTCTCAAGACTAGATCACCAACATGAAATTCTCTATGTCTGACTTTCTTGTTGTAACCTCTAGACATTCTCTTTTGATATACTTTGAGATGATCATACGCTACTTGTCTGCACTCATCTAGTAGTTCAAGTTCTTGCAACCTAGACACTCTGGAGTCATCATTAGTTACAAGACCATGCATTCTGATTCTTAGTGATGCAATTTCAACCTCAATAGGTAGTATCGCTTCAGAGCCATAAACTAAAGTGAAAGGTGTAGCCCCAGTAGGTGTTTTGATACTTGTTCTATAGGCGCAGAGAGCTAGATTAATCATGAGATGCCAGTCTCTTCCTATTTTATTAACTGTACAGTGCAATATTTTCAATAGATTCTTATTAAATGCCTCTGCTTGTCCATTCCCTTGAGGATAGTAGATAAAAGACCAATGTTGTGTGATCTTGAATTTGGCACATAGATCGTCTAGGTCTTTGTTCTTGAATTTTCCACCATTATCTGTGATTATGGAATGAGGTATCCCATATCTGCATATGATATAGTTCAATATGAACATAGATATCTATTTCCCAGTTGCTTGTGTCAAATGGACTGCTTCTACCCATTTTGTAAAATAATTTGTAGCTGTGATTATATGGGTATGTCCATTAGAAGAATGAGGATGTATAGCTCCTATAAGATCAAATGCCCATTGGTGAAAAGGCCACTGTGTAGTAAAGAGAATTAGATCTCTCCCTGGAGCATGAATTAGTTTTCCATGCACTTGGCATTTTTGATAGTTCTTAGCAAACTTGATAGACTCTTTCTCCATTTTAGGCCAATAGTACCTAGCCCTAATAAGTTTTTGAGCTAGTGTTAAACCATTCAAGTGTGACCCACAAATACCATCATGGACTTCCTCTAATACATGTTGAGAGTCTTCCCGCTCTAAACATCTAAGTAGCATACCATCTAGACCTTTTTTGTACAAATCGTGACCAATGATGACATATCGGGAGGCATTATGGATAAGGTATCTCTTTTCATGGCGGTTGAAGGTATCAGGAATGATTTGGTCTTGGAGATAGGAAAATAAATTTTTATATCTAGATGAATCGTGACCAACAATAGTGCAAATCATGCAGACTTCGAGGGAATCATATGCAAGATAGGATAGTGCTTCCACCAGGAACTCGTAGCATAGCTCATGTTCAGGCTGCTGTAATAAAGTAGATATTGTTGTCATTGCATCAGCAGCCTTATTCTTCGTTCTACGAATTTGCTCAAATGTGATAGATATGAAATACTTCTTTAAATCATCTACCATTCTCTTGTAAGGAATGAGCTTTTCATCTTTAGTTTGGTACACATCATTGACTTGATGAATAACAAGTTGAGAGTCTCCATGAATGTGTAGCTCTGTTACTCTCCATTCAATTGCTATTTTCATACCATTCAAAAGGGTTTCATATTCTGCAATATTGTTTGTGCAAGGAAACTTTAATCTGAATGCTTTTGGGATTGAGTATCCTTGAGGAGTTATGAACAATATGCCAGCTCCAGATCCATTCTGTGTATAGGAGCCATCAAAGAATAACTACCATTCTTGAGAAGAAAGAGTCATGACAGAGGAATCTAGAAATTCCATTTGCATTGGTGTATTATCAATCATAGGTGCATCTGCTAATTGATCAGCAATAACCTATCCTTTGATAGCCTTTCATTCCACATATTCAATGTCAAATTCACTTAAGAGCATGACCCATTTAGCTAATCTACCTATGAGGGCAGCTTTGCTTAGTAGGTACTTGAGGGGATCAATCTTAGCTACCAATTGTGTGGTATGAGCTAACATGTAATTTCTTAGTTTCTATGATGCAAAGATCACAACTAGAAAAGCTTTCTCACTCATTGAATAGTTCTTCTCATATGCAACCAATGTTCTACTGATATAGTATATAGCTCTTTCTTTTTTGTTCTCATCATGCTATGCTAGCAATGCCCCCAATGATGTATCTGTAGTGGAGATATATAAGATCAATGGCTTCCCATGAATAGGAGGCATCAAGATAGGCAGACTTGATAGATACTTCTTGATATGGTTAAAGTTGTTCTCACATTCTTCATTCCATGCAAAGGTCACACCTTTATGTAATATTTTTGTAAAAGGTTGTGATATATCAGCAAGCTGTGATATGAATCTCCTAATAGATTGTACTCTCCCTTGTAATGTCCTCATTTGACTAATATTCTTTGGAGGTTGCATTCCCATTATAGCCTTGACTTTAGCTAGATCAACTTCAATGCCCTTCTTTGAAACTATGTATCCTAAGAGCTTTCCAGAAGTGACACCAAAAGCACACTTCTTAGGATTTAGTCAGAGACTAAACTTTTCCATTTTGTCTAGGATCATGCTCAAGTCCTTTAGATGTTTAGTTCTAATCATAGATTTTGCTAAAGTATCATCAACATAATCTTCCATAGTTTGATGCATCATGTCATGAAAAATAGATATCATTGCTCTTTGATATGTAGCACCAGCATTTTTAAGCCCAAATGGCATGACATTCCAATAGAAGGTACCCCATGCACATGTGAAAGCAGTTTTCTCTTGATCCTCTGGAGCAATTTTTATTTGGTTATATCTAGAGAAACCATCCATTAAGGAATACATCTCAAAACCCACAGTCATGTCCACTATCATATCAATGTTAGGTAGTGGAAAATCATCCTTAGGGCATGCTCTATTCACATCTCTAAAGTTTGTGCACACTCTGATTGAACTATCTGGTTTAGAAATAGGTACAATATTGGAGATCCACTCTGCATAGTCAATAACTTGGATGAATCCAGCTTTTAGGAGCTTCTCTAATTCAGATTTTACCAAGAGTGCAACGTGAGGATGCATCTTTCTCAACTTTTGTTTAACAGGTTTGACATTTGGAGCTATAGATAAATGATGCATTATAAGATTAGGATCCAATCCTGGCATATCTAAATATTTCCATGCAAAGTTGATCTTCTTCTTTGTTAGGAATGTTGTAAATTTTTTTCTTCTCTTCTTCTGATAATGATTGTCCTACATGTACCAACTGTGGTTCTTCTGTTGTACCCAAATTGATAGATTGAGTGGGCTCAATTAGAACTAGAGATCTGTCGTGTAAATGACTCAGGAGGACATCAAATATCTCATTCTTAGGTCCCTCGAAGAGGTTTTCACCTTTGGATAAGTCTTTTATTTTTACTTTTGTAGGTTCTGAGACTGCCACAAAGTGGTTTTCACCCTCAGAACTCTTTTTCTTCTTCTTTTTATTCTTATTTTTCTGCTTAAGATATTTGATGTTCGACTCTGTCATGCTAATGTTTAGTTCATTGATGGAAGTACTCATAGGCTCAACTAGATTGAGGTAGCAAGCAAGGGCATAGTCATTTGGGAATGTATAAATACCATGGCTTGGATTTGTGGAGGTTTGATCAATAAGTTCTGGATATTGGATAGTCAAAGTGGGGAAAGATTGGGAGATAGTGTTTACAGATATGGATTTGTCATCATTGGTCCTAACCCGATGCTTGAGTTCAAAGGTGATATTACAACTTAAGACATTCAATTCATGAATAGGCTCAATGTCATTGTGGGAGTCCAATTCAGCCATAGGTGGATCAGACTTGATAGGTTCATCATTTCGCTCTAGACTTACATTGGGATTAGGTGCATATTGGTGAATAACATCAACATGTTTCTCTATAATAAGCTCATCTGGTTCTAGAATGGATCCCCATTCATAGTCATTTGATTTAGCTTATGATTTAGGATCTCTAGGAAATCTTAGAACATGAGTAAAGTCAGGGTGAATACCCCAAGAAGAGTTACCCTCATATTCTAATTTGAATTCATACTCATGGGAATCTGTCTCAGAATCACTACCACCTCCCTCTACTTGATTTTTTTTGAGATTAGCTAGTTCTTGTGTTGCAACTTTCTCTTGGTTGATAGTAGGTTCTTGTTTTTCTACTACATTAATTCTTTTGATTGGATCATCTTTATCATCAAGAAGGTCTTTGATCTCTTTAGGCAGTTTTTCATAGGGGATGAGTTCTAAGCTGTCGGAATCACTATCTGATGGTTCTATTTCTTCTTTCTTAAGAAGAGGTTCTCTTGGTGTGATCTACTCTATGACATGAGAACAATTACCTTTGAGGTGATAGGGTTTCTTCTTAAAGCCTAGGCCAACAGTATTCTTATTTTCCCTACCCATATGTGGAATAGGTGCCACAAGACCTTTTCCTCTGACTCCTAGAGGTCCTTGACCTAGATATCCCATCTTAGCTATCAATTTATTTCCTAGACCATATAGCTTAGAAGGGATCTACGGTGCCATAGAGTCACTAGTTTGAACATTGTGGGATTTAGGTTCATCTTTGTATATCCATGATAGCACAACTTCATCCTCTTCAAACTCTTGCTTGGATACTTATTCTACCACAAAATTCTTTTTGTATGCTTCAAGAGGTTCCCTAGGTTCGGGCTTGGACTGTCTCAAAGATTTTCCATAAGACTTAGGTGAGATAGGGACAGATTTCAAAGATAAGACTGGCTCTATAATATATTCTCCCATCCCATTTTCTTTGATATTAACCTCTTTTGCAAGTTCTTCCATTTTAGATGTGGATGCTTCTTTAGTTGGTTCAATGGAAGATTCTCTATTATTAAGCACAAGCTTATCTACACTTTCCTTCAATGTATTACAAGTCGTATTCAGATATGCAGGGATAGTAACCTCTACTCCTTCATAAGGAAACTTCAAACATTGATGGTATGTAGAAGGAATAGCTTGCATTTCATGTATCCATGGTCTCCCTAGGAGAATGTTGTAAGCCAAAGGTAGATCAAGCACTTGACATATAGTATTTATGATAACTAGACCTTCTCTGATAGGTAAGCCAATGGTGCCTTTAGAAGATCTTTCTTGTTCATCATAGGCTTTGATAGTTATTTTCTTTCTAGGATCAATAGCCAATTCTGAAAATCCCAATTGTGTGATCAAGTTGTAAGAAAAAATGTTTAGGCCAGTGCCCCCATCTATCAACACATGTTTGACTCTATGATTTTGGATCAAGACTTCTATATGCAAAGGCTGATTATGTGGATGACTCAAGGAGTTGTCATCTTCCTCTAAAAAGGAAATATATTGTGAATATGTAAGATGTCCAACCATAGTCTGGAACCTGTCTAAATCAAGGTCATCAGGAACATTGGAACTGAGAAAATCTTTGTCCATTATGGCTCTATGAGCTGGGGATATTCGAAGCAACTCAAACATAGAGATTTTGGCATTAGTGTGTTGGAGTTGTTGGACAATGCTATAAGATGTAGGCCTCTTATCCTTTGGATTGGAAGTAGACTTATGTTTGGAAGTAGATGAAAGATTGAAGGGTTTCTTAGGGACATTAGATGAATCTGGGAGTTGTCCTTTCAGATGTGGCTGAGCTTGTGATCGAGTAACTATGTTTTTGGATTGATTTTTTCTATCTCTTCTTACAATTGTGATGACATTGCAATGCTCTGAGAGACAGGGTTCAACCATATTGATGGTAGCATTATTTCTAGGATAAGCATAATTGACTTTTGCCCCCATATTAGGGGGAGAAGATGAAACTACTTGATCATGTTTTAGAAATGGTTCTATGAATGTTATATGATTGTTATTGCTCTTAGGATTGTCAACTATGATGTCTCCCCTATCGATCAGATCTTGAATGGTGTGTTTCAACCATAAGCAGTTATTAGTTTTGTGACCTTTGCCTTGATGGAAATCATAGAATTCATTTTCTCTCCACCATTTTGGCTTAGGCTTAGAATCAAGTGGTCAGATCACTAGCAAAGAGATGATGTTATCAGCCAGTAGAGTTTTTATAGCTGATTCTAAAGATTCTCCAAGAGGAGTGAACTTTTTCTGTTTATCCCGAGATTTGTATTCTGGCTTCTTTTGAAATGGTTCAGATGACTTTTGTTCTGAAGCTTTAATGGCTTGGGAACCAAGAGTTAGGTTGTAGGCTCATGCCTTTGATGGGGCATGGATAGTGTCAACAATGCCATCTGTGATGATGCCTTTGTTCTTGTTCCAATTTTTGTTCTTATCTTTGGAACTAGATCCAAATTCGTACTTGTCTTTTTGAAGTGTGATTTCTCCTTTTTTCACAAGCACTTTTTTTATTTTGATAGCATTGTCTACCATCTTGTCAAAAGATGTATGATCTTGCATTTGTAGAGGATAATTGATTTCTAGAACCAGGTTATTGATGAAGATTTCCATTTTTTCTATTTCTGGAATAGGTCTAGCATATAGAGAAAACTTTTTCCTCCATCTCTTGAGAAATGTTAGGAATGGTTCCCTTGGATATTGCTTGAGATTACAAATATCAATCATGGTGACTAGATGTTGAATATTGTAGGAGTATTGCTAATAGAATAATTTGATCAACTCCTCAAAAGTTTTGATAGTAGAAGGCAATCGAGAGAACCAATGAATGGCCGCTCCCCCTAGAGATCGAGGGAAGAGATGCATCAGATAGGTTGGTTCATGCATGAACTCCATAGATTGTGTAGAGAATTCTTTGACATGATCTTTAGGATCTAAGTGTCCATCATACTTATCATACTTAGGCATCTCCACTCTTTTTGGGAATGGTGGCATGTGCAAGTCTTTGTCGAATGGAAAAGGAAATAGGGCCTCCATGGAGAACTCCTTAGGTTCTTTTTCTTTTTCAAGGTTGTTAAGTTTGACTTGCATAGCATGAATTTGTTTCATCATAGCTATGAGTGGAGTTTCTTCCTCATGTGTAATGATATCTTCAACATTAAAGTTGGGAGGAAGTTTAGCTCCTTGATGAGCTAATTGTAAAAAGTATGCCTCTGTATCTTTTTTCAAGAAATGCTTCATCATTCGTTTGAAGTTATCATCATTTTGATATTGAGCAATTTCTTCAAGTGTGGGTTCCTGATCTACACCATGTTGAGATTGAGCTTGTTGAGAGCCAAAGTTTTTCCCCGCTTGAGACATGGTAGGAGTTTGTGGACTCCCTAGAATAGATTGATGTGGGGTTCATTGGGTACCTCCATGAGTTGATGAAGGAGGAATGTAACCAATTTTTAATCAAAGGTTGCCAACACCATTGTCTTCGTAAAGACCAAAAGTGTGGAGTTGCTCAAAAGTTGGACCTATGTGAGTCAAAGGTAGAGTATGAGATATTTCCCTAGATTTCTTGTTGGAGGAAGCTCTAGTTTCCACCATTAACCTTGGGTGAAGCAAAAGAATAAGATGAAGATAATTGAAGAATGAATTGAATCAAGATGTTCAGATGATGCAACCTTGTCAAGGTTTGATTGATTGAAGTATAGATATCACTTAGATGAGGGATACTATGCTCTGGATGTATGGGTAGATTCCCAAAAGATAGCGGACACGAGTTCACAACACTTCACCATTTTGATGATTGATTGAAGATTGATAGTTATGACAAGGTTTTGACATAAGATGAAAAAGACTCAAATCGATAAAATAGAAGGCTAAATCAGACTCAAGAGGCCTCTTTAGGATAATGATCAGATTCTTGCTAGTTTTTTCTCTATTCTTGACATAGTGATTTGTTCGACAGATTCTGGAAATAGGCTGAAAAAGCTAAGTATCTAGCAATTCTGACAATTTTTTGACAACTTTCTGTTAGAAAGGAAAGATCCCCAAGATAACTAAGAGGTGGGGGGGTGAATCATTTATCTGATAATTTATCCATTCAATAGCTTTAAACAATATAATCAATGTACTGATCAACCATAGAAAGATAATCATACACAATTGCACAATAACACAAGATATGTTAACTAGGGAACCTCTTGAAAAGAGTAAACTCTGGTGGGAATGATGCCCACAAAATGATGCACTAATATGAAAGTTCCTTGTTAGAGGATGGACCCTATTAGGAGTCTTATGAAATACATTCAGTACATATAAATCCTTGTTAGGAGATTTTGAATCCCTGTTAAAAGATTCTAACCCAGTTAAGAGTTTATGGAAGATAGAAGGACCCACTGCCCAAACAGCTTCAAGGCAAGATCTCTAAACCCACTGTCCAAAAGATCTTAGAATTATTCAATAGAATAATATAAAATATATTACCTCCTTCACACTGTGCCAAAACTACACTCTCTGCTACACAAGATCACAATTCTAGATCTCTGTACTCACAAGTCTTCCTTCATCACTGAATTATCTCTTTTCTTCACTTCATGCATATATTTGAATCTCACTCTTCATAGTACACTTTACAATAAGGAAAAAATTCCTTCTTATATACCAAACTCAAATAATTACAAATGAGTCGGTCCTCAATTACAAAATAATAAATTCTACATGCTACACACATAATTCACATAAAATTGTCAGCTTCCAGTTACTATAACTTTCTCCAAACATATCCTCAAAGTTTGCACTATGAACCATGTCATCATTAATGAGTCTCCAACATCCCTTTAACTACATAAAATCAGATTCCATCCCAGCTAAGAGATATCCTCCGATTTCTTAACATCGCTACACAGAAACACTGTCTAAACACTGCTTTCACCAAAATGCTCATAACTCTCACAAATGAATGAATTTCTTTTTGCGCTGTTAACCATAGGTTAATAACACACCAAAGAACATACCATCAAATGCACAAAAGCTAATCTGCAATACAACATGTGTGCAAAGCAAAACTGTACCTACTTTCCTGCTAATATCCAGAATATCACTGTGTTGACATCAATGACAATCCAAGTCATGAATGCAACAACTGCTACAGAATGACTGCCAAAACACTTTGCATTCATTCCTAACACTTTCAAAATTTTCCCAAACAACACTCTATAGACTCGTACGATAGTGGGTATGCTATGAAATGACAGTTGAAAATCTCATACGATAGTTGCAAAACTTGCACGACAATTGCTAGCAAGATTTGACTTTTTAAATTTGACTAGCAAAAAGACTCGTACGACACTAGGTTCTTTACCATACGACAGATGGGTAGTATGTTAGAAAGTAAAGATCCCCAAGATAACTAAGAGGGGGGGCTAAATCAGTTATCAGATAATTTATCCATTCAACAGCTTTAAACAATATAATCAATGTACTGATCAACCATAGAAAGATAATCATACACAATTGCACAATAACACAAGATATGTTAACTAGGGAACCTCTTGAAAAGAGTAAACCCCGGTGGGAATGATGCCCACAAAATGATGCACTAATATGAAAGTTCCTTTTTAGAGGATGGACCCTATTAGGAGTCTTATGAAATACATTCAGTACATATAAATCCCTATTAGGAGATTTTGAATCCCTGTTAAAAGATTCTAACCCGATTAAGAGTTTATGGAAGACAGAAGGACCCACTGCCCAAACAGCTTCAAGGCAAGATCTCTGAACCCACTATCCAAAAGATCTTAGAATTATTCAATAGAATAATATGAAATATATCACCTCCTTCACACTGTGCCAAAACTGCACTCTCTGCTACACAAGATCACAATTCCAGATCTCTGTACTCACAAGTCTTCCTTCATCACTGAATTAGCTCTTTTCTTCACTTCATGCATATATTCACATCTCACTCTTCATAGTACACATTACAATAAGGAAAAAATTCCTTCTTATATACCAAACTCAAATAATTACAAATGAGTCGGTCCTCAATTACAAAATAATAAATTCTACACGCTACACACAAAATTCACATAAAACTGTCAGCTTCCAGTTACTGTAACTTTCTCCAAACATATCCTCAAATTTTGCACTATGAACCACATCATCATTAATGATTCTCCAACATCTCTTTAACTGCGCAAAATTAGATTCCATCCCAGCTAAGAGATATCCTCCGATTTCTGAAAATCGCTACACAGAAACACTGTCTAAACACTGCTTTCACCAAAATGCTCATAACTCTTACAAATGAATGAATTTCTTTTTGCGCTATTAACCATAGGTTAATAACACACCAAAGAACATACCATCAACTGCACAAAAGCCAATCTACAATAAAACATGTGCGCAAAACAAAACTATACCTTCTTTCCTACTAATATCCAGAATATCACTGTGTTGACATCAATGACAATCCAAGTCATGAATGCAACAACAACTGCTATAGAATGACTGCCAAAACACTTTGCATTCATTTCTAACACAGTAATGAAATGACACTTGATAGAAACATGTATGACTTTCTAACCTCCTGAGATGACTTTTGACTCCAAAAAAGAATATTACTTTAGATTTTGCAAATTTTGAGTTTTCAGATTCGGATTGTTTGCAAATTTTAATGTCTAGATTTGAGGATTGTTATAGATTTTCCCATTTTCAATAACCAGATAGATAAAAAAGAACACAAGATAGCAACCAAGTGATTTCAAGCATGTCTGAAAACAATGAACAAGGGAAAAAGCAACCTTGCGCATGAACAATCAAGTGATTTTATTTGTTCTAATCCTCAGAAGCACTAATTGTGTATGTTCCAACATGTTTTGCAATAACGCACATATACCCTAGAAAATGAAAATTTGGCCTTGCTATGGTTTTTAGTAATGGTTTGATTCTACAACTTTTATGATCCAAAGGGGAGAACTCCAATCCCAGCGCACCAAGGTTTTGACACAGTCCGAGAATTTAATCGATTAGGAGCTGCTAGGGAGATCTGACAACCCAACAATGAACCACACCTGTGAAGATTTCTTCCACAAGGACATTTATATAGCGGCTATCACTACCACGGTGAAAATGGATATTACCGCTTGAGGTTCCATCAACGTGGTTGACCCAATTAAGGGAATGTCCACTACGATTAACCCTCTCTAAAGGTGACTCACAAAATATACCACATGGAGACTAGATCAAATTCAAGGATCTAGGTTTCTGTTACTATCCAAAAAGGAAGTAGAGCATAATCCCCTAGCCTCTTCACTTCATCAAAACAAAGCAGATAGATTAATTCGACATGCTAAGACTAAGATTATCTCACAAAGATCTATGACATCAACTCCTTATGATCTATCAACCTCTCCTCAGAGAGAATGCATCGATCAAAAGATGAAGACATGCGGATCTAGTAAAATGTGATATTCCCTCAGTATCCTACCCACCTACAAGGGATCCTTCATTGAGAAGAGTTTCGCTAGAAACCCACTCTCTCAAGATCCACAAATAGTGTTCATGGGGCCTAATTACTATGTGTAACAAATATGTTGAAAGCAACTATGTTCATTTTTATAGCCCAAATGAAGTCTGTGATAGGAAAGCAATAAAAGTCACTCAAGCTAGACACATGAGATGTTTGTTTTAGATCCAAAATTGAAGTCTTATCAGCTGAGAAGATTACCTGAGTTCCAATCAAAACCAGCAGGATTCAATCAAAAATAGAGAATTTCAATTGTTAAGATTAGCCGTTAGTCAAAATCTGAAAACCAAATATGACAAACTACCCTGAAAAATGAAATGACAGTTGAAACTTGATGCTGAAACTTGTACGATAGTGGGTCTGTTACCAGACAATAGTCTGAAACTCGTACGACAGTGGGTATGCTCCCAGATGGCAGTCCAAAAATGCGTACGACACTGGGTGTTCTGTGAAAGGACAGTTGAACTTTCAAATGATAGTGTGTATAGTATGGCATGATCCTCGATCTGATAGACTATTGTACGATAGTGGGTACAGTGCAAAATGACTTTTGTCAGAAACTCATACGAAGACTGTATGAATAGAAATAAAAAATCATAGTTTTGCATAGAAACTAAGGAGAAAAAGATAGAAATTGTTAGAATTGAATTTGGAAACCCATTTTAGGGCCCCACGGTGGGCGCTAGAAATGTGTGTGTGAATTTTGTACCTGATCTATAGACACAACACTTCAGTAAAACATTAGAGGTTAGTTGAAATTGAAATCATGCAAGTAATTCAAAGCTAAACTAACCAGGTGATTTACTACCTTCTAATAGGTGCGAGTATGATGTTCTCATATTGTATCGAGATCAGTGACCTTGACGACACCTAAATGAAGGATTTGAATGCAAAACTGATATGAAATATGAATGCAATTAATCTTTTTTTTTTTTGGTTTTTAGATGCAATAAGATGAAAATGATATGAATCTATGATATGTTGAAAAACTGATATGCTATGATATGCTAAATGATCTAACAAATGAAAACTAATATGATATGAAAAACTATGCAATATTGATCTCACAAAGCTTGGATTCACAAAGATGATTCTTCAATCTCCAATTCGGCAGTGTGATTATACAATTCTTGTGGATAATTTGAGATGAGCTAAGGCCTTAATTTATAGAAATCCAGGGCTTTGAGGGTGCATGGAAGAAAGCCATAAATCACTCAAATTAACTCAGGTTGATTTTTGAGTTATTTGATTATAAATAATAATTAACTGACAAAAACATGCAAAAGCAAAGTTGAACTCAAAATAGAGTTTTTGATTTAATTGATAATTGGTAGTTGTCTGCTTTTGTGATTTTGCATGTTTTATTTATGAGTTAATTTAATAATAAAGTGATTTATTTCCAACTTAACTGATTTTGAATTAAAACAATTGATTTATGGGTTAATCAATTATTTTTCAAACTTTTATTCAAAAATAATATTATTAAAAATTGACAACTTGTATTAATTAATTAAATAAGAATTTAATCAATTATTCATAGGATTTTGGATTTATTGTCAAAATTAAATAATACAATTTAGGAATAAATATAATTAAATTTAATTAAACAATTAAGTGGCAGAATTAAATTTAATTAATTAATTATTGAGAATATTCAATTAATCAAACTTTAGGATAAATTGGATTTATCACCAAATAATCATTAAATCAAAGATAATTATGATGATTAAGAATATTACTCGGAATATTTCCCATTGCAAAATTTGAGATAATCAATTAGGATTCGATGATGTTCAAATGTGCCTTAGGTTAGGACTTTGATGTCGATTTCGTTCGATGTGTCGATATGAACTTATAGCCCATTTTTGGGGTATTACACTTCCAATCAAGATAATTCTCTCCATCAAACTTAGGACTTTCTTTCTTGAAGTATGCCATCTGATACACCTCCAATTGTTAAACTTTCTCTCCGAGGCACTTGGCTCTGATACCAATTGTTAGGAATAGTCCCAAGAGATAATTGAGAGGGGGAGGCATGAATCAGTTATCTACAAGTTTCAATTCTTTATCCAATTAAGTATACTTAAACATAAAGCATAAACACAATGAAAGAATACTTGAACACAACACCAATATTTTGGTTATGGGGAAACCCAAATAGGTAAAAACCCCGGTTGGAATTGACACCCACTAATATTCTGCACTAGTGATGAAGGGTGCTCCCCTTAATACCACAAACACAATAGAAACAGAGAAACAACAACAATATGCAAGAATAGAAAATTGGCTTCTTATTATCTCCACAAATGTGGAATTACAAACTTTCAGAATTACAATATGCAAAGCCACATGGGCATTCCCTTACAATATTCTGTAGGACAAAGCCTTAAATTAATACCCAGATCTACTACCCAGAACTGCTCTAGACAACACTACAGGCCTTCTTTATATAGACATTTTCCACCACCCAAGAAGGTTCCAAAAATTTTGTCCTTAGGGCCGACCAACTTTCGGAGACCATAAGTCATCACCGATTGACTCGATTGACTATTATAACCCCATTTCGGAAAGGCCATGAAGTGCTCTACAGGCTTGACTAGCGCAATTGCTTGTCACCCAAATTTTTGACCTCATCCAGAACCTCTAAAGCCTTCAACACTGAGTTCAAAGTTTTTGTACCTTGCTACCAATACCAAAAATCTTCAATATCTTCAAAACTAGACTTGATCTAGCCATGAAACTTTACTGGTAGGCTGATATGACTGAGGTGAACCTCCACATGTAAAATCAACATATTCTGAGATTTATGACCAACTTACTAAAAAAAGCAAGTTTCCATAAATAGCAGCTCTGCACAAGATAGCCCTTATTGAATACAAAAAAACATAAATATTTTTGGGTGATGTAAGATTGCTCTTACACCTAGGATGCTCCTGCATCAGACACCCAGGGTAATTTGAGAAGTGACCCTGTCACATCTCAGGTGTGTAGAGGAAAACCAAGATGGTTAACCTCCTCCTTTGTTAGCCATGATGAATCTTTGACAAGTCATCCTTTCCACTTGACCAGATATTCTTCATATGTCCTATTCCTTGTGCTTCTGCCAACACAACTATCCAGTATGTCTTCAATCTCTTTGATATCTAAACTGGTTGCTAGAATACTCCATTGTGCTGCTGTAACCTCATCTTCAACACCTCCTTCATGATACTCTGTCAGATTTGAAATGTTAAACACTGGTGAAATATTTAGCTCAGTAGGCAATTCTACCTCATATGCATTTCCTGAATCATGCTTCTCCAGTATCCTGCATAGCCCAAACTTCTTCATTTTCCACTTGTTATATGTACCAACTAGAAATCTTTCCTTTCGCAAATGAACCATGACTTCATCTCCAATGTGAAATTCCTTATGCATCCTTTTCTCATCTGCCTTAGCCTTATACTATGCATTCATCTTGGTAATGTGCTTCCTCACCTCCTCATGGATGTTCTTTAAATGTTCTGCAAAATCTTTAGCTTCAGCACTACTTATTTCTCCTTTATCTATCTTTCTCAATTTAGATGCATTTTTGGGACTACTTCCATATACAATATAGAATGGTGATTTACCAGTGCTCCTGTTGAAAAAATTATTGTATGCAAATTCTGCCTATGGTAAAATCAAATCTCATCTTGTTGACTTATCCCCAACCAAACATCTTAGCAAATTTCCCAAACTCCTATTCACCACCTCTGTCTGTCCATTAGTCTATGGATGATGTGATGAACTAAATTTCAAATCTATCTTCAACTTCTTCCATAATGTACACCAAAAATATCCAATGAACTTAGTGTCCCTATCTGAAACTATACTCTTTGGCAGACCATGTAGTCTCACCACTTCTCTGAAAAATAATTCTGCTACATGAACAGCATCATTAGTCTTCTTGCGGGGAACAAAATGTGTCATCTTTGAAAATCTGTCAACTACTACAAAAATTGAATCATGTCCCCACTGTGTCCTTGGTAAACCAAGAACAAAGTCCATTCTAATATCCTCCCAAGGCTTCTCTGGTACAGGTAATGGCTGATACAACCTTGTATTCTGCTTCACTCCTTTCACCATCTGACATACTCTGCAACTTTGTACAAACTTCTTGACATCTTGCTGCAATTGTGACCAATAATAATTCTCACTAACCAAAGAAAGGGTTTTATCTCGACCAAAATGTCCAGCCAATCCTCTTCTATGCTTCTCCTTGATGAGATTCTCCCTCATGGAACTTCTTGGAATGTACAACTGACTCCCTCTGAATAGCATATCATCCTGAATGATAAAATCTGGCCACTTCATTCTATCTAGAGTAACAGATTCTTTACAATCTTTCTAAGCTCCACCAAAATCAGGATCCTCTGGATACAAATTCTTGAGTTCCCTAAACCCAACCACCTTAATCTGCATCTCTGTTAGCAATAGTTTCCTTATGCTAAGTGCATCTGCAACCCTATTAGACTTTCCACTTTTGTGTTTCAAAACAAATGTATAACTCTGCAAAAAATCAACCCATTTCAAATGCCTTTGATTCAACTTTCCTTGACTATTCAAATATTGCAAAGCTTGATGATCAGTATACAAAACAAAATCCTTAGGAAGCAGATAGTGTCTCCACTTCTTCAATGCCTGAACTATAGCATAAAATTCCTGATCATAAATAGAATATTTCCTCCTGGCATCATTTAACTTCTCACTAAAATAAACAATAGGTTTACCTTCTTGGCTCATAACAGCTCCTATTGTAGTACCACTAGCATCACAGTCTACTTGAAATACCTTATTAAAATCTGGAAGTGCTAAAATGGGTTGTTCTGTAACTTTCTATTTCAACAGTTTAAAACTATTATCTGCCCCATGAGTCCACTTGAACTCTTTTCTATCCCCTCTCATTGTTTCAGTCAAGGGTCTACAAATACTAGTAAAATTTATGATAAAATTTCTGTAAAAGCTAGCCAAACCATGAAAAGATCTTACCTTAGTAGCACTCCTTGGGGTAGGCCATTCAAGGATAGCCTGTACTTTCTTTGGGTCTATTTTTAGACCTTTTGTTGAAACTACAAATCCCAAATACACTAACTCTTTCTTCACAAAAATGCACTTCTTCAAATTAATCAACAATTTCTCATCTCTCAGCTTCTCAAACAATATACGAATATGCATCATATGTTCCTCCAATGTCTTGCTAAAGATCAAAATATCATCTAGGTAAATAATGACAAACTTACCCAGAAACTCTTTCAAAACCTTGTTCATGAGCCGCATGAAAGTGCTCGGTGCATTGATTAGCCCAAAAGGCATGACTAACCACTCATACATTCCTTCCTTTGTCTTGAAGGTAGTCTTCCATTCATCTCCTTCTCTGATTCAAATCTAGTGATATCCACTCTTCAGATCTATCTTTGAAAAATACATAGCTCCACTCAAACAATCCATAATATAATCCATTCATGGCAATGGAAACCTATATTTTATTGTGATCTTGTTTATTGCTCTGGAATCTATACACATCCTCCATTCTCCATTCTTCTTTGGTGCTAATACCTCTGGTACGACACAGGGACTCAGACTCTCTCAAATCAACCCCTTCTACAATAACTCATGTACTTGTCTATTCCACTCTTCACTTTCTACTGATGTCATTCTGTGTGCTACCTTGTTTGACAAACTGGCTCCTGGAATCAAATCCATATGATGACTGATCTTCCTTACTAGTGGTAATCCATCAAGTACATTATCAAATACAATATCCTCAAACTCATTCAACAAATATGCAACCTCTATAGGTACATCCTCTACTTCCTCTTTACCAACTTTTAGAATTAAAGAAAAACACACATGCTCATGCCTCATACCATCTAGGAATTTTCTTCCATCAACAAATGTTATTCTTGCATTACCACATACCTTTTCTTTGGTCTCCTTCAATGGCTTTAGCTTATGTCGCACTCCATCCTTTGTCAGGGAATAGATATTTGCACGACCACCGTGTATAGCACATCTGTCAAACTGTCATGGTCTACCCAACAACATATGACATGCTTCCATAGATATGATATCACATAGTACCTCATCTTGGTACCCGCCGATCTTGAACTTTACTAGGCACTGTTCACTGACCATGACCTTGTGGTCATCCTGCACCTAGGAAATCTGATATGGATGTGGGTGTTTCTATCTCTTGAGCTTCAACTTTGTCAACATCTCTTCTGACACCAAATTATCAGTGCTTCCACTATCAATAATCACATCATAGCATTTACCCTCACACTTGCATCTAGTGCAAAATAGGCTCCTCCTTTGTTTAGGTTCATTCTCACCACTCAGCAGGACTCTTCTGTTAATCAGCATTTCTCCTCTTTCAACATCTTTTGAATTTGATGTTCTGGCATCTTCGTCTACATGTGCAACTCTGGCCTAGCCTTCATTCTTCCTATATATCCTTCCTTGGCATTGAGGACATTCAAATGCCCTATGACCTTCTTCTCCACAGTGAAAACATGTTCCACGGAAGCCTCCTTATCCTCTTCCTCTTCCTCTCTGATCTTTATTATTCTAATCTTAGAAATGATTAGAATTGTTTCCTCTCTGATTTTGACTACTACTGGCCTCATCCTTCTTTTTTGGATCTTCATTTCAGCCTCCATATGACCATCCACCAGATCATCCACCACAACCTCTTCCATTTTGTTTTCTCTCAAACTTCTTGTTCAGCTTTTCCTCCACTTTTAGGGAAAACTAGTATGCCTCTTCAATACTATTCATTCGAACCAGATTCAACTCCTCCTGAATGCTTGGTCTCAACCCATTAAGGTAACGAGAAAATTTCTCCTTATCAACTTCTGCATGGCCTGTTCTGATGAGAATTCGATAGAAATCCTCTATATACTCCTGAACAAATCATCCTGCTTGCTCCAAACTTTGCATTTTCTTCAGTAGGTCAAGCTCATAATCAACAAGGATGAACTGTCGCTTCAATTTATCCACCATCTGATCCCATCTTATATTTTATCTTTCCCTCTTCTATTTCACTCCAAGTGAATCTCTTGCCACTAGATCTTCACGTGACCTTTTAGTCTGGCCTTCATGAATTTGACCCTATTAGGATCCTCAATATCTTCATACTCAAAATATTCTTCACATTCATTGATCCAGTCGATCAATTCTTCTACCTTAAGATTTCTAGAAAATGTCTGAGCCTCAATCTTAGGTCTTTTTTCAATCTTGGAAATGGCCTAAAAAAGCCTTTCTTCTTCTCGATTCAAAATTTCACCTTCTTCTTCTTGATCTTCATTTCCTTCTTCGACTTCATCCTCACTTTCATCTCTGACATTAAGATTCATTCCTCTACGAATCTCTTCTTGTAATGCTCGCACTTGTCTCTAGAGAATTCTAACCTTAGGTGTTACAACACTAGCTCTTCCACCATGTTCCCTTCATGGAGGCATTTTCATGATGCATGCTGAAACCCTAACCATGGTCCTGGTGCAAACTGCCTCACAGTAAGTGACCTATTTACATAGAAACCCTAACCCACGATCTTGGTGCAAACTCTCTCATAATCAATGATCTATTTACACACTCAGGAACTCCTACTCTAATACCACTTGATGAAGGGTGCTCCCCTTAATACCACAAACACATAACAGAAATAGATAAACAACAACAATATGCAAGAACAGAAAATTGGCTTCTTATTATCTCCACAAATGTGGAATTACAAACTTTCAGAATTACAATATGCAAAGCCACATGGGCATTCCCTTACAATATTCTGTAGGACAAAGCCTCAAATCAATACCTAGATCTACTACCTAGAACTACCCTAGACAACACTACGGGCCTTCTTTATATAGGCATTTTTCACCGCCCGAGAAGGTTCCAAAAATTTAGCTCTTAGGGCCGATTAAACTTAGAATTATTTTATTTTTCAATTTATTACATCAGAGTCAGCTCAAAATAACTTTTGAAACCTAAACAGAAATTTTGAAGGAAAATTATTTTTTGCTATTTCAGGTGACCCGACTTCCGGAGACCATAAGTCATCACTAGTTGACTTGATTGACTATTATAACCCCATTTTGGAAAGGCCACGAAGCGCTCTACAGGCTTGACTTGCATAAGTGCCTATCACCCAAATTTTTGACCTCATCCGGAGCCTCTAAAGCCTTCAAAATGGAGTTCAAAGTTTCTATACCCTGCTACCAATACCGAAAATCTTCAATATCTTCAAAACTAGACTTGATCTAGCCATGAAACTTTACTAGCAGGCTGATATGACTGAGATGAACCTCCACATGTAAAATCAAAACATTCCAAGATTTATGACCAACTTACTAAAAACAGCAAGTTTCCATAAATAGCAGCTCTGCACAAGATAGCCCTTATTGAATTAAAAAAAACAAATATTTTTGGGTGATGCAAGATTGCTCTTACACCCAGGATGCTCCTGCATCAACTAGTGTATTATGATCTTTGTTAGAAGATCCTTAACCCTGTTAGGAGTTTTTTTACAATATATTTAGTACAGTAGACCTGGTCAAGGGTCAGACCCTGTTAGGAGTCTTTTAAAATTGTCCCTGTTAGGGGAGAGGATGTATTATCTGAGAGCTCACTTCTCAAAGGGGTGAAGGCTACAACCTTCTGAATAACAGATACACACTATATCTCGATCTTGGTGAACTATGCTTAGACCTGCTATCTGGATCAGTTCCAATGAATAGGACTAACACTTTACTTGGTCACATAGACCTTCTTCTAATGGTTCAACACTTCGCACACTCTTCTCTTCTCTGCTTAATCAACTATGAACCACACTCAAGCAATCACAAATGACTGCCTATAAATATATTTCCTCTAAATGATATAATCAAGTTGGTCTATTAGAACCACCTTGAAATCATATTAGAGAAACCATAAAAAAATTTGATAACCATTCTGTCAGCTCTACTATGCATGCAACACATTCTGGGACTTGTCCAATAAGATAATTGTAGATGCACGCTACACACTGTCATCTCTACCAAAACAACTGGATCTTCTTTCTCAAGCTAAATTACTTCATTCACTCTTAACTAAACATCAATAACTCTTCTCTAAGCTTAACTCCAAGGGTGCATACCCAAAAGATAGGTGCAACTCTAGAACCAATAAAATCTTTGTCAGCTCTCTTGAATAAAAATAGGAAGCTGCTACTGGCGAATAGCGACTGCATAACTTCACTTCTACTAATCATCAGACTCTACATCCATGAATGAAACATCACTAACATGTCTTTAACATATATCCAAGTGTACAAGGCTCCATGATAACTGAATGAACAACCATACATAGAACAATGCTTGTTACTCTATCAGAAACACTCCTGACACAAGCTGCTATATAGCTCTTTGTACTAACAATTAACCTATGCACCCATTATATCATGTTGATATCATGTCCATGCTACATATATAGAAATATTACTACATAAGACTTCCACGCATGCTACTTTCCATATGTTGTCATCAATGACAAACATACAGTCAGTACTGGCTTGCTAGCAAATCTCCAACAATACTATCATATGTACAATCATTTTGAGAAACTGAATATTGAGATTGAAGTTGTCAGGGACATGATACATGCTGACAAGAAATTTGACAATATTAAGGATAAGATTTCGAATGATCTTTATGAGAAATTGATTAATAGGAACAAGAGAGCAAAAGAAGAGGATAAAGGTATAAGATAAATATTTGTGAGAAGACTACTTGTAATTAAAGATGAAGAGAATTTCAAAGAGATAATGAAGAGTCTTAGTACCCATTTGAGAAGGAAAAGAAGAATAGTTCTAATTATGTGAGGAAACTATTAGGAAGTTAACAAGGAAACTAAGGAAGCAATAATAAATGTAATGACTTAAGTACTGGGAGAATCCTCAAGTGAATCTGAATAGGACATTCATGTAACTGAAGTAGCTACATAGATGAAAGAAACCATAGCTCCACTACCCACCATTCTTATTGATGATGAATTGATGTAGGGGCATCCAAGGTTAAGGTAGGGGAATTCTTGTCCTCTCTAAAAGTGCATGGGGGTGTTGGTATTTTGGCCAGTGTTACTCGGTTGCATCCTTGACCGATGGCCTCGGTCATTAAAGGAAGCTCGGTCACAAAAGGAACTTGGTAGTTTTTGGTGCTTGGTGAAAATGTTATCGGTCATGCCTGAGGTGCTCGGTCCACACTGGTGCTTGGTGATGCCTAGTGTGCTTGGTTAATTCACTGTCACTTGGTAATTATGATTTACCGAATGGAGTTTTGTGTGATTTGTTGATCTAACTTGGTGAATTTATTGTTGGTAGCTACTATTATAGGCTGACATACTGAATTAAATGTTTGTATATATTTGTAAGCCAACTTGTATGGCATTTAATTATTTGTTTTGGGAGTTAATGATTTCATCTAGCCAACTTGTGGTTGATGATTAGTATTTATAGGATATTTGGGTAGATTCTTAGGGGCGGATCATGAAGGGATCAGAGAAGTTCATGAATGAGAAGACTTAGTGAGTTAGATCTAAGGTTCTGAAGCTAGAGTTGGCAAAGTTGTAGAAAATTTCATGCATGATCTTGTAGATCAGATTGTAATCTGATAGTTGTTTGTAGCAGAGCTAGGGGTTTGCATACTTGGGAACAAGGAGATTACTTGGAGGCTTGCGAGTTCAAGTTTAGATCTACCTTAGGGTTTCCATCACCTTCTGATTGTCTTCAGAGCTGAACTAGCTGAGTTTGTATTAGATCTAGTTGTGGATCTTGCAAAATTGTTTTTTCTTATTGTAATTGGCCCTAACCTGGAAGGCCTTACAGCTGAGCATGTTAATGAAAATCAGAGTTAAAAAATTATTTGTGTTGCATTGTTGAGTATTCTTCTGTGTTGTTCTGTTGGCTGCAAGTTTTGGACTGTCCTTCATTGGATCCACCATCCTTGACTGCATCACGTGGTATCAAAGTGAAGGTTTGCTACTGTTGGAGCTGATAATTGATCTTGAAGGTTAACCTAGCAAGGCTGATCTTGTTAAGTTGATCCTATTGAAGTAGAGATTGTGTGCAAGTTGGATTATAGATTCGAAGCACTAAACTTGTGAAATTGTGCCCTAGTTTTTTGCAAGATTGCAGGTTGCGATCTAACTTGTTTACAACTTGGAAATTTTCATAAGGTGGTCAGTGAGGGTTTTTTGTAGAGGGTTTATTTTTCATATCTTTAAGGATGCCTCTGAGAAGATTGGACCCTAGAGTTATTTCTAATCTTTGTGATAATGTTGAATCTTGGATCACAGAGAAAGTGAAATTAGATTTCAGATCTGAGATGGAATTGATGAAGAGTGACATGGTTGCCAAGATCATGAAAGTTGTTACTAGTATACCTCAAAATGTTGGTACTGAGGATGGCTATGAAGAAGCTGCTAAAGAATTTGAACCTACTAGATCTAGTGGTGATGACTGGAGGGATAGATCTAGTGAAGACAAAACTCCTTGATTACCTAGATTTACTACTCAGTTTAGTAATTATCGAATGGAAGTTTCTACTTTCTCTGGTCCTTTGAAGCCTGACAATCTGATTGATTGGATTGGTGAACTTGGAGATTTCTTTGAGTTGGAAGAAATTGAAGATCCTCTTCGAGTGAGATTAGCACAGACAAAGTTGGAAGGACATGTTTCTCTTTGGTGGAAGGAACTACAAAGAGATCGAGAAGATGAAGGTGAAACATAGATCGATCGATGGAGGTTGATGGTAACTAAGTTGAAAGCTAAGTTCATACCGGCTAACTATGAGCTTGACTTGTTTAAGAAGTTGCAGAATCTAAAATAGAAGGATTTGTCTGTTGAAGATTATACCGAAGAGTTCTTCAAACTTACTATTTAGTCTAGACACCAAGAGCTTGGTAAGGAAAAGGTAGCTCCGTATGTGAATGGTCTGAGATTCAATATTCAGGATGAGCTTGGTATGCTAAAGATTGATTCTGTTGAAGATGCTTATCAATATGCTCTAAAGGCAGAAGATAAGTTGAAGAGGAAACAACCTAGTAACTCACGAGGGAAGGAAAATATTGATCACTCGGTGAAGGATAAACTGACTGATACAGAAGATGAAGAGAAACCTATGGAGCCAAAGAAGAAGATGGGTAGAGTTATCTTTAAAGGTACTTGCTATAACTGTGGGGAGGAAGGACACCATTCTTTTGAGTGCACATAGAAGAAGGTTGACTGATGAACTATTGTGATGAATGAGAACATTTAGAATGAACCTAAATTAGAGAACTTGCTGCTTCGGTGAACATTGCTCTGTACAAAGGATGAACCTTGTCAAAGGAGTAACTTGTTTAGAACCCAATGCAAATTTGAAGGTAAATTCTGTGATGTTATTTTTGATAGTGGTAGTACTGAAAACCTTGTTGCTGAAGAGCTGGTTCAAAAACTTGGGTTGAATAGAATGAAGCATCCTTGTCCTTATATGATTGGTTGGTTACAAGATGTTCATTCTTTGGAAGTAAGAGAACAATGCTTCATTAATGTTCACATTGGCCAATATAAGGATCTTTTTCTTTGTGACATTATGAAGATGAATAGTTGTGATATATTGCTTAGTAGACCTTGGTAATATGATTGCAGAGCTATTTATGAATGTGTCCAAAATGTGTTTACTATTGAAAAGGATGACAAGAAGTTTTCACTGATTCCTTTGATGGATACAATGCTTGGTAGGAGAAGCCTAAGTATTGGTAGCCAAGTTGAGATTGTGGATCTAGAGAAAATGAATGATCAATTTGGAAAACCGACATGTACATTGTCAAGAAAAGACTTGAAGAGACAAAGGAAACTAAAGTGGAAGAATCTGCAAGAAGAAAAGGTGGAGGACTTGTATGTCAAGAACCAGTTTAGGATTTACGTGTTGAATCTTGGAAGATGTTCTTCTCACATATGAACATCTTTTGGAACCTGGAGTGTATGATGTAGGGGCATCCAAGTTTAAGGTAGGGGCATTCTTCTCCTCAGTGAAACTGCATGGGGGTGTTGGTATTTTGGCCAGTGTTACTTAGTTGTAGCCTTGACTGATGATATCGATCATTGAAGGAAGCTCAGTCACTGAAGGAACTTGGTATTTTTTGGCACTTGATGAAAATGTTACTTTGTCATGCCTGAGGTGTTCGGTCGAGACTGGTTCTCGGTGATGCCTGGCATGCTTAGTTAATTCACTATCACTCAGTAATTTTGGTTTACTGACTAGACAACTGTGTGATTTGTTGAGCCAACTTGGTGAATTTATTGTTGGTAGCTACTGTTATAGGCCAACATGTTGAATTAAATGTTTGTATACATTTGTAAGATGACTTGTATGGAATTTAATTATTTGTTTTGGGAGTTAATGGTTTCATCTAGATGACTTGTGGCTGATGATTAGTATTTATAGGATGTTTGGGTAGATGTTTAGGGGTAGATCATGAAGGGATCAGAGAAGTTCATGATTGAGAAGACTTAGTGAGTCATATCTGAGGTTATGAAGCTGAAGTTGGAAAAGTTGTGGAAAAGTTCTTGCATGATCTTGCAGATCATATTGTAATTTGATAGTTTTTAGTAGAAGAGCTAGGGGTTTGCATACTTGGGAACAAGGAGATTACTTGGAGGCTTGTGAGCTCAAGTTTAGATCTGCCTTAGGGTTTCCATCAGCTTCTAATTATCTTCAGAGCTAAACTAGTTGAGTTTGTATTAGATCTGGTTGTGGATCTTGCAGAATTGTTTTTTCTGATTGTAACTGGCCCTAACCCAGAAGGCCTTACAACTGGGCATGTTAATGAAAATCAGAGTTAAATAATTATTTGTGTTGCATTGTTGAATATTCTACTATTTTGTTCTATTGGCTGCAAGGTTTAGACTTTCCTTCATTGGATCCACCATCCTTGACTATATTATGAATCCATGCATGTAGAAGGCACTAGCATCACCATTGACAAAGAAAAAGATCCTTTTGAAGATCAAGGAGAGGATGTTAGCAATTTGGGAGTAATGTTGAATGAGAAAGAAAATAAAGAAGAAAATAAGAAAGAAGATGAGGAAGATAATGCGGAAGAAGAAAAGGGAGAAGAAAAGAAAGAAGAATCAAAAGCAATAAATGAGACACAAATAGAAGCCACCAAACAAGTAGTGCAAGAGGAACTAGGTAAAGGAAAAGAGGTTAAACCTACAAAGTATATACCTTAGCATATTTAGATAGTCACACCATAGAAGGTCACAACATAAAGTTCATCAAAGTCACCCATTGAGTCAGTATTAGAAAATTTGGGAGCCAAAGTTAATGATGATGATCAAATAGAATTAATTTTATCTATGAGTAAGATAATTGGAAACAACAAGAAAGTAAAGAGCCTAGAAGGATCACTACTTGAGGTAACAAATAAACTTTAAAAATGTTATATCTACTCAACTAGTTAGTGAAGTTGATATAAAATTTAAAGCAAGAGAGGTAATCAAGTCTTTTGACAATGAATTTACTACCTTATCTAACATTGCATCAGTAAAAGCACAAACACTTCAAGATGCACATGTTATCTCTATTTAAGAATTATGTATTGTCATTAGTATCAAAGAAGATCAGTCAGTTACCTATGCTATTTAGTCAGTAAAACAAAGTACTACAATCTACTTATACTAGTTGGTTAACTATATAAGCCTTCATACAGAGTAGTCACAATGTAGTACCGAGAACTAAAAGGAAACAATTTTAACCAAGCACCAAAGAAGTATTTTTGAGCACCAGTGTAGTTACAGAATAGTATTGATAGTCTTTACTGAGGAATCCAGGAAAAGACATAGTAATCATTTTTGGCACATTTATCTATGAAAATGGTTACAAAAAAATCACAAAACATTTTACCAAGATCGAGGATCATTTATTGTAGATGTAGTCATTAAATTATTGGAGCTTTTCCAGCAAGCTTGTGTTGACTATATGTTTGTCATTGATGACAACATATGGTAAGCAACATGCATAGAAGCCTGATGAAGAGAGCCTTGAGCATATGGTTCATAGATATGTTATCAGCATGATATCATAGGCGTAGAGATTAATTCTGAGTGAAGACAATAATACAATTTTTTATATCAGTAGTGTTCCTGAAAGGTCCCAAGAAGAGTTTTGTATGTGATTTATAGTATGGTTGTGATGGAGCCTTGCACATTTATATTCATGTTGTAGACATGCTTATGATGATATGTTTATGGACACATAGTCAATTGTGTAGTAGAAGTTGAGTTATTATGTTTCCAATTGCCAATTATAGTTTCATGAGTTTATCTAATGGAGCAGACATTATTTATATTGTTGCAGTAGTTGTGCCTATCATTTTGATATGTGTATTTGGATTAGTGTTTGGAGAATATTTAAGAATGTTTGGTTAAGAGTGTGTAACGTAATTCAGCATGAGAAGAAAGTTTCAATTAATTTGGTGGAGCCAACAGTGTGAAGTGACATGTCTACTCATATGGAGTTGCATAGTCCTAATTTGTGTTGCATGCTTAGTATAGCCATTGGAGATGTTGGAGAGTTATATTGTTTCTCTAATATGATTTCAAGGAATTTTTAATAGGCCAACTTGATTATATCATTTGGAGAAAGATACTTATAGTCGGTCAAGTTGTGATCACTAAGTATGGTAGATAGTTGAAAGATAAGAGTAGAGAAGAAGGTGTGAAGTACTAAGCCATCAGTAGAAGGTCTATGTGACAAAGAAGACAGTGTATGCTATTCATTCTAATTGATCAAGACAAAAGGTCTACCTCGCAGCTCACCAAGATCTAGATATAGTGTGTATCTGTTATGCAGAAGATTGCAGCCTTCACCCTTTGAGCAATGTGCTCTCAAATAGTGCATCCTCACCCCTAATAGGGTTAATTTTAAAAGATTCCTAACAAGGTTAGACCTATGACCAGGTCACTATACTTAATGCATTGTAAAGATCAAATCCTAATAGGGTTGTAAGATCTTCTAATAGGGATCATTATACTCTAGTGCAGCTCATAGTGGGTGCTAATTTCCACCAGGGTTTTTACCTATTTGGGTTTCCCCATAACCAAAATTGTGGTGTTGTGTTAAGTGTTCTAATATTGTGTTTATGCTTAATGGTCTTCTATACATAGTTGGATAAATAATTGAATCTTGTAGATAACTGATTCACCCACCCCCCCCCCCCTCTCAGTTATCTCTTGGGAGAATTCCTAACAATTAGTATCAAAGCCAAGTGCCTAAGAGAGAAATTTTAATAGCTTGAGGTTGATCATATGGCATTCTTTAGAAAATAAAATCCTAAGTTTGATGGAGAAAATTATATTGACTGGAAGAACAAAATGATGACACATTTGCAGGGCATTTCTTTTAAAATTTTTGAAGTAGCTAGTAAAGAAGTTCAGATTCCTTCTTTATCAGATCTTACAAAGGAAGATGCATCTCTTAAGCAAAAGGAGATGTTCACTCAAAATGTTATTTCCAAAGAAGCCCTTATCAGCACCTTGTCTAACAGTGAATTTTTAGAGATCAAGAAAGTTGATAAAGTCTACAAGATATGGAAGTATCTAGAAGACACATTTGAAGGAGATGTCCAATCTAAGAATGCACGCAGAAAGATATGGAAGAAAAAGTACAATACATTGGAGATGCTACCTAGAGAGAACATCAGAGCTTACAATCAAAGGATTAATGAATCAGTTGCAAGAATAAGGAACAATGGTGGAGTAATCTCAAAGGAAGACACAATGGATAAGTTGATGACTACTCTGATAGCAGAATATGAGAAAAAGATGAACATCCTAGATGAGACTATGCAATTTTCAAAAGAATTCAGAAAAGAGACCTTAATCGGCAAGATTTCAGCATTTGGGATATCAAGTTTGAAGATAGAACCTAAAAGTGAGATAGCATTCAAAGCCTCATTCCATGGTAAGAAATCCTTGAACACTTCTGGTAATTTTGATGATGATGATGATGAAGAGAAAGAACTAGATAATTTCATTACTATGATTGCTAAGAAATAAAGAAAAGGAAAAGGAAAATATGAAGGTCAGTTACCATTCAAATTCTTTTCATGTAACAAGATTGGTCACTTTGCATCTAAGTGTCCTACAAGAGTCAAGAAATTCAAAAGTAACTACAAGCCTGAGTATAAAAAAGAATGTTACTTTGCTAGAGATGGAGTATCAAGTGAAGATTTAGTAGAAGATGAAATTAGATTCATTGCTCTTGAAGATATGGAGAAAATGTTTGATGAAATGGACCTTGAAGATGAAAAGAAAGCACAAGAGTTAGCATTGATTTCACAAGAAGATATCAGAATAGATTCAATCATTGAAAGCAATTGTTCACATCACATGATAGGAGACAAAGATAGATCTATACATCTAGATAATTAGAAAGGTGACATGGTTAGATTTGGAGACAACACTCCTAAACCTATCATAGGTAGAGGAGATATCACCTTGGATGGAAAGAACAACACTGCTAATGTTTTTTATGTTGATGGTTTGCAGCATAACCTACTAAGTGTTGGATAGTTTCTTGACAAAGGATATTAGTTGGAATTCAAAGAAAACAAGTGCATCATTAATAACAAGGAAGGAGAAATGATTGCATTAGGCTCAAAGACAAAAGGTAATGTTTTTCATCTTAATTTAGAAGCAATTTGTTTTGTTTCTAAAGTAGATGCCAGTTAGTTATGGAAAAAAAGACTATGTCACATCAATTTTGACAACATAGTGAAGATAAGCAATGTAAAGGAAGTAAGAGACCTTCCTAGCATTGCAAAACTAGTTGATACTATATGCAGGGAATGTGCAATGGGAAAACATGTGATGAATTCATTTAGAAGCAAGCATAATTCAGTAGAGAACAAATTGGATCTAGTGCATACAGACCTATGTGGACCAACTCAAACAAGATCATACTATGGTGAAAGGTACTTTATTTTGTTTGTTGATGATTATTCTATAATGATGTGGGTTGCGTTCTTAAAAGACAAATTAGAAGCATTTGAGAAGTTCAAAATATTCAAAGCTAAAGTTTAAAATGAGGTTGGATTAAAGATAAAGTGTCTGAGATCAGATAGAGGAGGAGAATTCACCTCAGATAGATTTTATGAGTATTGTGAAGAACGTGGGATAAAGAGATAGCTAAGTGCACCTAGAACCCCTTAGCAAAATAGAATTGCAGAAAGGAGAAATAGGATCATACTTGACACAATGTGCACCATCATGATTGAAGGAAACATTGCACACACCTATTGGAGAGATGTAGTCAATATTGCAGTCTATACTATCAATAGAGTTCAATTGAGGCTAGGCACAGACAAGACACCTTATGAGCTATGGTTTGGGAATGTACCTATAGTAAAATACTTCAAAATCTTTGGAAGCAAGTTCTACATCAAGAGAGATGAAGCTATTGGCAAGTTTGATACAAGAAGTGATGAAGGCATTTTTCATGGTTACTCTACTAAAAGAAAAGATTATAGATGTTTTAACTTAAGATTGAAGAAGATCATTGAAAGTGCTCATGTCAAAATTGATGAGAAGTTTATGATTCAAGAAAGATATCATGATTATACACCTATGATTGAAGAAGAACCTAGTCCTATCAATAGAGAAACAATTGTTGATGAAATGTTTGACAACATTGGTGCATTATTCAATGACCCTACAAATGGTGAAGAAGAATCATAGAAGTCAGATGAGAGAGTCACACCTAATGTTGCAAGGGTCACATCTAGATACCATTCAAAGGAAGACATCATTGGAGATCAGAACAACAAAGTCATGATAAGATCAAAAGCAAAAAGTTCAACAGCTAATGAAGAGGTATGCTTACTTTCACAAATTGAAGCAATGAAAGAAGAGCTAGATCAAATAATTAAGAATGATACATGTGAACTATTCCCTAGACCTGGTGATAAGAATGTGATTGGAACCAAGTGGATATTCAGAATTAAGATGAATGAAGATGGAATAGTAATTAGAAACAAGGCAAGATTAGTATGTAAAGGATATGCGCAAAGAGAATGAATTGATTATTCTGATACATTTTCCCCTATAAGAATATTGGAAGCCATTAAGTTATTTCTAGCCTATGCTACATTCAAGAACTTTAAAGTATATCAAATGGATTTCAAGTCAGCATTCCTAAATGGAGAATTGAAGGAAGAAGTTTACATAGAGAAGCCTGAAGGATTTACTTTATCAAATAGACCTGATATGGTATACAGATTGAAGAAACCCCTCTATGGACTTAAGTAAGCCCCTAGAGCATGGTATGAAAGAATGGATGGTTACTTGACAAAAATTGGATTCAAGAAAGGAGTAGAAAATTGTAATTTATTCATAGGAGAAACACTTGATGGACTATTATTAGTTTCTATATTTTTTGATGACATTATCTTTGATGGTAATGAAAAGCTTAGTGTTGAATTTTCTAAAGAGATGCAGAGAGAATTTGAAATGAGCATGATTGGACCTATCAAGTAATATTTGGGACTGAATGTGCAGCAGATAGATAAAGCTATTTTCATTAATCAGTCTAAGTATGTGAAAGAGATATTGAAGTTCAAGATGGATGATTGCAAGCTAGTAAGTACCCCTATGATAATAGGATGCAAGCTTTGAAAAGAAGATGATTTAGCAGCAATAGACATGACCTTGTATAAGTCTTTGATTGGTAAACTAATATACCTTACTCAATCTAGACCTGATATTTCTAATGCAGTTGGTATTGTTGGAAGATTTGTAGAAGGTCCTAAACAAATTCATCTCATGGCAGTAAAGAGGATATTTAGATACTTGAAAGGAACTATAGACTATGGTTTATTGTATCCTAATTCAAAGAATGTAGAACTTCATGTGTATACAGATGCAAATTGGATAGGTTGCGTTGATGATAGAAAGAGTGCCTTAGGAGGAGCAGTATTTCTTGGAGATAGACTTGTTACTTGGACAAGTAAGAAGAACTTTTGTATTTCTCATTCAATAGCAGAAGTAGAGTATGTAGCAGTAGCACTAAATTGTTCTACAATTGTGTGGATCAAGCAAATGATAAAACACTTTGGAATTTAGATTGATTATCCCATTGTTATTCATTGGGATAACACTAGCATGATCAATATGTCAAAGAACCCTGTGATGCATGCAAAGACAAAACACATTGAGATAAAATATCACTTCCTAAGAGAGAAAGTTATAGAGAAAGAAGTAAAAGTGGATTATGTGAAAACAAAAGAACAACTATTAAACATTTTTACAAAGCCTTAACTAAATGATACATTTGAGTATCTCAGGGAGAAGTTGGGAGTAATTCCCTTCCCTAAATCTGATTAGAGTTTATAGGAGTGCACCAGTCCTCAGTGACTGATGAATGGTTGACTACTCTACTTCAGGAGTAGTACCGGTGCTTTTTTTTTTTGGCACCCTTTTCCATTAATGTCAAAGGGGGAGTAGTATATAGTCATGAAAAACAAAATAGTTATTTTATTCTAGAAAGGGGGAGTGAGTATTTAGCAATAAGAAACAAAATAGTAAGGAGTATATAGTAAGAAGATATAGCATCAGATATTCAAAGCATTCATGACACAAGGGAGGATGGGGAGAGGGGCCAAATGCACACCCTAACCAGATCCACCTTGTAGAGATCACACACAGAAGCAACAAACACAAAAGTGAGAGAGGGAATGCAGATCACTTTCATATATTATCTTCAAATTGATTCATACATGTCAGGCTATAAGGCCTCCTTGGTTTAGGCTAGATATTACAATCAATTACATAATTCCTCCAACATGAAAGGATCTACCAACAATCTCTAATTTTTTAGCTTGTATCTTCTATCCCAAAAATTGACTCCTAAACTCTAACCAAACAACTACATTTATACAAGAGGCTACCGAAACAAGTCGGCCTTTAGATCCACAATCAACGGAGGGAATGACTAGATCTAGGTCCACATTCTTCCCAATGATGGATACCATCATTAAATCCATGGCCAAAATTAATTGCACAAGTTGGCCTCAACATGAATTCCAAAATAAACCACTCGGTAACTAAGGAAACCAAGCACCAGAGAGATAACCAACCAACACCAGTGAATAAAGGAAACCAAGCAACACTAAACCAACTCTGTCAAAAAAGGAACCAAACAACATAGAAAACTTCAAAAATCTTTTTGGTGACGTAGGATTGCCAAGGACCCTAGATTCTCTTGCATCAAACACCTGGGGATATTTGAAATGATTCTCTAAATCATGAAATAGGTATGATCTGAGCTACATCCAACTTAGATTGTGAAATCCATGAACTGTCTTCAATTGGTCTATTCTTCCACTTTACCAGATATTCCATATATTGTTTTCCTCTTATACTTCTACCAATTCTTTCCTCCAATATATGTTCAACTTCTTCTCTCTACTTCTTAGGATAATCCATCGGTACTATCATATCTTCATCAGGTTCATGATACTCATAAAAATCAGCAATGTTCAAAATAGGTGATATGTCCATGTCATCAGGTAGCTCAATCTCATATGCATTTCGACTATCAAAATTCCTCAGAATCTTGCAAGGTCCAAACTTCTTCATTTTCAGCTTCCCATACGTTCCAACAGGATATTTGTCTTTCTTCTAATGAACCATCACTTCATCACCAACATCAAAAGTCTTATGTCTTCTTGATCTATCAGCTTTTTCTTTGTATTTGTGATTACTTTTCTCCAACTTATATTTCACATCTTCATGCAATGTCTTCATGTACTCAGCAAACTTTACTCCTTCAACACTTATCTTTATTTCATCAGCAATATCCCTCAAATCTGATATACTTCTCAGTTGTATGCCATTTACAATCTCAAAGGGTGTTTTTTCGGTACTCTTATTCACTGAATTATTGTATGCAAACTCTTCTTGTGCCAACATAGAATCCCAATTACTAGGTGTGTCTCCAACTAGACATCTCAAAAGATTTCACAAAATTATATTCACAACTTATGCTTGTCCATCAATTTGTGGGTGAAATGTAGAACTATATTTCAACTTAGTGCCAAATTTTCTCCAAAGGGTCTTCCAAAAGTATTTGACAAATTTATTGTCTCGGTCAGAGATAATACTCCTCGGTAATCCATGCAATCATACAATTTCCTTAAAGAAAATATCTTCTATATGTACTACATCTAATGTCTTTCTACAAGGTATAAAATGTGTCATTTTAGAAAATCTATCCACAACAACAAATATAGAGTCATTACCTCTTACTGTCTTTGGTAAGCCAAGGAAAAAATCCATACTGATGTCAATCTATAGTTTCTTAGGAACAACAATCGGTGTATACAATCTAGTATTCTGACTTACTCCTTTTGCTACTTGACAACCTCCACAACTTCTCACAAATTTCTGAACATCTTTATACAACTGTGGCCAAAATTATTTCTCCTTAAGCAAATTTAATGTTTTATCAACACCAAAATGTCCAGCCAAACCACTACTATCTTTCTCCTTTATCAAATTAGTTCTCATTGTTCCTCTCAGTGTACACAACTGAATACTTTTAAACAACATACCTTCTTGAATAAAATATTCTTCCCATTTAGTACTCGGTTGATCTTGAATAGGTGCTCTACACTTTCTCCATGGCTCAGAAAAATTAGGATCAAATTCATAAGAATCTATCATATCATCAAAGCCAAGAACTTCAATTTTCATCTCGATCATCAAGGATCTCCTTCTACTCAATGCATCAACAACTCAGTTAGTGACTCCACTCTTATGCTTTATCACAAATGTATAAATCTGCAAATACTCAACCCATTTCATATGTCTCTGATTCAACTTATTCTAACTACCCAAATATTGTAAATCCTTATGATCGGACAACACAAATTCACTCAGTATCAAATAATGTCTCAATTTCTTTAGTGCTTGAACAATAGCATAGAATTCTTGATCATACACATAATATTTCCTTTTTGCATCATTCAACTTTTCACTAAAGAAAGCAATAGGTTTACCTTCTTGACTCAACATAGCTCCAATTTCACTTCCACTTGCATCACATTCCACTTGAAATACCTTATTGAAATTACGTAATGCCAAAACAAGAAATTCAGCAACCTTTTGCTTCAGATTCTCAAAACTTTTATCAACTCATGTGTCCACTTGAATTCTCTTTTATCTCCTCTCATAGTCTCAGTCATAGCATTACAAATTAAACTGAAATTCCTAATAATTTTTTGGTAAAAACTTGCCAAACCATGAAATGATCTTACCTCACTATCATTCTCAAGTGTAGGCCAATTCAAAATAGCTTCAACCTTTTCAAGATCCATTTTCAAACTATTATCTAAAATTACAAATCCCAAATACACAATCTCCTCTTTCATGAATGAACACTTTTTCAGATTTATCAACAACTTTTCTTCTTTCAACCTTTGCAATACTTGTTTAACAAGCAAAAAATATTTTTCTCTAGTCTTACTAAATATCAAAATATCATCAAGATAGATAATCACAAACTTACCCAAGAATTTCTTCAGAACTTCATTCATCAACCTCATAAAAGTACTCGGTGCATTAGTTAAATAAAAAGGCATAACCAACCACTCATACAAACCCTCTTTTGTCTTGAAAGAAGTCTTCCATTCATCACCTTCTCTGATTCTAATCTGATAATACCCACTTTTCAAATCAATTTTGGTAAAATACTTTGCTTCAGTACAACTATCCATTATGTCATCCATTCTAGGTATAGGAAACCTATATTTCAATGTTATCTTGTTAATTTCTTTGGAATTAGTACACATTCTCCATTCTCCATTCTTCTTAGGTGCCAATATAGTAGGTATTGCACAAGGACTCAAAATTTCTCTAATCAAACCTTTCTACAATAGTTCTTGAATTGTTCGGTTCAATTCCTGATTCTCGGTAGGTGTCAACCGATGAGGTGCCTTATTCGGTAAACTAGCTCCATGGATTAGATCCATGCAATGATCAATGCTTCTCTTTAGTGGTAAACCATTAGGTACATTATCAAAAATGATTTCACTGTACTTGATGAGTAACATATCAATCTCCTTAGGGACAGTGTCCTCTATTTTCTTACTCAGTTTATTAGGAATCATAGCAAAACATGCATCATTCTTTTTCAAATCCTTAAAAAAATTTCTTCCTTCCATCAAGCAAACTTTCACAAATGTGCAAACATTACTAACAAGTTCTTCCATCAAAGGTAACAAGATTTGTCTTCTCCCATCAGCCCAAATAGTATATTTATGCAATCTTCCATCATATATAGCATGTCTATCATATTGCCAAGGTCTACCCAAAAAAATATGATAACAGTCCATAGGCATGATATCACATAACACCTTATCATTGTACTTTCCAATTTTCAAATTCACATAACATTGTTCACTTACCAAGAGTGTATGCTCATCTTTGATCCATGGAATCCGATAGGGCTTCGGATGTTCCAACCTTTTCAATTGCAACTTTCTAACCATTACCTTAGATGCTAGATTCTCCGAGCTACCACTATCAATGATTACCTTCCAAACTTTGTCAAAAACTCTACATCTAGTCTTGAACAAACTTTTCCTTACTGGATCTTCCTTATTACTTTCACTCCAATGTTCTCTCCTTACCATCAAGTTATTTTCCTTCTCAGGTTCATTTGGTAACTCTTCTTGCACCAAAGCATTTCTACTCCTACCGACCTTCTTACTTTCATGTGTACACTCAAATGATCTATGTTCTTCTTCTCCATAATTGTAACAAGTTCCTCAAAAACCACCTCTATTATAACCACCTCAGTATTTATTGCCTCTACCTCTAAATGAACTTTCACCTTTCCACTTGGTCTTGCCTTTATCCATATTTGTCTTTTCAGGTTCAGATCTACCATTTTCACCATAAGATCTACCTCTTCCTCTATAGAATCTAGCACATCTACCTCTTTGTCTTTGCTCATGTCTCTTATTCAATTTCTCCTTAGCTTTCAATGCAAATTTATAAACCTCTTCAATGTTCTCCAACTTGACCATACTGATTTCTCCTTGAATGGAAACTCTCAAACCATTTAGGTATCTAGTAATTCTTTCCACATCATCTTCATCATGCGTAGATCTGATATCTAATCTATAGAATTCCTCAGTATATTCCATTACTGAGATTTATTTATGCCTCAAACTTTGCATTCACCTAACTAGGTTAATCTAATAATCAATAGGTAAGAACTTCCCTTTCAATTTATTCACCATTTTATTCCATACCTTGATTTTGCCTTTGCCTTTCTTCTTTCTATCCAACTGCAGATGTTCCCACCACAAGGATGCAAGACTTTTCAACTTTGTGCTTGCAATTTTCACTTTCTTGTCTTCAAGTACATTTTCATACTCAAAATACTTTTCCATCTTGGTGATCCAATCCACCAATTCATTAGAATCTAATTTTCCACTATACTCAAGAGGATTAAAGTGTGGTGTAGACTTCACACTTATCAAAGCCTTCAAGAATCTTTCCTCACCTTGATCCATCACAAGTGAAGGTTATACATCACCTTGTTCTACCTCAACTTCATCATCACTAACATCTTCACAATGTCTTCCTCTTCTCTGGGTTGTTTCAACAGCTTCTAACCTAGTAGCAAGTTGTCTCAACATGTATGCCAATCCTGGATCTGCATCTCACCTCCCATGAACCATCTTGAAACCCTTTGCAATTGAAGGCTAGATCACAATCTGCTACTGCACAACAAATCAAATAGGGTTTGATAAGAAGGAACCCTCAAACCTAGATTCACAAACCTAGATCCAGATCTCACCTAGCTCTGATACCACCTGATGCAAGGGAGGATGGGGAGAGGGGCAAAAGGCACACCCTAACCAGATCCACCTTGCAAAGATCACACATGAAAGCAACAAACACAACATTGAGAGAGGGAATGCAGATCACTTTCATATATTATCTTCAAATTGATTCATACATGTCAGGTTGTAAGGCCTTCCTGGTTTAGGCTAGATATTACAATCAAGTATAGAAGTCTTGCAACATGTGAGGATCTGCCAACAATCTTTAATTTTCTATCTTCTATCTTCTATCCCAAAAACTAACTCCTAAACTCTAACCAAACAAGTACATTTATACAAGAGGCTACCGAAATAAGTTGGCCTTAATATCCAAAATCAATAGAAGTAATGACCAAATCTAGGTCCACATGCTTCCCAATGATGGATACCATCATTAAATCTATGACCAAAATTAATTGCACAAGTCAGCCTCAATAGGAACTCCAAAATAAACCACTCAGTAAGCAATGAAACTGCATGCTAGACAAGCATCACCGAGTGCTAGGGAAATAACCAAGCACTAGAGAGATAACCAACCAACACCGATGAACAAAGGAAACTGAGCAACACCAAACCAACTCGGTCAAAGAAGGAAACAAACAACATAGAAAACTTCAAACATCTCTTTGGTGACATGGGATTGCCAAGGACCCAAGATGCTTCTACATCAATTCAGCAGTAGATGGAGGATTCATCCTTGGGGGAGTTTTGTTGAGGAAATGGATAATGTTATAAAATAATTATACATTTGGATTGGTGGTATTTTTCATTCCATATGTTTCCATCAATGCCAAAGGGGGAGATTGTTGGAGATTTTCCAGCAAGCTAGTGTTGACTGTATGTTTGTCATTGATGACAACATATGGTAAGCAGTGTATCTGGAAGCCTGGTGGAGAGAGCCTTTAGAAATGGTTCATAGATGTTTTATCATCATGATATCATAGACACGGAGGTTGATTCTGAGTGAAGACAATAATATAGTTGTTTGTATCAGTAGTGTTCCTGATAGATCCCAGGAAGAATTTTGTATGTGATTTATAGTACAGTTGTGATGGAGCCTTGCACATTTATATTTGTATTGTAGACATGTTTATGATGATATTTTTATGGACACAGAGTCATTTGTGTAGTATAAGTTGAGTTATGATGTTTCCAGTTGCCAATTATAGTTTCTTGTGTTTATCTGATGGAGGTGACATTGTTTATATTATTGTAGTAGTTACACCTATAATTTTGAAATGCATGTTTTGATTAGTGTTTGGAAAAGAGTTAAGAATGTTTGGTTAAGAGTGCATAGTGTAATTCAGCATGAGAAGAAAGTTTCAATTAATTTGGTGGAACTGACAGTGTAAAGTGACGCGTGTGCTCATATGGAGTTGTGTGGTCCTGATTTGTGTTGTGTGCTTAGTATAGCCATTGGAGATGTTGTTGGAGAGTTATATTGTTTCTCTAATATGATTTCAAGGAAGTTCTAACATGTTGACTTGATTATATCATTTGGAGAAAGATACTTATAGCCGGTCAAGTTGTGATCGCTAAGTATGGCAGATAGTTGAAAGATAAGAGCAAAGAAGAAGGTGTGAAGTACTAAGCCATCAATAAAAGGTCTATGTGAAAAAGAAGAGAGTGTATACTATTCATTGGAACTGATCAAGATAGTAGTTCTACCTTGTAGTTCACCAAGATATAGATATAGTGTGTATCTGTTATGCAGAAGGTTGCAACCTTCACCCTTTGACCAATATGCTCTCAGACACTACATCCTCACCCCTAAGAAGGTTAATTGTAAAAGACTCCTAACAGGGTCTAACCTTTGACCAGGTCACTCTACTTAATGCATTGTAAAGATCAACTCCTAATAGGATTGTTAGATCTTCTAACAGGGATCATTATACTCTAGTGTAGTTCATAGTGGGTGCTAATTCCCACTGGGGTTTTCACCTATTAGGGTTTCCCCGTAACCAAAAATGTGGTGTTTTTTAGGATTAACAAGATAGAAATAACAATTACATGCAAATATAACCAATAGAAAACAATAAACCACACAGAAGAGGACACAATACACAAAGATTTAATGTGGCTCACCCAATCCTTGGGCTACATCCACCAACAACGAGTCCAATATTATTATTATCCAGTGATTACAACCTGATTACAATCTATAATCCCTTACAGCTCAATCCCACCACAAGTACTAAAATCATTCATTATGAAATCCCTAAACCTAAGCCATATTATACAATATTTTTCCTCTTTAGGGTTAGAATGAGTTACAACATGTCGGCCCAAAAATTACCAAAAATATGTTGGCCTCAAAAAAATTTGTGAGGTCGGGAGGAAAAGTGTACAATACTTTCCTGATCAGTCACCACAAGCTAACAATCTCCCACTTGGTGACTAATCAGTATCCACACCAAAAAACCTCCCACTTGGAGACTGATCCTATAGCAATACCACTATCATATGAGGCTCCCACTGGATCGAACCACCCTAGACTCAGTTGTTCCTTTATTTTGTTTATTCTAGAAGACAAACTAAAGTTGAACATGAGTTAAACTTCTCCCTTGTTACTACCTTTGTAAACATATCTGATGGATTATCATCTGTATGAATCTTTTCTAGCTTTAACTTCCCATCATCCAAAACTGACTGAATGAAATGGTACCGCAACTGTATGTGTTTTTTCTTTGAGTGCAAAGCATAATTCTTCACAAGATTAATGGAACTTTAGCTATCTGTATGTAAACAATTATCCATCTATGGATGTCCCAATTCTTCCATGAAGAATTGAAGCCATATCATCTCCTTGGCTGCCTCTGTAGCAACAACATACTCTACCTCTGTAGTGGATAAAGCAACCACCTTTTGTAGTCGAGAAATCCAACTCACTGTTGTCCCACCAATAGTAAATGCATAACCTATAGTACTCCACCTACTATCTATATCTCTTGCCAAATCTAAGTCAACATAGCCTTGTACAGTAGTAGTAGAACCCCCAAAGTGTAAACACTTACTAGATGTACCTCTCAAATATCTGACAATCCATTTGACTACATTCCAATGCTCAATACTAGGGTTACTCATATATCGGCTAACAACTCCCACTATGTGTGCAATAACTGGCCTAGTACATACCATAGCATACATTAAACTCCCTACAGCTGAAGCATAAGGTACCTTAGACATTTTTGCCTCTTCTTCTAATGTCTTAGGACACATCTCCTTAGTCAATTTCAAATGACCAGGCAAAGGTGTGTTGACAGCTTTGGCATTCTCCATAGAGAAACATTGCAACACCTTCTCAATATAATCAGCCTGAGATAGAGACAACTTCCTATTTTTCCTATCTCTACAAATTTCCATACCAAGGATTTATTTTTCCGCCCCCAAATCCTTCATAGAAAATGAATGTGCTAATTGTTGTTTCAACCCCTTAATGTGATCCATGTTAGACCCAACTACAAGCATATCATCAACATATAAACATAAAATAATGTAGTTGTCATCATCCAACCTCTTAAAATAAACACAATGGTCAGAATTACACTAACTATATCCATGCTCATGCATAAAAGTGTCAAATTTAATATACCATTGCCGAGGTGCTTGCTTCAAGCCATATAAAATTTTCTGCAATCTGCACACCAAATTCTCCTTACCCTTTACCTCAAATCCTTGTGGCTAGACCATATATATTTCTTCATCCAAATCACCATGAAGAAAATTTGTTTTAACATCAAGTTGCTCTAAATGCAAATCTTCAATACCACTTGTTAGGATTAACAAGACAGAAATAACAATTACATGCAAATATAACCAATATCAGAAAATAATAAACCACATAGAAGAGGACACAATACAAAAAGATTTAACATGGTTCACCCAATCCCTAGCTACATCTGCCAACATCAAGTCCAATATTATTATTATCCAATGATTACAACCTAATTACAATCTGTAATCCCTTATAGCTCAATTTTGTTGCAAGTACTAAAATCATTCATTATGAAATCCCTAACCCTAAGCCATATTATACAATATTTTGCCACTTTAGGGTTAGAATGAGTTACAACATGTCAGCCCAAAAATTACCAAAAATATGTTGGCCTCAAAAAAAATCATGAGGTCGGGAGGAAAAGTGTATAGTACTTTCTTGGATAGTACTTTCCTGATCAGTCACAACAAGCTAATAGTGTTGTATTAAGTGTTCCCATATTGTGTTTATGTGTAATGTTCTTCTATAATTAATTGGATGAAGAATTGAATCTTATAGATAACTGATTCACCCCCCCCCCCCCCCCCCTCTTAGTTATCTCTTGGGACTATTCCTAACATAAATGTGATGATGATCTCTATGTAATTGTTAGATCTAGGTTATTTTTGTATACCGCAGATCTTAGGTTATTCTCCTAAGATGATGTAAACCTAATTAGGTCATGAAGGTTAGATGGTGATGGAAATCATAGTAGTATGCTATATATTTGTATTTCATGACATTTTGACATATGAATGCAAAGGACAAGAAGGAGATCTTGAAGTAAGTAGGCATATTCAAGGCATCAATTTTCAAACAAGGTTGAGAAGCATTCAGAGATATTCAGTTTATTCAGAATCAATCAAGACTATCAAGTAGTAGAGAGGAACAATATATACACATTAAGGTGATATATATTGATATTTCATAGATCTATTTCAAACAAGAATAAGTTGTCAATTATAGATACTATCTATTATTCTCTAATCATTGTAACAGAGTTAGCAAAATCGCTTAACAGAGTAGACCTAATAGTCTTGTTGTAAATATCTTAACAGAGTACACACTCAAGTAGTGTTGTTGAAATCCTTTAACCATGTAGATCTAGTCGATCTTATTGTTACTCCTAATAGGGTAAGATCATCAGAAGTGATCACAACTTGTAGCCTTAACCAACATACTTTATTATCTGCAGTAGTGAAGAATTTGTGGGTGTCATCCCCACCATAGTTTTTACCTTCTCACAAGGGTTTCTGCATAACCAAAATACTTGTGTTATGTGATTGAATTGTTGTTTTTTTTCATGTAATTTACATTTACAAGTTAATTGAATGAATGATGCATATAATGGATTTAGTTGGATAGATTAGTTTACTACTATTTGTTAATTAAGTTTAAAGTTAAAAAGTTTTGAGGGAATTGATTCACCCATCCCCTCTTAGTACTTTATCTCTCCATTCGAACAATTGGCATCAGAGCACAGATCTCTTATTGGAAGATTTAACCACTAAAGAGTAAAGATCTAATCATGGAGAGATACAAGTTGGACAAAACTATAGAAAATCAAAATATTTAGATGCAGATGTTTATTGAACAATACAAGTAAGCTAAGGATGCATTGAAGAAGTTACTAGTTCAAAGAAAGAACTTGGCTATTCTGGAAAATGAGACTAACTACCATGAAGAAGAGATTGATGATGTATTTGATAATATTGGATCTAGTTCAAGTAGTATTTTTGATGGTTCAAAAAGTGCAATTTCTGATTTGTCTGAGAAAAATCTTCATTTGACTGAACAAGTGAAAGCCCTGTAGATCGGTCAGGAGACACAAATGTTGAGAATAATTGATGTGATAAAGAATACTAGACAAGCTGAACAAGAGAGAAATTTGGCTATTGAAGATAGAAGATAGAGGACTGAACAACTACAAGTAAAAGAAACTAAGATACTAAGACTTACCAAGCATCACTTCAAAATATCCAATCAGATGATTATTGTAAATCAAGAGATCAACCAAGTAAATGGTGAGTTGTCTAGAAAACTTGAAGATATTGGAGTACTCAAGGAAGAAAATGAAAAATTGATAAATGAAGTGAAGATGCAGCTACAACATAATGAAATGATGAAAAAGGTTGAAGACAGTTCTAAGAAAATTGATGATTTTCTAATTAGTCAAAGAGGACTTGGAAGCACCACTGTATTAGGCTACACCAAGCAAGGAGAATCATCCAAGCAAGCTGAATCGGTGAATAACAATCAGAATCAGAGACCTAAGACACTGACATGCTATCACTATGGAAAACTAGGACACACTTCAAATGTATGTAGGAGTAAAGCATAAGGTAAACTGAAAACCACTCCTAAGCTTGATTGTAATACCTCTCCTATGGTGATACTTAGACTTTGTTGATTTGGACATTTTCATTATGATGGTCGGAACTATACATTTACATTTATGTTCAATGGATGATGATATGATAGATGTGCTCATTTATGGTTATTATTTATATGCTTATGAGATTAGAAAACCATCTATTTTTATATGTTTTATAGATCTAACCCAAGGATTTGAATCTAACCATTATCATGATGTTTGATGTTTTATGGACATGTGTCTAATGTGTTTTCATGACTCAGGACAAAGTCATAGTTACTCACTTAGTTGAGGTCCACATGATGTATCGATCCTGGTCATCTACTTGCATATATTTGATTTGCATATCCATATGTATATATATGTATCTCTTCTTGGTGATGCAGGATTGCAGGTACCGGGTATCGTCTCCACCTGGCTTCACAAGTCTGAGTGATCCCTCAAAATCCTTGATCGTTGTTGTTGTTATGGAGATATCACCAGGTTCCACAGGAAGAAAAATCACCTTTGATCCTTTTATCCTTAGGTGGGAAGTTTCGAGTCAATCCCTTTTGTGGATGTCTTATGTGATCTCATAGTTGTTGGATTGGTGGATTTGGTAGCTAGTTCTTGTCTTCATGGTATGTTCAATGTTGTTAGTAGATTTCGATAGATATGACTTAGTAATTTATCATTATAAGAAGTTATGTATATACATACTAGTGTGTTGTTGGGAACGAGTTAGTATGTGATTTAAATCGTGTGATTTAATATCATTAATAATAAATAATATATGTTATAACAATGTTATTTTTAATATTTAACATTAATAATGTGCCTTATTTATGGTATTATTTTATAATACTAATAATGACAAAGAGTCTATAGCAATAAAAATAATGGTAGGTTTCATCTTATATATATATCGCTATTAGATTTGGTAAGAATATGGATTTGAAAATAATATGTTTTATAATAATAATATATGTACACATAGGCATATGGGTGCACACATATGCATATGCATACATATATTTATATACAATTATTGGTAGGTAATTATTATATTATATTAATGAATAATTAAAGTAGCTTATGATGTGATTGTACTTAATAATTATTATTATTTAACTTTCCTAAAGTAAAGGAAATATAAATTTAATTATGTTAATAGATTATAGTTTTATAAATTAATTTATCCCTTTACGAGAATAAGTTTTCACAACTATATTATTAATGATTGAGAGGTTGGGATGGTTGCACAGTTGGGTTACCCGTGCAACCACCTCCTCTATTTTATTTACAGGAAAGATTTCTTGTGGGGAGGGAGAGGATAGAAAATATTATTATTGAAGGAGAAAATTTGGGATATTGAAAAAGTTTTGGCATTTGGATTTTGGCAAATAGAGGCTAGAGATTCCATTCAGGAAGAGTTTGAGGCTTGCTGGAAGGAGACGGAGAGGAAGGATTCATCTTCATCAACCGGATTCCGCAGGACTCCAGGTTGGATCCCATCCTCAGAAATAGATTTAGTTTAATACTATGAACGTGGTTTTGTTTTATTTTCAAGATTTGTTGAAAGCTTCTTTATGTGGTATTATTATTGCAAAACATATGTGTAATATTGTAGTATTATTGTACGGTGTAAGGTTAGTATATTAATGTGTTCTGTAATAATATATTATTGCAGAAGGTTGATACATTAAAGTATTCTGCAATAATGTATTATTACAAAATGTTGAAGTATTAGATGTACTATTATAGTATGTGCAACATTATTGCATTATTGGTAATAGTGTGTATATTATGATATTATTTTGCCGGCCATCTGTACATTATATAAATGTTGTGTTATTGTGTTATGAATGCTATAGTAATTTATTATTCTTTCATTTGTCAATGGTAATATTCTGTCAAAATAATATATATATATGTTTCAATAAAATTATTGGAGTTCTTTTCTTGTTATAAACAAAAAAATAAATTATTATATAGTTATAAAATATATGTTTCAAAAAAAATAATAAACAAAAAAAAGGGGGGGGTTAAAAAGTAAAATTTTAATGGAAAATGTTTTGGGGACGTGGGGGCGACCACCTTCCCCACTCCCCTACGGCATCTTCTCATAGTAGCAGGCATTGCTATGATAGTACCTGACTGCTATGGCATCAGGTACTACAGTAGCAGTACCTTGCTACGTCCGCAAACTAGGGAAGCGTGCGGGCGCTTGGTAAATGGGGTGCGGGGCCCGCAGGGTCCCCCCCATGAGTCATTTTTTTTTGAAACCAAATTTGTATTTGGTATTTGTAAAATTTATTTTAGATTTTAATGATTATTTATTTTCTATCAAATTTAGTTATTGATTTATAGTATTTAATAGTTTAGGTAGGTTGGTTTATAAATATTGGATGTATAAATGAAAACTATCTTAGTTTATTTAGATTTTTTTTGTAATAGTAGCTTTATACAAGTATAACATTTAAGTATAAGTTTACGTATTTTCTTATACTTTTAAGTTATACTTGTATAAAGGGATTAGGTACCTTTTGGATTGAATGGGATAGGTTTCAATTTCCTAGGAGTTAAGTTGCAACTTCTAGATTTTAGATTTTTAACAAAATCAGACTTAGTCTATTTCCAACTTAGAATGAACTTTATGGAGTGTTATCTTTGGTATATGGAATATTGTGAAAACCTTAAAATTGTGCATTCCTTGTTTAGTGGAGGTTATGTTCAGTGCATTTAGATGCCTTAATAGGGATAGAATGTGTGTAAGGAGCAGTTTAGGGTGTAGAGTCTTCTAAGAGGATCAAGACATTCTAAACATCCTTAAACGTACCTAATTTCTCTAAACATCCATAAACTATCATATTATTTCCAATTCTTTGTAGCAGTTTTCAAATGTGTTTACAATGTGCTTCTACTATGTGTATGATGTAATTGTGATGTATGGGTTGAGGGTAGAAAACCTAACGACACCTAGTGAGTGGCTCTCAGTGTGGGGTCGGGGCCCTAAAGTGGCTAGAACCAGGATAACCGACTGAAGAGTTATTTAACAAGTGAAAACTTAATTAAACTGATGGGAATGGGTTAAAACATTAAAAAGATTAAATGTGCCTCGCCCATGCGATTAGTGCTAGTAAAGGCTATGGATGGGAGTGGGAGAAGGTACCTATGCGTAGGTACGATCGAATGGCACTTGTCTGTATGAAAGGCATTCGATCCCGCATGTGCCTACTTGGGGGCCAGGGCCCGAAGTGGCTAGTACCAGGACAACCCAAGGAGTGAGGGCTATGCGATGACACTCACTTAGGTTGTTTCTTAGAGTTTCTACCCAAGCCTTAGAACCTTTTGGGGAAAGATTTATACTTTGATCATCTTTTATTTTCTATTTGGGAAAGGTTACCCAACCCTAGGTTTGGCCTAGCTATGCCTTCTTTGTGGACCTTGGTGTTTATCTCCTAGCACGGGGGAGTGGGCCTTTGGGTATCCACATGGTTGGGTGGTAAATATTTTATCGAGGTATCTTTTGCGGATGCAGTGTTTGAAGATTCATGCTTGCTTATGTACCAGTTTTTGAAGAATAAAAGCTTTGTGATTATCTTTCATGATGTAAAGTTATTGTTACCTCCTGAGCGGAGATGAATGTAATGTAATCATTGATATAATTTAAAACGATGTATCTGGAATGGGTAGATTTAGGAAAAAGGGAAAGGGAGATGTGAACTTTATGTTTAAGATGTATGTTGGAAAAGAAAAGGATTTTTGTAACATTCCAAATTATGTAACATGCTTTCGTTATTGTTGTTTAAGTAAAGCTATTGAAAAACCAAATGTAGTATATTTTTAATGTATCAAATGAGTTGGATAAATTTTATAAGTTACATTGTTCATAAAGGATACTTAGGAATATAGATGATTTTTAAATGGAAAGTTGAAATGAAAATATTTTTTATTTCTTAAAAATATGATGCAGTTTGCTTTGAGAAATAAATCTTGTTGCTAGTTTACTTAATGGATTTGAATGAATCATGCATTTAAATGAAAAGGGAACCTTGGGAGGAATCCAAGTTTAAGTTTGGTTCACATAATTCTTTTTAAAGTTCAAAATTTTTCATAAATTATTACTTAGGTTTTCTTTAACAAAGAGAATCTTTGTTCTCTTCCCCGGTTCCCTTGCGGGGCATGACATTGATGGTTACTATTATAATTGTAACAAGTTTGGACATCAAGCATATGAATGCAAATCTAAGTTGAATAGGAATCCTAACAAAGCTCACATGGAGAAACTCTATTATACTTGCAACAAGAATGGACACACCTCACAAGAATGTAGAACAAAGATGAAGCAAGTCTAGACACTGAAAGGACAGAACAAATCCAATCAACCAAGATGACAAGGTAATGCTTACACTTGGGATTATAACACATGGGTTAACTGCATAGTATGTGGAAGGTATGGACATATTGTAGCTAATTGCATGAGGAAGAGATGGGCTGGAAAATCTCAAAGATGGACAAGAACTGGTATGGCATGTTTGCATTGTCACAAAGTCAGTCACCTAAGAAAAGATTGCAGACACCGAGAACCAGAAGAACAAACATTTGAGAATGGAAATACAATTACAGATATCATGAGGATAAGAAACACTATGTGGAGAAAGGCATCAAATGAGAATGTTGAGTCAAGCAATGCAATTGGTGAAACCTCGTTCATTGGATTGGGTGCCATGGGCACCTCCACATAAGATGAAAAAGGTATGTTTGGAACTAATAATTTAGATTGATCATATTTTACATTCATTTTCTTATGTTAGTTGTGCACATACCAAATCTACATGAATTGAGATGCATTATGGTTTATAAGTTTTGAGATTTCAATGTTATATTGTCGTTATATGTTAGATCGAGTAAAAGAGTTACCCATCGGTGACTATTATGCAAGGTTAACCGAGTATCAATAATAACTGAGTGTAAAGTTATGTGTTAACTAAGCTGTTGGTATTTTGTGGTAATTACCAAGTTGACAGTTGTCACCGAGCTATAAGTAGGTCAAGCATTTATGATAAGTACTTTGAGCAGGAATTTGGAAAATTTATTAATAGATGGAGAACTTAGTTTATTTCTTCACCAAGTGATTTCGAAGAGCAAAGGACTTTTAGAGAGTGATTTAAGAGCTAAAGATTTTCAGGACCATTCAAGAGTAGATTCAATCTTTCGAGTGATCTCATCATTATTTCTGAGTAAGTATAGTTACTATCGAGATGATTCATACTACTTACCAAAACCCTAAATTAAAGAAAATGGTATCCGCATCAAAAGTAAGAAAATCTAAGTTGGTAGATGAGGGGGAAGTAAATTTGATAGTGTCTATAACCTACAAGGAACCCTGATACAAACTTCACCTTGAAGTTGCATCTAAAATTGATTCAATGGGAGATTTTCCAAGCATACCCCCTAGGGTTCTATTAGTCGAAGATGTAAGATCATACATTCACTGCAAGATTGGTGAAACAGGAGACTATCATATGTATGCAACTTATAAGAAGCTTTGCAGAGAAGATGGTCGACTGAAACTGGAATACAAACTACTGGAAGTATTAGGTTTAATGAATGCCCTAAATTTTTTGAAGGATTTTAAGACCAAATGGATTAGGGTTGGTCTTAGTCGGTTTCATGATGGAAAGTTATGGTTGGATGAGATGGTATTAATTACCAATAATATGATTCATGCGATCATTGGGTTCCCTACCATAGATAAAGTGAAGGCAATTCATAGTGCACCAAGAATAGATATCGAGAAGAACACCAGAGCTGAGTGGGACATCCGTGCATTAAAGATTCACTCAATCAAAGACCTAGAGGTAAAATTTGTAGTGCATGTCATCGGTTATAAAATATATTAGTCGAGCAGACAGAATAGTGTGCCTTGTGGAGCCATTGACATTGCATACCAGATGGTTAAGAAAGGATATCAGTTGGATCTAGCTGAGATTTTGTTGAGGCAAGTTGAAGAGAACATGAAGACAATCCAGTCAGAAAAGTCCAACACATGTAAGTTTGGATCCCTACTAGTTTGCATATTTTTATATGTGCAATGATTTTTCCCTTCTATCGGTAATATAGAGTGGTCAACCGACAAGCCAGTGATATCACAAATTTTAGATTTGATTAAGGGCTTGGGAAAAAATCTTAATAATGTTCTAGATAATTACTTTGAACAATTCAAGAGTAAAATGAATTCTCAGAGCAGAATTCCCAGTCAACTAGTAGAAGACTATGAGCAAGAGATATGTTTTCTTATGGACACTGACCACACATTAATAAAGGTTGTGGAGCCTAGGAAAAAATGGTTAGCCCCTATGGGATATGAAATAGACATTTATTTTTCTTCTAAATCAATTCATGCTTTATTGGCTACTCCCAAGGATGTAAAAGCAGAAAGGTTTGGAACATATGAAGAGGCCAAGACAAGAATAAAAAAAGTCAATAATATAACAAAAAAGTCAAGAAAAATGATGAAGACTCTTGTAGAAAAGTTTGGAGATGATACTGGATCATCTGATAGTACAATGGTTGAAGCATCAATCGAAGGTTAGTTAATGCTAACTAACAAACCACATGACAGCGAAGAAATTGAGTCAGATAAAGATGTAGACTCTACCCCGATTTCCCCTTCACCAACTCCAAAGAAGAAGTAGTTAGATTTGTAGACAAGAGAATGAAAAAGGTCTACAACTACAGCCTCACCACCACCGAAGAAAGGAGTTGTGAATTTTTCAAGACCAAAGGCAGCAGCACCGACAAAGACATAAACAAAAAGAGGTAATAAATCTACTGCTGAAGCCCCAAGGAAAAGAAGAAATTTGATTAGGGGTAAGTATGATTTAGATGATGAAGAAGATAAAAATGATCAATTTAATTTTTTTAGTAATAAGAGTAGATCAATTGATGAAGTAGCAAAAGATACAATTGAGAATGGTGAACTTAATGATCCTAAAATTAGTCAGTTTGAACTTCTGTCAACCGAGGATTAGAATAAACTTGAAGAGGAAATCATCTAGATGATGATTCAATTCAAAAGATTTCCCATCAAGTTTTCTAAATGTCTACCTAAGGCACTAGAGGAAAGACTTTCACAAAAATAGTCCTATGTCTTAGATACTAAGAAGAGAATGAGGGAACAATCCCTAGCTTTGGCAATACCTCAATTGTTTATCCCTGAAATTGAAGAACACATGAGAAAATATGCAAAGAGGTTTAGAGTAAAGAACTGAGCACTATAGATACTTGATGAAAATTTGGCAGACATAGATGAGAATAGTCAACTCATCTAGACTTCAATAGTTATAGCCCGAGAGCAAGCTAAAAAGATTGCATTAGCCAAAACTTCTCAGAAGAAGCTAAAAAAAAAAGGGTAAGGGACTTCATATTGATGATGCAGACCTAGTACTGAAACAAGATAAGATATATATATTAGATACCGAGGTACCTAATACTATAGATGCCATTGAGGAGTTGAACTTTACACGGGATGCACCAAATCAAGCTGAGATCCAAATCATAGACAACACTGCACTTGATGTACTCATTGAGGATATCACAAATAGTGATCCTGATGATAGAGATGATGATGAAGATGTGACTATTGATGCAACACAAACACAAGACAAAGGTTAACTTACTGAGCCAGAAATAACATCTTTACCAGGTGAACTTCCTATTTTGATGGAAGTGGTTGAAATAGTCTCTAAGGAGAAACCTGAAGGCTCAATCCCCAAGCAACCTATGGATACATCAGGGGATCAAGGAACCAATACACCTGCAGAGACAAATGAGCCTAAGGAAAAAGAGGTAGAAACACAGGGCCAAGATGACCCTAAGGAAACCAAAACAACCCCACCTAACACTACATCATAGGCTCCATCTTAGTCAACCAACACAAAGGTTACCAAGCAGTAGAAAAAGGAGGATAATGTGTCAACCGAGCATGAACCACATAATATTGAGGAAAAATAAATTATTCCACTTATTAAGTGCTCACCTCAAGAGCTGATGAAGAAGAAAAAGAAACATGGAAAAGGGTCGGTCACACTTGAAGAAGTCATTTTTATACCATATTGTGACTCGAGGACCCTAGACCCCGAGGAATTAAGAAAATATGGGGATCTTTGTATAATGAAAGTAGCTTAGGAGAAGTTGAGGAAGGAATGCAAGAGCAATGAAATTTTATAAAATGTAAGAGACATCTTACAACAAGTTGTACCTGAGGTAAAAATCAGTGAAGATACACCTATTATGGACTAGCTTTCTACACTTGCACAAGAAATAAATGCCCCAAATATTGAAGGAGAAAAGAGAATTGAAGAGCGGTTGGAATAAAAAATACAAGGCAAATTAGTAGAGAAAATCAGCTAGGAAGTGGCAATCAATAAGGTAAAGCTATCTGAGGTAATAACCAACATTCAATCTATTACTCAGATAATTATTCAAATGTTAGTAAAGCTTTTCACTATGGAGAAATTCACTGCTGAGATTAGTGAGAAGATAAAATAGCTGGATACCGAAATCCAAGCCAATGCACAAGCAACCTTAATCGAGCCAAATGCTTTTTATAAGAACATACTCAAAGTTCAATAACTTAGGTGGTTAAGAGATGATTTGAGGAAGCGGGAGAATAGGATAAGTGACCAAGTCACTGAGCTACAAACAGAGCTACTTCCCCACCTTAAAATTTTTGAGAAGCATATAGTCAAAGCACAAACTTTAGTTGTAACACCAGAAATTTCTGTGTTTGAAAATATCTTTGACATGCATGCACAAGTCGGTCTTGAGCACATTGCTCTAACCAACTTGAAAGAGGAATGGGCGAACCTCTTAGATTCTTTGAAGAAAACCCACCAACACATATTTGATAAACTCTAAGTACACATTTTTTTAAGTTTAGCATTATTATCAAAAAGGGGGAAAACATAATGTATATGCCAAATTGTGTAATTATATGATGTGTACTACACACATACCGAAAGCATGCACCGAGGGGGAGAAAATTTTTGCTAGAAAAGTTATTTATGTATATATGGAGTAGTTAGAACATTTTTTGAGATATCAGGTCTATATACATTATAGATTTTGATACTAATGCCAAAGGGGGAGATTGTTATCTCTATTTGGGCATTAAGTATTGTCATTAGTATCAAAGAAGATCAGTCGCTTACCTATGCTAGTCAGCCGGTAAAAGGCAGTACTACAAGCTACTTATGCTAGTTGGTTAACTATATAAGCCTTCATACCGAGTAGTCACAAGGCAGTACCAAGAACTAAAAGGAAATAGTTTTAACCGAGCACAAGAGTAGTATTACCGAGCACCAGTGTAGTTACCGAATCGTATTGATAGTGTTTACCGAGAAATATAGGAAATGGCATAGTAATTAATTTTGGCACATTTATCAATGCAAATGGTTACAACATAATCACAAAATGTTTTACCAAGATCGAGGATCATTTATTGTAGATGTAATCATTAAATGTGATGATCATCTCTATGTAATTGTTAGATCTAGGTTACTTTTGTATACCATAGATCTTAGGTTATTCTCCTAAGATGATGTAAACCTAATTAGGTCATGAAGGTTAGACAGTGATGGAAATCATAGCAGTATGCTATATATTTGTATTTCATGACATTTTGACATAAGTTTTGACATATCAATGTGAAGGACAAGAAGGAGATCTTGAAGTATGTAGGCATATTCAAGACATCAATTTTCAAACAAGGTTGAGCAGCATTTAGAGATATTCAGTTTAATCAAAATCAGTCAAGGCTACCAAGTAGTACAGAGGAATAATATCTACACATTAAGGTGATATATATATATATATATATATATATATATATATATATATATATGTATATATATATACATATATATATATATATATATATACATATATACATATATATATATATATATACATATATACATATATATATATATATATACATACATATATATATATATACATATATATATATATACATATATATATATATACATATATATATATATACATATATATATATATATATATATATATATATATATATGTATGTATATATATATATATATATATATATTGATATATATATATTGATATTTCATAGATCTATTTGAGACAAGCATAAGTTGTCAATTACAAATACTTGTCTATTATTCTCTAATCATTGTAATAGAGTTATCAAAATCTCTTAACAGAGTAGACCTAGCAATCTTGTTATAAATATTTTAACCGAGTACACACTCAAGTAGTGTTTTTGAAATCCTTTAACTAGGTAGATCTAGTCGATCTTATTGTTACTCCTAACAGGTTAAGATCATCAGAAGTGATCACAACTTGTAGCCTTAACCAACATACTTTATTATATGCAATAGTGAAGAATTTGTGGGTGTCATCCCCACTGTAGTTTTTACCTTCTCATAAGGGCTTCTGCATAACCAAAATACTTGTGTTATGTGATTGAATTGTTGTTTATTTTCATGTAATTTACATTTACAAGATAATTGAATGAATGATGTGTACAATGGATTCATTTGGATAGATTAGTTCACTATTGTTTGTTGATTAAGTTTGAAGTTAAAAAGTTTTGAGGGCACGGATTCACCCCTCCCCTCTTAGTACCTTATCTCTCCATTCCAATAGCACAATTATTTCAATCCACTTGTTAAAACATTAAGAATGATTTAGACAACCTTGATCTTTTCATTAAGGAGTTGAGGAAATATTTGGAGAGAGGAAGAGCATTGTATAGCTAGTGTGCCTTGTCACACAATCATATCTCAGATATTTCAGAGAAGATGAAGAATAAAGAAGTAGAACTACAAGTCATAGTGAATGAGCTATAGAATCCTAGCATGAATATCAGTGATACTGAGAAGAAAGTTAGCAAAATACATGATGAGATAAGACTATTAGAAAATGAAAAGGAAAAGAATTCGAAAAGGTTTGCATTACTTAGAGAACACTTAACTTTGAATATTAGCAATGTGTAGAATCAACTAGAAGAATATCTTTCCTCAAAGACATCATATGGTAAATTTGCCTATCCAAATCTTAGAGAAGTTGATATAGCATCCTATGGGCTATGTGCATTACTTAGTGTATCAAATTCTGTTAAGGCTACATGGGACAAAGAAATTGAAAACTTGAAGGAAAACTTTACAAATTGCATCTCAAGTCTTCCAGCATTAAAAAATTAAAGACAAGAAGGTATATCATAAATTTTGACCTATATATATACATATTTTGTCACCTTTTTTATTGTTGTCAAAGGGGGAGTAATATAGTATGAGAAAATTTCTTGTATGTATAAGGTATAAATATATCTGGAGTAGTATGTAGTATAATCAAAGGGGGAGTATCCCTATGGTAGAATAAGTGGGCATGTATGATCCATAGACTTTTTCAAATCTTGTAATGGCCATGTAACTCAATGTTGCAGAATGTTTCAAGTTGTTTTTTTTTAAATTTTGTTGTAAGTTTTTGGGAATTACACAATTTTCCCCAATGACAAAGGGGGATATTTTTGGAAATTTGGCTGATTAGGATATTGTGGTGTTGTCATTATGGAAACATATATTCAATGTTAGGACAGCATGATCTAAGGAGGAAGTTTTGGTTGAAAACTTAAGAAAATTGTCTAAGTATAACAGAATTAATTTATCTACACATAGACTATTTTGATCAGCGAAGTTCACAAAATTATTTTCAGTGCATGTGCACTTAAAAAATATTATGTAAGGTATATTACAGCTACTTCTAAGAGTGCAATACTGTATGACATGTACAGATAGAGATATTAATGTTTTACAGAAATAGTGTTGAGCCGACCAGAATGTGGCAGCGACTAGTAAGTGATTATTTTGAGTTAAGGGATTATTTTGTTTATCAAATTAATGACTTAAATAATTAGGGACAACATACTAGATGTTAACCCTAAGGCAACAAGAGTTAATATTATATTTTGGTATCATGGAAGCCGACTCGTAAGCTATAATTGAGATAGTTGATATAAAGGAAAGTTTTATGAAATGCAAAGATATATGTGATTCTTATGTGAAGATTTTGTATTGTTGTATTATGTGAAATATAATATAAGATCAGATCAGTATGAACTGATTACAAGTTTTGTGAAGAGCCTACAAGCTAGATTAGAATATTGAAGATATTCAGCAGTAGTGAAAGGTTTTTGTATTCTATCTTTTGTACTAAAGATTATCATTGTATATTGCATGTTTGGGAAGTGGTCTCATCTTTCATACCTTCATGTTTTGTAATAAAAACTCCTAATAGGGTTGAGGCTTCTAATAAGGCCTAAGTCCTCTAACAAAGATTGGGATACTATACATATGTAATAGACTCCTAAGAGGGTCAATATCTTTAACCAAATACTTTTGATTAGTGGATCATTTGTGGGTATCATCCCCACCGGGGTTTTCCCTTGGCCAAGGTTTCCTCCAGAACAATCATGGTGTTATGAGTTCCTTTATTTTATGCTTGTGTTTATTGTTTGGTTTATTTAGTTTAGTTTCATATTCAAGTTACAAGTTAATTACATATATCCATAAGTGGGAAAAAAAGTTGTTGAAATACTAATTCACTCCCCCGCCCTCCTCAGTATTTCCTATTTCTAACATCCTTCTATAGGTTTCATCATATGACAAAATGTACCCTTGCCATATTATCACATGTCATTGAGAGTTTCATCACACCCAGTGTTTGATTTTATCATACGATCTTGTATTTGACTTGTTATCATACTTGAATCTAGAATTCTCAACATCCATTTAAGTTTGGTTTTCTCATAGGCTCTCTGTCATTTGGGTCAGATCTGCACATTCACAACTATTTTTCTTAAACTGATTGATCATTTGGTTTTTTGGTCTATCTTAGCTCTAGTTGGGAAATCCATAAAATTCTCTATCTCTTGTCTCATAAATATATTATAAAATTCAAACTTTTCTGAAAGTATCACTCAATAGGCATCCAGGCCTCATTCTTGGTACCTTGTACTCATTTTTTCTAGCTACATCAACTTGGTTGCAAGTATCACCCAGTAGATGTTCAAGCCTCATTCTCCATACCTTGCACCTTTTTTTAGGTACCTTTGATATCTACTACCTATTCTTGAGACAAATCTAGCATTACTTGGATCTTTCTACACTATCTTAGTAACCTTTTTACTATCAAATCTTCAATATTAAATTTTCTATGCTAGTTATAACATTTAGTCATTACCAAAAGGCTATAGCTAACTCAAAAGGAAATGTTATTGATGATATCCTTGTACCTTTCACTTATGGGGAACTTCTACATCAAATCCTTATTGAGACTAATATTTATCAATCAATTAATGATTTTAAGGATCTAAAACTCTACATCAATTACTATGATCAAACCAACATGTCAACATACAATTGTCACAATTATAATAAGCATGATTTGGAGTCTTCTTTGGATGGAGAACTAACAGAAGATGAAATTAGAAAATTTCAAAAAGATAAGAACCTCCATAAGGTGATCCAAGCCATCATGAATAAGGACAAAGATAGATACTTTTTGCATCTTTCTTCTATGGGTGTAAATCTTCCTCCCCACTTTGACATGGAACACTTGATAGACAAAGAGGAGGCATCTCCTATTATAATCCTCAACAAAAAACTCCAAGACTTGCACTATTAAATATAACAACTTATAAAGGATGAGGACCAATCATCCAACAAGTATTCACTTGAAGCTATATGTTCATTCCCCTTCGACAAAGGCCTCTATATGCCACCCTTCCCACCCAAGGTGGAAATTCCTAAATATGAAAAATATGATGGAAGTGGAGATCCATAGGATCATGTGAGATAATTTTGTGCACTTATCATGGAGTTCATGCATGAAAAGAGCTATCTCATGAGACTCTTTCCTCAAAGTCTTGGTGGCCAGGCTATTAGTTGGGTCACCTCTCTTTCCCCTAGCATTAAAACCTTTAACAAGCTAGTTCATAAGCTCATCTAGTAGTAATGTAACAACAACTCCCACCCTATTACCATGTTGTACTTATGCAAAAAAAAGAGACATGTTGGAGAGCCCTTTGTTACCTTCCTTCATAGGTGGTGGAGGATGTTTTCTAGATATCCTCGTCAAATTCCCAAGACCAAAAAAATTGATGTATTTATAGACACCCTAGTCCCAAAAATGAACTATGCTTTATAAATGCAAACTCGTACCTCTTTTGACAAATTGGTTGAAGCTTTTATTCATATAGAAGACATCCTTGTTTAGAAGGGATAAATCACCCTGTAGGATAAAGACCATAAATATTCCTCTAACAATCATCACAAAAAGGATAAGAATAAATTTTGGACTAAGACTAAGGATATTGTCAATGACAGAATTGTGGGTGCAACTTCCACATCTACTTCTAGAAAACCTAAAGAACAAGCATTTATCTCTCTATTGGTATTTAGGCAACAAAGGCTAATAAGAGTACTCAATCAAGCTCTAAACCTAGGGGTAGCATAAATAGACCTTGGATTCCTAGGCCTAAGAGAGACTTCAGTCCACTTGGAGAGTCTCTTGAGAACACTCTAAAAATACTTTTGGCTAATAAGATAATCACATTGCCAGACAACTCAAAGCCCTATGATCCTAAAATTAAGCCTAAGTGGTGGAACAATAACCACTATTACGAATACCATAGCAACAAAGTCCACAAGACTAATGGCTACATGAAACTCAAGAATTTAATCTAGGATTTGATTGAAAATGAGACCATTATGATTGGTCCTCCTCAAATGAAAACTAATCATGTGAGGCCCTACACCGAGCTCGACATAGATTTTCATTTATCTTCATGATAGACCTAGTATTTGGTACTCTATTTTGATGCATTGTGGATTTATACTCTATATGATAGGAATTTGACCACATTGGATTGTGGTGCACCTTATTTTATGATACTTTATGTACTCATGATGATGACTTTATGATACATTTAGGATTGCATTATGGTTAACTGAATTAAATAAATATTATAATGATGCATTAATTTATATTCTCTATGTGGATTGGTTAGGAAAATGGAAATTTAATTCAAATTATAATGAGATGTGATCTTATTGTAAATTAAATGTTAGGTGCTTAAATTTTATTTATATGTGCATATAATTTCATGTGGGAAATGTGTGGCAAGTTGCTAAATTATTCTAGTTTGTTGAATTGTGAATTGAAGATGTAAAGTAATTCATAAATGCATGAATGATTTTTATTTTCATATAATTTTATGCATATAATTTCTTGGACTATTGATATTCAAATTGAGATGTGCAAGAAAATGACCATGGAAATTATTCAAAGAACTAGAGCCAAACCTATGTACAATAGTGAAACCAAGGTTTGCCTATATGGAAAGACAAAACCTCATATGTTATGTTTTTTTATTTGTAAAAGTGAATGCTTGTATGTTTTTTCCAAATTGTAATTGGTATTTTTGTAATTATGGAAATACCTAAATGGACATGACATGTGTATTTTAGTGTTGTGCATTTTTGTGGTGTCACTTCACACTTGTATTGTGTATAGGTGGCAATGACATGTCCATTTGAGGATGATTGTGTAGAAACCAAACCTAGGATAGTACCTTCGAGGACCCGCATGTGAACCACTTGGTTAGAAAGCCACAGGTATGGTCAAATCATGATGAGCCCATAGGTAAACTCTAGGTGATTTTTTGGAGGGTTAAATTAGCCCCTAGGGATAAATTAGGACCTTCTTTAGCAATCCCACTTGATATACATGGGTTGGGAGTTATATTTTGGTTAAGTATTTTCTCATACTCCATTTATGACCCTTCTTAAATGTCACTTTTGGGAAGTGACGAATTTTGGGTTGTGGGAAGAGGTCAAGCCCATCCCCCTTCCCTACTTTTGGTCTTCATCTCATTTATGATGGAAGACAAGAAAGGAGAAGAGGACTTGTTGGACCATTCCTCCTTAATGAGAGTTGGTTGGGAAGTAGGTTAAGGGGTTCCTTTTAGAGGGGATTTGGAGAACATTTTGGGTTTTTCACCCACTCTTCAATTTTGGAAAAAGCTAAAGTGTTAGAGAGGGATTGAGAAAAAGGAGAAGAATTTAGGACTTGGGAGCCCTTCATCAATTTTCATTTTTCCGTCACTTGAGTAGAGGTTGGTTGCAATATGCTCTATGTTTTTTTTTTATGTTTCCTTTTTTAGTATGAATTATTAAAGATGATTGTGCTTGTATCTTAATGTTGTTGTGTATTCTTCCATGTTGTTGCATTGATTTACATGCTTGATTTTTTATGAGAGTGCAAGGCCAAACTCACCCTTGGGAGGGAAGAGTAGCCTTGGGGTGAAGGGATTTAGAACATCTTAGTGAGTGAAGAGTCTTTCCTCATGGAGGAGAGAGATAAGGTAGGGATTGTGGGATCCTTGTTTCCATTGTGTATTTGGGGGTCATAAGGGAGATTTGGCAAGTAACCATGGGGGCCATAAGGTATGTGGGGTTTGAATTGTAGAGAAGGAAGTGGTGTGTATGCCTTGTGAAGGCATTTGCACATTATTATTATGGAATTCTTCTCCTAAGTAGTTGGTCCACCTTCACCCTATTATTTGGGTCATTTAGTGGCCATGTGTGTAAGCCTTGGGTTGGGAGTTCTTGTTGTTTGTATATGTTTATGGCTTGTGTGTAACCCATTTGGTGCCTAGTTCTCCTAGCTTGGGGTGGCCTTGTAAAGGCCTAGGTTGGGAGGTGACCCTACATGGTTTTCTTTTTGTGTATTATTGCAGATCTGTAATGTTGTGCAAGCATGGGAAGGTGTGAAAAAGAATGGAGTGCAATATTCCTATTGTTAATATAAGACCTTAGTATTCTAGTATTTGGTTAAGTTTTATAAAGTTGTAAACAACATAAATTTCCTTGTACGTGTAGTTCTTATTTTCTAAAAGTTGAAATGGACAAGTAAGAGGAATGTGTTTGTGAAATTGTTGTATTTCATGTAATATGTCTTTGAGTAATTTAATAAATAGTGCAACTCAAAAAAGGAATCAGATTTAGCAATTTTCCAATCTCTATGAGTAAGATAAGATGGAAAAATAGAAATGAAGGAAACGAAAAGGAGATTAGTAGGGTTAGAAAATCTGAAGTTTATTAGCTTATTCAACTTATGTTGAGAAAGAATAAAGTAGAAAAAAAAATTCAATGCAAAAGAAATTTTGGTTAAGCTTAGAAATATAAGTTCTTATTTCAGTTTTAAACTTATTTTATTCTTAAGTACTTAGTTGCAAATTTATTTTATAGAACATTTTACTGTGCAAGTATCTATATTGGTATGAAGAATTTTATTCTATGAAATTAGACATTTCCATGTATACCATTCCATAATGCGAGAGGATGTAAAAATATATTGTAGAAGAACTTCTAAATTTCCATGATGCAAATCAATGCATATATATATATATATATATATATATATATATATATATATATATATATATATATATATATATACACGTATATATAAATATATATATACATTTTGTATATGAACATATATAAATCTTTTTTATAAAAAAATAGCATGTATACATATATATATATATATATATATATATTACCATACACACACACACATGAATGTATATATATATATATATATATATATATATATATATATATATATATATATATATATATATATATATATATATATATATATATATATATATATATATATATATATATATATATATATATATACACAAAAATATGTCATCATACAATTCTTGGAAGGGGGAGGGGGGTTCAACCCACAGGAGCTGACTCATTCCCGTGGCATGCCATGACAGTCAGTGGCTATGCCACTGTTGTGGCATGCCTCCATAGTCATTGGCGAAGCCACTACTATGGCATGTTGCCACATTTAGTGGTGTGCTGTCATGGATCAAAGGCACCATGACCGCCATTTGGTTGTTTTCAAAAAAATAAATTATTGTTGCCTTCCGTGCAATGGCAAAAAAAAAAGGGGTATGAAATCCCTCTCCAAGCCTCCATTTAACCTACAAATAGACCAAAGAGAAACATGAGACTAGAACAATAGCAAAGGAAAACAAATGTAAAATGGTTATTCTAAAAATATGTCCAAGCCCTAATCTGCGTTAGAATTAGGTACAGTTAATTATTTGAGAGAGGAAGTGAGGGGGAAAAGTCAAATAGAGAGTAAGATGAGAATTTCAAAATTAACTCGTAAGGCTTTGAAGAATGCCCTAATTAGGGTTGATCCAAAAAAAAGAATTTAGTAATGGGGTTTAAATTTGTGCTTTATTTAATTCTTTTAAATTGTCATAAGGACTTATTGAAGCATATAATAGGTTGTATTTTATTATTGCTTTTAAGTTGACATAGTCTTATTTTATGAAGTAATTGATTTATTTGACATAGTCTTATTTTACGAAGTAATTGATTTATTTTAAATTGTTGATTATTTTAAATATAGTATGTATTTATTATTAATTGGAGATTTAAATTTCGTTGAAACATTTAGAATTAATTATGGAAGTTAATTTATTTGCCAAATTTGGTTATTATAAAGTACTTAGTTAATTAACAAATTGATGGAATTCAAGCTTTTGGGGTAAATTAACTTAATGTAAAAATGTAAGATTTAATGTATTAATAATGCTAGATCATTAATAATCTAATAGGATAATTTATTATTGTTTAATTGAAATTTATGTATCAGGTTTTAAAAGGGTTATGGTTGAAGCATAATCTCTTAAATAATACGTTGATTTGTAACATAACATATAGTGAGTATTAACATATGATTAAGTGAATATGAATTATTATTATTTTGAATGTGGCATTAATATTAAGGTATATTTCTAGAAATAACATAGTGTATAAATAATGTTATAATATGATTAAATTTAATAAGGGTAGTAAAAGATTTTAATATAAAGTTAAATAATAACATGTTATGAAAATAATTAAATTATAGTTATAGTTAAAATTTAACTAACATGTACTAAAATATCTCTGATAAGGTTTAAATCACATTTAATAATGACTTATTATAATAGTGGAGTCTTCCAATTTACAAGGGGACATTAAAATGTGATATTTGATATTATTATTTTTCTAAATGTAGTGTACAATTAATGAAGTTTTATAATATTTTAAGGTTCTAACATAAATAATTAAATTAATAATGCAATCCTAAGGGTAGTATTGAATTTTATCAACAAGGGGTTAACTCAAGGATATTAATTAATTTCATGAACGTTAATGATCTTTATTAAACCTTTTATTAAAAGTAGCTAATTGGAATTATTTATTTGAACTTAGCTAAGGGCGGTCACCCCAGTTGAACCATGATGACACAACCCTGTCAAGGGATGTTGACAAGACAACCTTGGAAGGAAATTCTCCACATAATCATCACTTGTCATGACCTCCCCTCGACTTTCCTTAACCCTACCTGGTTTTTGATTTGAGATTTGATTAATCTAACAATGTTGCAACAAATTAGTAAACTTAACATGTTTTTTTTAAAATCCAATGATCACTTGGGGGCTTACAATTTTCTCAATAGGAGTTACACAAGGTATGCAAGTATAATTTAACAACTCAAATTTAAAGAGTCAATGTGTATTGATACATAGATATATACAATTTCTTAAGATGATCATATAAACTAAAATAAAGATTTGTACCTAGATAAATAACTTAAGAGGGATATGAATAGATGGTATTTAGTGTTAATGGAATCCAATCCTTGTTTGTTTTAATAAAAAAAAGTGAGCACAAAACAAGTGGACTAAATTAAAGAGGGAACCAACTTCATTGGTGGAGTAAAGTTGTCCACTTAGTCCTATCTATAAGGATGAAAGTTATTATTCAAGGGAAATCTTGAAATGAGGGCATCATGTTATTGATCTTACTAAATCAAGTATTATTAGAACCTTTGTATCAATAATAGGATTTACTTGAAGGTAGATGTATTTAAAGTAAAATAATTAAAAGGATGTTGAACTAATAATTCTTGTTGACCCCGATAGTAAGTAACATTAAGATGTAAGGAGACGTGGTCATTTAATAAGTACACATGAAGGAATGGTTAGTTATAGAGGGAATTTCCTAATGCTTAAATGATGATAAATCACAAGATTTGAACATTCACAACATTGGAACCACATACCCATGTCGTGTTTACAACTTAAAATCTTATTATTCATGAAGGAAATATTGTATTAAATAGTGCAAGCAACTAAAATGACTTGTAAGATATACTCATCACTAGATATGGTATAGAACCAATAAGAACCTTATATTTTTGGAGATCTATGGTGCATGAATTTTCTCATATTTTCCTTTCAACATAGATAAGAGATTCTATGTTGAACACATGAAATAACAAAGAAGGCTACTTTATGACTAAAATTGTAATAATTTACTTGGACAATAAAATTGATCAACACTTAAGGACCCTAATTTTGAATAAGAAAAGAATACTAATTTAGATAAATTAATGGGAATTATACTACTTAGGAATTCCTTCAGACTACATGAATAAATACTTAAGAGGACTTTTAAGAATATAGTATCAAATTACCAACCAATCTCATTTCTTAATGATTATAATACAATAGTGAAATGAATCCAATGCATGTGCAAATAGAAGTCCTTTGGTAACTAAATGTGAAGATCCTTATCGAGATACATTGATAAGACAATACAAGGTTTGAGGTAGAAGTGTAATCTATAAGTCTTTTGTGTCCTAGTACATTGTAGTGTATTTATTAAAAAAAAATTAAATTTTTTTTTAAAAAGGGGTAGATGTTAGCTATGCAATGATGACCTTGTTTGAAGTGTTTTGATGTGAGTGTTCCAAGGCTTGCTTGCACATCTACCAAGAGACCTAGCTTGTCTCTTCTAGGATCCTAATCTTCTCTAGGATCTTCCAAAGGATTAGATGATTAACTAGGGCCTTCTCAAGCTCCTCTCCAAGAGCCAATCAACTTGTGCTTCACCTTGAAGGACTAATGCAATGTAGATACTTCACTTCTTCTCCTACACGTAGAAGGGTCTAAGTGCCATCTCTTCACAAACTTCAAATTTTATTGTAGGGATGTCCATCATCTTGAAAACATTCATATCTTTTCCATTTTGATCCATTTAGAAGGATCTTCAAGCCAATCCTTATCAGATTCAAAACTTCACCTTGTGGAGGCCTAATTAGGCCTATTTTCTTGTAGGCTTTTGCAGAGTCCTTTTGTCACTTCTTGACCAAACTTCCCAAAAAAATTAGGGATTTGGATACCCTTTTCGATTTTACAAAGGATTTTGCAAGTCTTTTTCTCCTAGGTCATTCGTACATAGGATTCCTATATCCTAGGCCTAATAGGGCTAAAAGACCTATTAACTAGGACTTGACTGAATACTTGCCAAGAACTCACTCTAATGGATTGGTATGATCAAAATCCTCATAGAATGTTATGATATGACAAAATCCTACCTGGAACTATACTTGTGTCATACCGTACTTCAATACCCTGCAAGAAATCTTCAATACTTCTATTCTAAACCTCTAACTGGGAGTTGTCTTCTTGCCTAGGGCTTAGTAGTAAAAATAGCTATCCATCTAATCATGACCTCTAATACTAGATATATATAGAATAATGACTCCCCTAAAATATCCATCCACCCTTAGGAGATTCCCATGGTTAGATTTCATGGGGGAGCCATGAAATAATTGATTGGTCAAGACAGGACCAGGAAGTCTACTAAACCAAAAACAATTTAAATAAGACCTTAAAAAATCTCAAAACAACTTGAATACTGAATGAAAAACTCTTAAAACTATCTAGAGAACACTATGAAATCACTAAATTGAGACTTTCAATCCATTACATGTCACTATCACATCAAATAGCTCGGGTTTCTTCACAAATAGAATTGTAGAGCTCTATTCAATATTCACAAACTATTACAATGCATGAATGATCTCAAGATTTGAGCCTTCCTTAACATTAGATGACATTTCCATGTTTTTAGGGCCTGTTGGTCATTCTCCCACTTCCTATCTTCTAGGGGATCCAAGGTAACTGAGTTGCATGTAACATTTGCCATTATTGCAAATGTTGTCATGACAACTTCTAACAACTTTTTGGCATCTTTGATTTATGCCTTCATCCTATTTCGTAGGACCTCTATCTCCTATATATCAAGGATCCAACATCATAAATGGCCTCAAGGAATCTCCCTAACCTCAATCATGTGTTTAAGACACATTGAAGACTCTAACTCACACTTTAAGCTCTTAACACTAGAATTTAAAAACTACTAACAATGGCTAATTTGGTGACCTTAGTCCTAATGACTAACTCACCTAGCCCACAATAGCAATGACCTTCTAAGGTCTCAAAACTTAACACACAACTCAACTATCAATCTAACTTGGTCAATGTCAAATACAAGACAAAACATCTAAACCATGGAGGTTAGCCTAGGTGTGCTCCTGCACCATGTTTCAAAAAAAATTGAAATGAAGTAATGAAAATATGGATAATCTATGATAAATTTAGTGACTACAATGAAACTAATGGGAATAGTATACATTAAATCAGACATAAATAATTTGATTATACTATATTGTGATAATTGTTAGTGCATAATTATTGGAGCCTAGTTAATGTGATTATAAATGGAAGAATTAAAATTTTCTAAGGGAATTTTACTTATGGTTAAAGTTAGCTGAAAATTATTTTACAAAATCTTCATGAGAAATGATCCAGCTCTAAGATATAAAGATGCAAAACTATTGATACTCCTACAATTTATTTAATTTTCATTAGTTATGATGAATTCATAATGATTTTCAAAGTCATTCAGTAATAAAGGAAAATCAAGTAGATAAGAGCATCAAGATATTCAGTAAAAGGAAATAAAGGAAAGACAGTTTTTGGTAAAGATAGAGGAAGTTTAGTCACTGAGCAAGGAAGAACTGAGAACGGAGCATTGAGTTGTACCAAGCTACAATACCCACCGAACTAAGAGATGATACTATTACTGAGCAATAGAAAAATGTATTACCAAGCATGATAGGCCGAAACAAGGAGAATCTACAAATACATTGAATCTAGACACCAAGTAGAAAATGGTTTACAAATCTTGAGGATATTTTATGACAGAGTGTTGGATATTCAAACATGATGATTATGTTTGATTACAAGGTGAGATCCACCAATGAGAATTAAATGTGATATATGCATTGGAGGAGTAACCAATGCTAGCACAACTTAAGGAGATGATTCTAGAACATTTCCATCACTTCTAGAATAAAGTATAAATGGATCAGAATATGGAGATCACTGTAAGAAAGATATGAGAGGTTACATGTGCAAAGGAGAAATTATAGAAAGAAGGTGATGAGCAGAGAAGTCACTGAATGACAGAACAGTAAAGAGGAGAGTGTGAATCTGATTCAGAGTTGAATCTACAAAGTATAGATTTGGTATTGTGAGTAAAGCACAATATGAGGTAATCAATTAATGAGCACATTGAGTCTGATAAGCATATGATTGATGCAAGTATTACACACATATTTGTTACTAATTAAGTTTGTAATCAGAATTGTAAAGTATCTTAATCAAGAAGATCCTAATAGATCTTACATTGTAGATCCTTTAACAAGGAACAATTCTTATATTAGATTATAAAATCATTTAACAAGGTATACTTAACTAGTCTTTAGACTCTTAACAGGGTAAGCTATCATAAATAGCTAATAGTGTAGCTCTAACTGAGAAAAAATTTTACTGCAGTAGTGAAGATTTGTGGGTGTCATCCCCACCACATTTTTTATCCTATAAAAAAGATTTCTATTATACCAAAATGAATGTGTTATGAGTTATGTTTATTGTTAATTCTCTATATGTTTTATGAGATGCATGCAAAGTTGTGAATTCAATAAATGGCTAAAAAGGATAGTTAAAATTGTTTTTCAATACTAATTCACCCCTCCCCTCTCAGTACTCACATTTCCATACTTAGTCAAACAATTGGTATCAGAGTTGAGTCTCTTATTTAGAAGTTTAACCACTTGAGAGGAAAGATCTAAAGAGATGGATAGTTATAGGTATGAAAGGGAAATTGATAGCATGGACATGGAACTGAGGATGGCTAATGAATAGATTGATGAATTAAGGAGAAAACTAAAGCATTCACTCTACAAGAGAAATGGGCTAGAATAACAATTAAAGGACACCCAAGATCAGGTCGAAGAAATTGAAGAACAAACAGAGGGAAGTATGTCTGATGAATCTAAAGCTATAATATTAGAATTGACTAAAAAGAACAAAAACCTAAGTGATCAGGTGAAAGCACTGAAAAGAGAACAAGAAGCTCAATCATTAAGGATGTGTGAAGTCCTAGAACAAAAGGGAAAAGTTAAAGATGATAAGAGAAAGGTGGAAGATGAGAGAAGACAAATGAATACAAGGCTGAATGAGAAAGATGGGTAAATACTAAGGTTGACACAAATTCATTACAACTTGACAAACTAACTAATCAGTGCAAATCAGGAAGTTGCAAGGAAAGTTGGAGAGATTGTTGAACTAAGATTTGAGAATGAACATTTGAGGAATGTACTGAAATCTAAAAAATATGCTAATGAATTCTTCAAAATAAATGAATAATCACTAAAGATAGTGGATGAATAGCTAAGAGGTCAGAGACAACTGAGAGATACTTCTGGACTTGGATACAATGCAAACAATATTACCGAGAAGGGTGATTCTTCTAAATAAGAAGCCAACCGAGATAATGTTTCTACCCGACCAAAGACAAATAAACCTACTTGATATCATTGTGGGAAACCCGGTCATATAGCTAATGTCTGTAGGAGTAAAAGAGGTAATCCACCAAGCATTCCTAAGTTTAATGGTTATTATTACAATTGCAATAAGTATGGTCATAAATCATTTAAGTGTAGGTCAAGGGTTTCTAACAGTTCAAGGAAGCCAAGATTCAATGGCTATTGCAATAACTACAAAAAATATGGTCACAAATATGAAGAATGTAGGTCACAAAGAAAGAATGTGAAATGGATCCCTAACAAACAAAATGCTACAAAAAACTAACAAGGATCAACTATACCATGCGACTATAATACAAGACTTACTTGTACTGCATGTGGGAGATTTGATCACATAGCTACAAATTTATTTTGGATGCATTGTATGAACAATAGAAGGTCATAGAAAAATTCTAGAATAGCTTTCTTTCATTGTCATAAGGTTGGTCACCTACCCAAAGATTGCAGGTACCAAGGCAAAGCCCCAATCGAGGAACAACCTAATGAAAATTCTCAAGTTAACATTGATGAGATAAAAGATCAGATGAATAGGACATGGAGAAGGAAGTCTCAAGATAATGGAAATGAACTTGGAATAACCGATGGCACCACATCCACTAGATTGGGTGCACCTATCTTCACTTAGTTAGTCAAAGGTATGTGTAGGAGTTGATAACCTAGATTCTATCTTCAATCGGTTCCTATAATTTGAGAAAAGATCCATATTAGCATATTAAGATATATTTGGATATATGTTGTGAAGTTGACATTTCAAATTTTGATTGGTAAAGAATTATAAGTTATTTTGTTCCATTCAATGAAAGAAAGTGTATGTGGTAATCAGTGAAAAGGGTGTCAGTAAGAAGCATTTAATGTAAGTATTATAGATGTTGGAAACCCTATTCGAAGAAAAACTATAAATAGAGGTCATGCTATTTCATTCTCACCTTACAATTTTGTGAGAATTTGAAGCACTTAGCAGACAAGAGACTATCGAGAGAATTCAAGTAATTACAAGCATTGTCAAACATATTCAAGTTATTTCTAGTATTTTTTGAGTTGTGTTATAAAAATTGAGTTTTTATTCAAGTGAAACCCTATCAGTTAAAGATCATTTTTGAGAATATAATGGCACCCAAAGTTCAAAAGCCCATTGTTATGGAGAAGATTGATCCTGTCAATCCAATATATAAGTTGTCACCTATTGTTGCTACTGAAGTTGATAAATTTGGTGCCCTATCTTTGATACCATAGAGATTCATTCTTATTGAAGATGTTTGCTCCTTCATACACAAAAAGATTGAAGACATCTTCCAAGCATAAATTGATACATCTTACAGGAATCTGTGTGTTACTAGAAAATTGAAAGATGATCACACACATCTAGACACCATTAAGGGTTGGGTCCATGCTATGTATGTATCAATAGTACTCAAATAGGAATGGATGAGAATGGTTCTAAGCTAAGTACATGATCAAATCATGTGACTCGGTGCACTGATGAAGATCACCAAGGATGTACTTCACATTGTAAATGGATATCTGATCAGTGATAGACTATGGGCATACAAACAAATTGATGCAAGAGCATCCTAGGATTCCTAACAATCTTGTATCAACCAAAAATATGTTTTTCTTTGAAGGTAGATTGTTAGTTTTGATCTTGGTTTAATGGATTTCTTTCTCGGTTTGGGAGACTGGTTGCTCAATTTATGTGGTTACCAGGGTGCTTGGTCTCCGAAGAACACTCAGTGACTGAAGGCATCGGTTCACTAGCACTCAGTGATAACTGTGTTGTTCGATCATGCTTGGCATGGTTGGTTGACTGGTGCTTGCTTATTTCTTCTATTTCTTGGTGTTCTTTCTTACTGACTGGATTGTTTGGATAGATCAGCTTGGCCAACTGGTGCATTTAATTTGGGTCGCACTCCTTGAGTTATGGATTGATCATTGGACATGTGGGGACCTAGATCTGAAATGTTGCATTCTTCTATGCGAATTTGGTGATTGTTGGGGCCATCTTTGAGAGTTTATTTATTTTGTAAGGCTATGTGAGAGTCAACTGATGTTTTAGCATTTAATATTAGTTTGTAAGGGCTTATTGTTTCATCAGCTGACTTGTGGCTGGGAATCAATATTTATAAGTTGCTTGGGTAGTTGTTTAGGGATGATCATTGTTGGAAGAAGGTTAGTAGCCTGCGAGCTTAGGAAAAGGAAGATTCCTTGGAAGTTTGAGTACAAGTTTAGATCTTTCCTAGGTGCCTACCAGTGTGTTGTGTGTTATAGACCTAGCCTAGCTAAATGCTAATGTTGGGGAAAATATTTAGATCCTATGAGATCTTGTAGACTATTACTTGCTTTGTATCTGGCTATAATCGAGAAGGCCTTAAAACCCAACACATTGCATGTAATCGGTAATTTAACAAATAAATACTTCTATTTGATATCAGATCTATTGTTTTTATTGTGTATTTCCAATGTATATTGGTTTGGCTGCAAGGTCAGTCAATCCTTAATTGGATCCACCAGCCTTGACTGCATCAGGTGGTATCAGAGAAAAGTTTGTTCCTATTTGAGCAAAGTCTGTTCATGTTGGAGCTGAGTGGATCTTGTGTGTTCACTTCTAGATCTTGATTTGAAGATGCCTCTGAGGAGAAACTGTGAAATCTCTAAAGAAGAGGAAGCTACTAGAGAATTTAGTGTTGATGATTTTGTTAGGAATGAATGCTAGATGTTGGCAGTAATTTTTTAGCAGTTGTTGTTGCATTCATGACTATGATTGTCATTGATGTCAACACAGTGATCTTCTGGAGACTAGCAGAGAAGCAGATAGTGTTTTGATTAGCGCACGTGGGATATTACAGTTGGAGCTATGTGATGTTGATGTTATACTCTTTGATATGTTATTTGGCTATGGTTAAGAGCACAGACAGTAATTCATTGATTCATGAAAGTTATGAATATTTTGGTAAAAGCAGTATTTAGGCAGTGTTCCTGAGTAGCAGTTTGTGGAAATCAGATGATATCTCCTAATCAGGATGGAATCTAGTTTTGCATAGTTAAAGGGAAGTTTGAGACACATTGATGGTGATGTGGTTCATAGCACAAACTTTGAGGTCACACAAGTGAAGAGTTATTGGATTTGGAAGCTAACAGTTTTTGTGTAATTCTGATGTAGCGTATGGAAACTTTTATTTTGTATTTGTGTGCCGACTCATTTGTAATTATTTGAGTGTGGTATAAAGGAAGGAATGTTTTTCCTTATTGTATGAAGTTGAAATATGAAAGTATTATGAACATGGTTTTGGTTGCATGCAAATGTAAGCATGAAGTGAAGAAAAGAGCCTAAGAGGTTGTGAAAGCGAAATTGTGAAGGAAGACATGCGAAGTACAGAGATCTGGAATTGAGATCTAGTGTAGTAGTGAGTGCGGTTTGGTGCAATAAGAAGGTAAAATATTTAATATTATTCTACTGAATAATATTAAGGTTGTTTGGATAGTGAGTTCAGTGATCTTACCCTGAAGCTGTTTGGGCAGTTGGTCCTTCTGTCTTCCATAACTCTTAACAGGGTTAGAATCTTTTAACAGGGATTCAAAATCTCCTAATAGGGATTTATATGTACTGAATGTATTTCATAAGACTCCTAACAGAGTCCATCCTCTCATAAAGAATATTCATATTAGTGCATCTTTTGTGGGCATCATTCCCACCGGGGTTTACTCTTTGATCAAGAGGTTCCCTATTCAACATATCTTGTGTTATTGTGTCATTGTGTATGAATATCTTTGTATGGTTAGTAATTGCATTGCTCACATGGTTAAATGTTGTTGAAGATGTTAAAAGTTATAATTATCAGATAACTAATTCAACCCCCCCCCCCCCTCTCAGTTATCTTGGTGGACTTTACTTTCTAACAATTGGTATCAGAGCGGCAGGTCCTTGAAAGAAAAGTTTAACAGCTTAAGGAGATCCATGGTGAATTTCAGGAAAGAAAGCCCTAAGTTTGATGGAGTAAATTTTGATAGCTGGAAGGAAAAGATGAAGACACATCTATTATGTTTAGGACTAGGTTATTGGTTGATTACAAAGAATGAAAGGACTATAATTGAAGAAGACAGTCTTGAAACAAGTACTAAAGATGAGGTAGATCTATCCATGTCTAACGTACTTGCAAGAGAAGCACTCTTGATAGCACTTCCAGAGAATGAATATAGTCAGGTAAAATGCTTTAAGAAATCTAATGAAATTTGGAAAGCTTTACACTCTACTTTTGAAGGTGATGAACATGCAAAAAGAGCTAGATTACATAATTGGATATGTGCATTTGAAGATATTAGAATGATGGAAGATGAATCTGTTAGAAGCTATATTGGTAGAATGTCAGAAATTGTTGCAGGAATAAAATCTTGTGGAGGATCAAAGATAGAGAATGAAGTGATATGAAAAATTCTGAGGACATTGACTCCTGTATTTAAGCAGACAACACAAATGATTGAACAAGTTATACCTTGTACTACAAACTTTACAAGAGAGACTCTTCTTGGTAGATTGGAAGTAGCAGAGATGAACCTAAGGTTATCAGGATACTTACCTAGAATGTAGATAGCATTCAATGCTCTTAGTATTCATCCTACTTTGTCAAGAAGTACCAATGTGAGTGGAGATTATGCAAGCAGTAGCAGATCTAGAAATGAAGAAGATAATAAGATTGAAGAAGGTATTGCCTTGCTTGTGAAAAGAGAACTAGATGGTAAGAAAAATTTTAAATGTTGGACTTCTCAAGAATATGGTCATTTTGCATCTAAATTTCCTAAGAGAGTTAAGAAGTACATAAATAATTTCAAGCCTAGAAGATCTAAGGAATGTTATTATTCTAATGATGAAGATCTTGAAGCTAGTATAGAAAGAACTTTGAGTGAAAGTGATATTGAGACTAATGATGAAATAGGATTTGTAGCCATTAGAGAAGAAAATTTTGAATCTGATGTTAAAGAAGAAAAAGCATTAGTTTCCCAAGTTGAAAAGAAATCTGATTGGATTATAGATAGTGGTTGTTCACATCATATGACTGGTGATATGAAGAAGTTCATAAAGTTTAACAATTATGATGGAGGAGTTGTTAGAGTTGGTAACAATGCACCTTGTTTGATTAAAGGTATAGGATCTATTACTCTTGATGGAAAGCCTAATAATAATGATGTTTACTTTGTTGATGGATTGAAACATAATCTTTTGAGTGTTGGACAATTAGTGGATAAGGGATATCAAGTTTGGTTTACTGAGAAAACTTGTGTGATAAAGGATAAAGATGAAAATCTAATTGGAACTGGATCTAGAACCAGAGGTAATGTATTTCAGTTGAATCCTACTGAGATGACATGCTTGATTACTAATATTGATGACAGTTGGTTATGGCATAGAAGGTTTTGTCATCTAAACTTTGATAATATTGTGAAAGTGAGTACTACACTTGCAGTAAGGGATTTGCCTAAAATTATGAAGCCTACTAACATGATTTGCAAATAATGTGTGATGGCTAAATAGCAGAGAAGTTCATTTCCTAGTAAGAAGTTCACATCGGTAGAGAAGTTGGAGATTGTTCATACAGACTTGAGCGGTCCTACTAGGACTAGAGGATTCTATGGAGAAAGGTATTTTATGATTCTTGTTGATGATTTTACAAGAATGATGTGGATTGCATTTCTGAAAGAAAAATATAAAGCATTTGATAAGTTTAAAATCATTAAGAATAAAGTTGAGAATGAATCTGGAATGAAGATTAAATGTTTAATATCTGATAGAGGTGAAGAATTTACTTCTAGAGAGTTTAACACTTTTTGTGAAGTGAATGGTGTTAAGAGAGAGTTTTCAGCCCCTAGAACACCTGAACAAATGGTATTGTAGAAAGAAGAAACAAGTCAGTAACTGAAGCAACAAGAGCTATTTTATTTGAGAATAACTTGGCAAATACATTTTGGACAGAAGCAGTGAATACAATAGTATATACAATGAACAGAGTACAAATCAGAGCAGACACAGATAAGACACCTTATGAATTATGGTTTGGACATGCACCCTCAGTTAAGTATTTTAGAATTTTTGGAAGCAAATGTTATATAAAGAGAGATGATGATATTGGAAAGTTTGATCCTAGAAGTGATGAAGGTATTTTTCTTGGATATTCTTTGAAGAGAAAAGCATATAGATGTTACAATAAGAGAAATAAAACTATTGTTGAGAGTGAAAATGTTAAAGTTGATGAGAAGTTTAAAATTTAGGAAAGAATACTTGATTGTGAATCTGATGAAGAAGCTAATCCTCAGCCTAACATTGAAACTACTGAATTATTCTATGAGACTGACAGTGAATTATTGAATCAAAATCATACTATAGAAGAAACCAAAGAAGAATCTATAGTTGAAGCAAGATCTATGACTATGACACCGAACAGGTGTCTATCTAGACATCATCATATTGAACAAGTTATTGGAAGTTTGGACAGAGGAGTTATGACTAGAAATAAGGTACATTTATGTTTGATTTCTCAAATTGAACCTAAATCTACTAATGAAGCTTGTTACGATGAACATTGGATTAATGTTATGAAAGAAGAACTAGATCAAATTGAATAAAACAAGACATGGGAATTGGTTCCTAGACCTAAAGACAAGAATATGATTGGAACTAAATGGGTATTTAGAAACAAGATGAATGAACAAGGAGAAGTAGTAAGAAACAAAGCAAGACTAGTATGTAAGGGATACTCGCAGTAAGAAGGAATTGACTATGAAGAAACCTTTGCACCAGTAGCAAGACTTGAAGTAGTAAGAATGTTTTTGGCTTATGCAAATTTTAAGAAATTCAAAGTGTATCAAATGGATGTGAAGTCCACATTTCTGAATGGTGAATTGGAAGAAGAAGTCTACATTAAGCAGCCTGAAGGTTTTCCTTTGACTCAAGAATGAGATATGGTATGTAAACTGAAGAAAGCATTATATGGACTAAAGCAAGCACCTAGAACTTGGTATGCTAGATTGGATAAGTATTCGTTGAAATTGGGATTTACTAAAGGAACAACAAATAGTAATCTGTACACAAAAGAAATTGAAAATGGAATGTTAGTTATAGTTATTTTTGTTGATGACATTATCTTTGGAGGAGAAGATGAAGCTAGTGACAAATTTGCTGATGAAATGAAGACAAAATTTGAAATAAGCATGATTGGTGAGATGAAATACTCTTTGGGATTATGGATAACATAGAACAATGATGGTATCTTTGTTAGTCAGACAAAGTACTTGAATGATTTGTTGAAAAGATTTGGAATGGAAAACTGTAAACCAGTTGGAACACCTTTGGTTACAAGACACAAACTATCAAGCAAAGATGAAACACCAACAATTGAGCAGAAGAAATACAAATCCATGATTGGAGGATTGCAGTACTTAACACACACTAGATCGGATATACAACATTCAATTAGCATGGTAGCAAGATTTCAAGCTGAACCTAGAGAGTCACATTATGTAGCAGTAAAGAGGATACTGAGATATTTAAGAGGCACAATGGACTATGGATTGTGGTATAAAAAATTTGATGATTTCACCCTATGTGCATATACAGATGCTGATTGGGGAGGTAGTGTTGATGATAAGAAAAGCACCAGTGGTGGAGCCTTTTTTCTTGGAGGAAGATTGGTCTCTTGGTTGAGCAAGAAGTAGAATTGTATTTCAGAGAGTACAACAAAAGTAGAAAATGTAGCATCAGAAAACAATTGTAACCATATAATTTGGATGAAGCAGATGCTGAAGGATATTGGAATTAAATTTGTTGAGCCTATTGTCATACATTGTGACAACACTAGTACAGTTAGTATGTCTAAGAATCTTGTTTTACATTCTAAGACTAAGCATATAGAGATCAAGTATCATGTTGTAAGAGAGAAAGTTGCTGAGAAAGAAGTCAAACTAGAGTACATAAGCACAAAGGAATAGATAGAAAACATATTTACAAAGCCTTTTCCTAAGGATACATTTGAGTATCTGAGAGGTATACTTGGGGTTATGCCCCAGCCTACTTTTGAGTAATGATGTAGTTGATTGTATTGGTCCAGTGGTATATGAGCCCTATCTTTTTTTGGATTGGATGTTGGTACTTCCTCTATGGTGGAGTATGTATATCTGAGCTGAGTCATGAGGACTCTTGTGAATGTATTTTCTGAAATAGTGTATTTGGACATTGAGTTGTTGTTGACATAGTGATGAAATTTCTGTCATTGATGTCAATGGGGGAGAAGAATACATGAAAAAAATTATAGAACATCTATTGAAAAAAATATAGAACATCTATTGGAGAGAACTTAATAGGATAACGAAGCAAGATTTGATGGATGAAGAAGATTTGAAGAACTTTTAGAGTATCAGTGCAGCAGTATTGGATTTTTGGAACATTGGATGTTTTTCATCTATGTTGCCATCAATGCCAATGGGGGAGATTGTTAGGAATGAATGCTAGATGTTGGCAGTCATTCTATAGTAGTTTTTGTTGCATTCATGACTATGATTGTCATTGATGTCAATGCAGTGATCTTCTGGAGACTAGCAAAGAAGCAGACAGTGTTTTGATTAGCACACATGGGATATTGTAGTTGGAGCTATGTGATGTTGATGTTATACTCTTTGATATGTTATTTGTCTATGGTTAAGAGCATAGATAGTAATTCATTGATTCATGAAAGTTATGATTATTTTGGTAAAAGCAGTATTCAGGCAGTGTTCCTAAGTAGCGGTTTGTGGAAATCGGATGATATCTCCTAATCGGGATGGAATCTAGTTTTGTGTAGTTAAAGAGAAGTTTAAGAAACATTTATGGTGATGTGGTTCATATCACAAACTTTGAGGTCGCACAAGTGAAGAGTTATTGCATTTGGAAGCTGACAGTTTTTGTGTAATTCTGATGTAGCGTATGGAAACTTTTATTTTGTATTTGTGTGCCGACTCATTTGGAATTATTTGAGTGTGCTATAAAGGAAGGAATGTTTTTCCTTATTGTATGAAGTTGAAATATGAAATTAGTATGAGCATGGTTTTGGTTGCATGCAAATGTAAGCATGAAGTGAAGAAAAGAGCCTAAGAGGTTGTGAAAGCGAAATTGTGAAGGAAGACATGCGAAGTACAAAGATCTGGAATTGAGATCTGGTGTAGCAGTGAGTGTGGTTTGGCATAGTAAGAAGGTAACATATTTCATATTATTCTACTGAATAATATTAAGGTTATTTGGACAGTGAGTTCAGTGATCTTACCCTGAAGCTGTTTGGGCAGTGGGTCCTTCTGTCTTCCATAACTCTTAACAGGGTTAGAATCTTTTAATAGGAATTCAAAATCTCCTAACAGGGATTTATATGTACTAAATGTATTCCATAAGACTCCTAACAAATTTCATCCTCTCACAAGGAATATTCATATTAGTGCATCTTTTGTGGGCATCATTCCCACCAAGGTTTACTCTTTGATCAAGAGGTTCCCTAGTCAACATATCTTGTGTTATTGTGTCATTGTGTATGAATATATTTGTATGGTTAGTAATTTCATTGCTCACATGGTTAAATTTTGTTGAAGATGTTAAAATTTATAATTATCAAATAACTGATTCACCCCCCACCCCCCTCTCAGTTATCTTGGTGGACTTTACTTTCTAACAGATTTTAGGGCTTTACAGAAACAAGTGCAAGATCTGCAAGAAGAATTGAGAAAGAAGAAGCCTACCTTGAAGGAAGATAGTGATGATGAATCTGAGGAAGATCATTTTGAAGAAGCTATCGAGGAAGCTAGAAATCCTAAGGAGAATCAAATTCTGAAAGCTATGTCTAAGATTGGAAAAAGACCTAAGATTGAAGTTTTCGCATTTGCTGGAAGCCTTAGGCTAGAAGAATTGATTGATTGGATTAATGATATTGATGAATACTTTGAGTATGAAGAAATAGAAGATCTTGATAAGGTTAGATTTGCAAAGACTAAGTTGAAAGGTCATGCAAATATTTGGTGGAGAGAAGTTCAGTTGGAAATAGGTAGAAGAGGAAAAGAGAAGATCACTAAGTGGAACTGAATGGTTGACAAGTTGAAGAAGCAATTCATTCCGATGGATTATGAATTGGAAATGTTTAAGAAAATGCAAGCTTTGAAGTGGACTAAAAAATTGGTACAGGAGTATACCGAGGAGTTTTATAGAATCCTGATTAGGACTGGTCATTCTAAAGTTGATAAAGAGAAGGTTGCTAGGTATGTCTATGATTTGAGACCTAGTATTCAGGAAGAGTTACTTACTATTCTAATGACAACAATCGGTGATGCTTATTAGATGGCATTAAAGATTGAAGAGAAGCTGAACAGGAAGTATGAAGGAAAATAGAACAATAGGAACCGAGGTGGTAAAACTAGTGAGATAGTTACTCAGAGTAATGTGATAGAGAATCCTAAGACTAATGTGGGATCTAGCAGTGGTCAAGATACTAAGAATTTTGGATAGAGAGGAAGGTGGAAGAATGAGTTCATCAGAACTTGTTATAACTATGGTGAAGCTGGTCATAGAAGTTGGCAGTGTCCTAAGAAAAGAGTTGCATTAGTTGCTAAAGAAGACATTGAGAATGTTTCGGAGAAAGGTGAATGTCTTGTCACTAGGAGATTAGTTTCATGTGTCCATGAACTGGTGCAAAGGAGAAATTTGTTTAGAACTAGATGTAAGTGCAAGGATAAGGAATGTAATGTCATAGTTGATGGTGGCAGTTCTGAGAACTTTGTTTCAGATGAAATGGTTAGTAAATTGAATTTGGAAAGAAGGAAACATCCTAATCCTTATCAAAATAGTTGGATACAAGATGTTTCTAAGGTTAGAATTAAAGAACAATGCTTGGTTAAGTTTCAGATTGGATCTTAACGTGATGAGATATTGTGTGATGTATTGCCTATGGATGCTTGTCATCTATTGCTCAGTAGACCTTGGCAGTTTGATAGGAATGTTTTGTTTGATGGTTGTGCTAATACCTATGTGGTTAGGCATGAAGGAGCTTAGCATAAGTTGATACCTTTACAGGAGATAGGGGTTAAGGGATGTGGAGTTATCAAGTGTTGTCCTTATGACAAACCTTAGGAGTTGAGGGTTGATGAACCTATTCCTGTTAAGTCTAGTTTGAAGGAGAAGGAGAATGATATCTGTGAAGAGTTTTTTGAGATTACGAGATAGATGACTTTGTTGGCAAAGATGGTATAGAAAATGGTGACATTTGTGACATAGAGAGATGCAGATGATACTGAGTTGATTAAAGAGCCTAGAAGGGATGAACCTTACCGAAGCACTGATGTGGTCGATAGTGGTTAGAGTTAGTTTCTATCAATTGCCAACCAGAGGGGTAAGCAAAGTGGAAAGCAAAAGGAATTTCTTTAGGAGACAGTGAATTAAGTGAAAACTATATGGGATGAAGGACAAGAAGAGATATGCGTGAAGAACAGATTCGACATACCTATTTGGATTCCCTTGAGGTGTTCCTAATTTCCTTATGAGAAAATATTTCTTACCTAGGGTGTCTGATGCAGGAGCATCCTAGGATTCTTGGAAATCCTATATCAACCAAAAATATGTTTGTCTTTGAAGGTAGATTGTTAGTTTTGATCTTGGTTTGGTGGAGTTCTTGCTCGGTTTGGGAGACTAGTTGCTTGGTTTATGTGGTTACCGAGGTGCTCAGTCTCTGAAGAATGCTTGGTGACTGAAGGTGTCAGTTCACTAGTGCTTGGCGATAACTATGTTTCTCGGCCATGCTTTGCATGGTCAGTCGACTAGTGCTCGATTATTTCTTCTGTTGCTCGGTGTTCTTGCTTACTGATTGGATTGTTTGGATAGATCGGCTTGGCCAACTGGTGCATTTAGTTTGGGTCACACTCCTTGAGTTATGGATTGACTGTTGGACATGTGGGGACTGAGATTTGACATGTTGCATTCTTCTATGTAGATTTGGTGACTGTTGGGGCCATCTTTGAGAGTTTATTTATTTTGTAAGGCTATGTGAGAGCTGACTGATGTTTTAGCATTTAATATTTGTTTGTAAGGGCTTATTGTTTCATCAGCCAACTTGTGGCTAGGAATCAATATTTATAAATTGCTTGGGTAGTTGTTTAGGAATGATCAGATTGTTGGAAGGAAGATTAGTAGCATGCAAACTTAGGAACAGGAAGGTTGCTTGGAAGTTTGAGTACAAGTTTAGATCTTTCCTAGGTGCCTACTAGTGTGTTGTGTGTTATAGACCTGGGCTAGCTGAATGCTGATGTTGGGGAAAAGATTTAGATCCTATGAGATCTTATAGACTGTTACTTTCTTTGTATCTAGCCGTAACCAAGAATGCCTTATAACCCGACACATTGCATGTAATCAATAATTTGATGAATAAAGACTTATATTTTATATTAGATCTATTGTTGTTATTTTGTATTTCCACTGCATATTGGTTTGGCTGCAAGGTCAGTCAGTCCTTAATTGGATCCACTAGCCTTGACTGCATCACAAATAGACAATAATAAACTATGTAAGCTTACACAAGCTAAATGGGATAGTAGAGGTCTGAAATTATCTATTGTTGATGATCCCGAGATAAGATTCACAAGCAACATCATATCCTACCAAATCTTTTAGTCATCTCAGGTAGACAGTATGCCTTGTAGAGAAATTGACATTTCTTACAATATTGCAAAGAAAGACATGAAGAGAGACCTATGTGATATATTGTTGAAGAAATTGGATGACAATATGAACACAATCAGGAAGGAAAAAACAAACACATTGAAGTTTAGATCACTTTTGGTATGTATATTTTTCTACTTTTAGAATTTATTTCCTATAATCGGTGAAGTAGTGTGGAAGGAAGATAAACCAATTATTTATCAAATTAATGATTTTATTCAAAGAATAGGAGACAATTTTGATATGGTCATGAATGATTATTTTGCTAAATTTTAAACTAAGATGCATAAAAGGTTTAGGATTCCACCCTAGCTAGTGGAATAGTATAAGGATGAAATATGTTTTGAGGTAGATATAGATACTTGTATAGTAAGAGTTGTAGAACCAAGAACCATGTGGCTACCAGATATGGGCTATGAAATGGATATAGATTCTGCTTCTATATAGGTTAAAGGACTGCTAGAGAAACCAGTTGATAGACGGGAAACTCAGTATGGTACTTTTGAATAAGTCAAGGATAAAATCAAACTAGGTATCTCGATACCTAAGACCATAAGGAGAAATAGTAGGATGATTAGTAATCTATCAAATAATTTGGTTATTTATATTGAAGAAGATGTAGCTAAACCATCAGAGGTTAAGGGGAAGAAAATAAGAATGAAGAAAGAGACCCCAATCCAATCAGTGTTAGACCATCACCAAGGTCTTCCTCCACACCAATAGAGAAGAAGAAAGAATAAATTGATTCAACAAAGAATAAAACATACTCAAGAGAGAAGAAAACCACTGGGAGGCCTAGGAGAAAATTGAAGCTATAGGAAGATAGTGAAACTGAATCTGAGGATATTTCACAATTCAAGGTTGTGCAAAATCAGACACCAAAACTTAAATACCTTGATGAGTCTCTCAAAACATTCAAGAAATATGGAGGATATTCAAGTCTGAAATATCTCAAATACAAGAAGAGGAATGATGAAGAAAAAGATAAAATTGAATAGGCTATTATGTTTACCTTACACAAATTCAAAACTACACTAGTTGAAGTAGCACCAAATATGGTAGATGAGCTATACCAAAAGATTGATGCTAGATGGAAATATGCTCTAGCATATTATAATAAAATTAGGGAGATATCCCTAGCTATTACTGTATTGCACCTATCTAAAAGAGGAATCAAAGATACTCTGCAAGAATACTCCAAGAGATTCCTAGTGAAGAGTAAAGCACTAAAAATTATGATCGATAAGTTAGAAGAAGTGCAAAATGAGACTAATGATCTTTGGAGAAAAATATTTTCTCTTAATCAACTAACTGGTGAAGAGATCAAAGAGAAAATAGGGGAGTCATATCCAATTGATTTCACAACTGATAAAGATGAAGTTATCATTGAGGATAGACCATGTTGAGGAAATAAAAGATGATGAAGATATAATAGAAACTGAGGCCAAAGAAACTGAAGAATTGAACATAGATGATTCTACAAAGGTAAGATTAATGAGCAATAATCCTATAATTAAGTAGATAATGAATTTCCTTGAGATTAAGGAAGTTATCTCAAAGGTAACAAAAGATGTTCCAATAGATGGTGATGCCCCCACTGATCAAGGAAAGGAAAGTGACCAAAAGGAAATCACAGAGTTGGTAACTCCTATTGGAATAGCTAAACAAGAAAATCAAAAGGACAAAAATGAGGAGAAGAAAGAAGAGAAATAGAAGGAGGAAAAGAAGCAAGAAGAGGAGGAAAAAGAAGAGAAAACTGATGACACCACTATTGCACAATCTGATGCAAAGAAAGCATCTACAAAGAAGGGAAAGTCCAAGAAGAGGAAGCATGAAAAAGAGGTTGATTTAAGCCAACCCATCATTATTCCTAAGGTTGATATTTCAACTATGAGCCCCAAAGAGAAATCTAAGTTCGGAGACTTACTAAAGAGAAAAGATGCACAAGATAAATTGATTGCAAAGAAGCAGAAAATTGATGTTTTGGAAAATATCAAACATATTGCATGAAATTGTATTGGAGAGACTGAAATTAATGAAAAAGGAGATATCTACAGCCAACTGCATGAACTGGTGAACCAAATAAACCAACCTAGTATCAAGACTTCAGAGTACTTAATGCAAGTGCACATGAAGTAGATGGAGACTAAAGTTATTAAATAACTACAATGGTTCCATTAGACAACGTAACTCTATCTGAATTGATTACCAAATTTGAGAAAGAGTTGGAAGATAGTCTTTTATTATTTCACTTACATATTTGTTTGATTTTAAATTTCACCAAGGACATTAAGGACAAAGATGATAATGTTGAAAGGGGCTAACTAAACAGTCATCCAAAGTATCAATCGAGCCTAATTCTTTCAAGGTTTATTATCAAAAGTTGAGGCACTTAATGGGAGTGCAACATGAGATGAGAAAAGAAGAAAACCATATCAGGATGGATCTTCTAGAGCTCCAAACATTTTTGATACCTCATATTGAATCATTACATAAAAATGTACATGAGGCAAAAGATTTAGTCAGCACACCAGATGTTAGTGCTATGGATAGTATGGGCAGTTTAATAGTTGATATCAGTAAGCAAATAATAGCATTGTAGAAAATCAAAGATTCATGGAAGGCATCACTAAAGGATGCACAAGACAGATACAAGTCTATTTTTTCCAAGATCCCTCCACCGGATAAGCAGTAAGTTATTTATTTTTGGCATTTTTTGTTAAAAAAAGAGGATATTATATAAGGAGGATATTATGCTGATGTAAAGAGAGAAATATGTATATGAGGATAATAGATATAGGAAGTATTACTATAGGGGGAGTAATAAGTAAAGAAATATTACTTCTCCAAGATATGTACACATGGACAAATTTTGACAATTTTGCTAAAGGACAAGAAATTCTAATGACTTTGAAAGTTTTTAACAAAGATACCATACTAATGCCAAAGGGGGTGATTGATAATCCTACGAGCTATTTTGTCATCATTAGTTATGATGAAGTCATAATGATTTTCAAAGTCATGAACAGTAATGAAGGAAAGTCAAGTTGGTAAGAGCATTAAGCTATTTAGTAAAAGGAAATAAAGGAAAGGTAGTTTTTGGTAAAGGTAAAGGAAGTTTAGTCACCAAGCAAGGAAGAACTGAGCATCGAGCACCGAGTTGTACTAAGCTAAAACATCCACTGAATTGAGATATGATATAGTTATGAAGAAATAGAAAAAATGTATTACCAAGCATGACAAGTTGACACAAGGAGAATCTACAGATACATTGAATCTAGAAACCGAGCAGAAAATGGTTTACAAATCTTGAGGAGATTTTCTGATGGGGCATTAGAGATTCAAACATGATGATTATGTGTGATTACAAGATGAGATCCACCAATAAGAATTAAATGTGATATATGCATTGGAGGAGTAACCAATGCTAGCACCACTTAAGGAGATGATTCTAGACCATTTCCACCACTTCTAGAATTAAGTATAAATGGATCAAAATGTGGAGATCATAGTAAGAAAGAGATGATCACTTTTTTAGGACTTTATATGATTTTTAGGATTTTTTCAAGATCATAAGTTATTGTACAAGACGCAAAATGTCTAGCTGTAAAACTATTTCAGGTAGAGAGTGTTGATAGGATAATTTTTCCTTCTCAAGTAGCTACTTGACAATCTCTTCAATTGAATGCTACAGTAATGACAAAAGGACCCAACCAATTAGGTTCAAACTTACCTTTTTGGTCTTTGTGATGTTGAGCTTTTGGGTTCTCTCTCAAAACAAGATCACCAACTTCAAATTCACAATGACATACCTTTTTTTATAGCCCTTAGACATATTGTTTTGGTAGACCCTTAGATGGTCAAATGTTTCTTGTCTTGATGCATGAGCATCTTTGGTTTATGGAAATCTTGGATCAACCAAAAATATGTTGGAGTTTTTTTGGCTACTCAGTAGCTTGTTTTATTTTCTCGGTAACTACTTTTGCGTTCTTGGTAAAGTGTTCCTATTGGTCATTGGCAACCTAGTTACCACTTTTTTTCTCTTTATCGAGTTGGTTCGGTAGTGCTCTTTACCAAGTTGGTTTGGTGTCTTCTATGTTTCTCGGTTCTTGAGTTAACTAACTAGTGGAATTTAATTATTTGATGTTGGCCGACATGTGCAGTTAATTCTGGTCATGATGATAATGTTTAGATTTCTCATTAGGAAATGTATGGACCTAAATCTAGGTCATCGCTTTCTCCAATATTAGATCTAAGGATCTTTAGAGCTCACTTGTTCAGTGGCCTCTTGTATAAATAAGTAGAACTATTCTAGAGTTAGGGGGTCATGAAATTAGAAGAAAGATAAAATTGAAGTTGTGGATCCTCACATGTATAAGGACTATTTTGTAATTGAATTTCATTGTATTGGTCATAACTTGGAAGGCCTTATAGCCCAACATGTATGAAGTTTGATGAATAAATAAATATATCAACATTCCTTCTCTACTTCTTTGTGTTGTTGCTTCCAAGTTATTAATCTGCAAGTAGGTTTGGTATTTGGGAGTTCCCTAGGCCCCTGTATCATCTACTACCTTGCGTTAGGTGGTATTAGAGTGAAGGTTAGATCTGGAGGTTCCTTCTTGTAAGGCCTAGTTGGTGATATTGTTGTAGGGTGGCAGATTGTGATCTGACCTGCAATTGTAGATGGTTTCAAGATGGTTCGAGGGAGGCAAGATGCAGATCCAAGCTTAGCTGATATGATAAGACAAATTGCTGCAAGATTAGAAGCTATTGAGATAGCCCAACACCAAGGAAGACATCTTGATGATATTAGTGATGATGAAGCAGAACAAATATAGGAAGAAGCCACACCTGCACTTGTGATGGATCAAGGAGAAGAAATATTTCTAAAGGCATTGACTAGTTTGAAGGTTGCACCATAGTTTAACCCTCCTAAGTATAGTGGGAGATTGGATTCAAATGAATTGATGGATTGGATAACCGAGATGTAGAAATACTTTGAATATCAAAACATATCAAAGGAGAAGAAAGTGAAAATTGCAAGTACAAAATTGAAAGGTCATGCATCCTTATGGTGGGAGCATTTGTAGTTATACTAAAAGAAGAAAGGTAAAGACAAAATTAGGGTATAGAATAAGATAGAAAATAAGTTAAAAGGCAAATTTCTACCTTGTTATTTTCAGATTAACCTAGTTAGGAGAATGAAACATTTGAGGTAGAAAGATAGCCCGATAAAAGATTACACCAAGTAATTTTATAGCTTAGATATCAGATCTGGACATATTGAAGATGAGGTGGAAAGAATTGCAAGATATTTGAAAGGGTTAAGGACTTCTATTCAAGAAGAAATAATTTTGGTGAAAATGGAAAGCATTGAGGAGGCTTATCATTTTTTCCTAAAAGCTAAGGAGAAATTGAACAAAAGGCATGAACAAAGATAATGAGGAAGAGGTAGATCCTATGGATAAATTAGTAGATTTGATCACGACAAGAAAAATCATGACAAAGGCAAGACCGAGTGGAAAGGTGAAAGTTCATTATGAGGAAAAGGTAACTACTCCCGGGTGGCTATGGAAGAGGAGGATTATGAGGAACTTGTTACAATTACATGGAGAAGAAGGATATAGCTCATTTGAGTATACACATGCAAGTAAGAAGGTCAGTAGAAGTAGAAATGCTTTGATACATGAAGGTTCATTGAATGAACATGAGGAGGAAGGAAACCTGATGGTCAAAAGAGCATTATGGAGTGAAAAGACTAAGGAAGATCCAATAAGGAGAATTTTGTTCAAGAGTAGATGCAAAGTTTGGAAAGTAATCATTGACAGTGGAAGCTCAAAAAATTTGGCATTAGAAGAAATGGTTACAAAGTTATATTTGGAAAGATTGAAGCACCCAAAGCCCTATCAGATTTCATGGATCAAGGATGAGCATACACTAATGGTAAGTGAACAATATTTTGTCAATCTAAAAATTGGAAAGTATTATGATAAGGTTTTGTATGATATTATGCCCATGGATTCTTGTCATATTGTGTTGGGTAGTGTAATCACCTGAAAGTGGACAAGAATAATTAAATGATAAATCAAGTCAAATCAAAGAAAATCAAGGACATAATTCAATCAATTGAATCACAATGCACAATTAGACAATCAAAATCAAAATCAAGTCTTAATTCAAGATAAATCAAAATTGAGAGTGTTTTAATCAAATACAATTAAATCAAATAATTGTATAGTCTTCAATTAAATTAAATTCAACTCATTCAAGGGGTACATGGCTAAAATAAATCAATTAATTAATATCAATTACTCTCAACAAACCAAAAGGAGAGGAAATCTGAGCAACCAATGAGATTTGAAGAAAGACATTCACATGGATCAAGCCAAATTGAATCTCAATCACTCAAAGTGAAAGAGAATCTTGACCATCCATCTTGTCTACTTGTCCCAAGCTTTGAAGACACAAACTTTTCTTTGTCTTCAAAGGGTGGAACCAAAGACTCAACCAAGGCTTAATCATGATCAAATACAACTACACCCCCTACCATTGGAAAATCTATAAAAGGAAGGCCTAATTCCTTCATAATTAATAACCACACATCTGAGAATTGCATTGAACCTCTTGCAAATTGAGCTTAGAAAGGCATTTGAGAGCATAATTAGCATTTACTTTGATAATTGTTAGCAATAGCTTGTTTATCTTTATCATTCTCATTCTAGGACTGTCATTAATGGGAGCTTGCTAAGAGCTATTCATTAACATTCTTAGTTAGAGAGCCATAAGATGCTCAATTGATCATTATTTTCTAAATAGTTGCTCTATTATGGTTTATTTAGTTACTAATTCATTTATTGTTCAACCTTAATTCTATGAAGATACTTTCCCTAGTATACAAAATGGCACCCACCATGGGGCAGAATGCTTCACTTTGCTAAACATACGAAAATTTATCATTATTGTCAAATTTGCATGTGTTTAACTCTCAGGTTTTTTAGGAAACAACACTTTTGACAGCTCAAAGGGTGCTTTTGCACAGTTAAATGGTGCTTTTAAGCACTATTTCGGCACTTTCACGATAAAGTTGTGCACCTTTGCATCGATCCACGGTGCTTTTGATCCTTCTATTTTCTATCTATCATTCTTACAACGCTTTTGCATAGACAAACAACACTTTTACCTTGACTATTGAGCGCTTTTGCTCATTTACTTAGCGCTTTTACTTGATTTTTACCACCTTTGCTTAATTATGCAGCGCTTCTACTCTCTGTCTAGGCACTTTTGAGTAGACTGTCAAAATTTAATGACGCTTTTACACATTTAAATAGTGCTTTTAAATTCAAAGGGCACTTTTAAGCATTTAAATGGTGCTTTTAAACATTTAAAGGGTGCTTTTAAATTAAACGGCACTTTTAAGCATTTAAATGGCACTTTTACACATTTAAATGGTGATTTTAAATTCAAAGTGTGCTTTTAAGCATTTAAAGGGCGCTTTTACATAAACTATGAATTTTTATTATCTGACTATGGTAAAATGATTTTTATGACTCTGCAGGATGTCTGATCACATAAAAGTAAAAAAACTAGAGAGCAAATACACAGAGAAGGCAAGGCTTTGACTAAGAAAATCAAGAGGGAGAACTTTGCACACATCAAATCAGTTCTTGAAGAGTCACAAGAAGAAGAAAATCGGGTATATGAGAACTACCTTAAAATTGTAGAAGCTTACAAAACTAAGTTTGTATCACTTAATTGGATTTTATCTCCTTAGTTCAAGTTTTTCTCAAAATTTGCAAATAAGGCCTTAAGGTTTAATTCAAACTTTTCTTCTTCAAATTCATTTTTGGTTTCCCCTCATTGTTGTTGTTTTTGTTGACTAACTTGTTGGTGGAAAAGTACATTGGAAAGGAACTATAGCCAAGGTAATGTTAAAAATGATAAAAATCACTCAAAAATGCCCCTAGCCTATGCTAGCTACAAGGAAAGGTAAGCAATAAACTAGTGAATATTTTCCCTTAAATTGTGGCATTGGTGCATTTTCAAAATCTAGTAATTACAAGAGAAGTTAAGGAATCAAACACTAAGAATCAAAGCCCCTTGTTTTTGGAAGAGAGTAGAAATACTCGAATCCCTATAGTTAGTGGGTGAAATCAATTGGACATTGTTAATTGTGTTTGGGAACTAAAGGAAAAGTTAGGGATATGCTCGTCACCTTTTGGTGAACCAAATTCCCAAAAGCTTGACCTTAATTTCATTTTCCTTGCTTTACATGAACATGCTAGAACATTAGTGGGCTTGCCTCCCAAGCTTGCCTTAACAAGGCCGGTGAGAGGGACAACCCAAAGTGGGATACACTTGCTTTTTCTGCAAGAATCCAACCCACTCTAAAAAGAAATGCATGTATCCTTAATGGGGTGCATGACAAAAGGATTTTAAATTTTTTAACCTTCCTCTAGTAGTCCTCATGGATTGCATGAAATCATACTTTTGTGCATGTGAGAAGCCCCTTAACATACTTGGGGGATGAAAATTTAAAGTCCATTTTGAACGAAATCCATATTACATCATTGATCAATTAGCAAGCCTACCTCATTAGAGCCATTTAAAAGCCAAATTTGACCTAAGGTAGATTGCTTGGAATAATTTCTTGTGATAATTGATAAAATCATTATATTGTGCTTGAAGATCTTTGATTACAAAAAAAATATATCCATTAAGATCCAAAAATCAATTAACAAGAATTCAAGAAATGGAAAAATAAATGGAAACATCATCTAACCAATTCTCATTAAGAACATTATTTCCTTACCTCTATGATCAAGAAGAACATTATGAACATCATATCTTTGATAATTCAAAATTTGATCAAAAAGAATATCATAAAAACCCTATATTTGATCAAAAACATCCTAGTGATAAACCAATATTTGATGAAGAACTTATTTCAAAATATCAAGAGAATCTCATCTTTGATCAAGGAAATCAAGAGGAATTAGTCCCATCTCAACAATATTCATCATATTAAAATTCTTTGAGAAACACAAATACATCCAAATATCCTTGGGATATATCATTTACTCCTTTGGGAATTTCATATGAATCAGCTTTGGAAAAAATCCTTGAAAATGATCTCATCACATTGCCTCAAATCACTTCATGTGGTTTTATCTTTTTGAGTAACTATTGTGCATATCATAGACATAATGAACATGAAACTTCAGATTGCATGGAGTTGAAACATAAAATCCAAAATCTTATTGATGATGACATAATTGAAATTGAAAATCCTAATGACTCATCAAATAAAGATACTACTCTCAAGCAAGATCAAACTTATGAACACATTTCTAGTAGTGGTCCTCTTATAGCTTTCACCTATTCCACAATTCCTCCATTTCATATAGAAGCAAAGCTATCCAATATTCCTCCATCAAACAAAGATCCAAACAGTTTTCATAATGACTATGTATACCCTCAAGGGCTACCTCTAAAAGAGATCCAAGCTAACCTACATCTTGCTACAAACTTCTTTCATACTTCAAAAGTTATAGACTCCAAGCCTTCATGTGCTACAATGCCTATCATTTCTATTTCAAATGAACATCCATCATCCTTTCAAGAATCTCTCGTGCAGATCCAAACTCCTACATTGTCCTTAGAAGTGGCTCCATGTCAAGAGACTAATCAAAATTGCAAAGATACAAGTATTATTACAGATCAAGATCAAGATATTATCCCTCCTTATCCTATAGTTTACTAAAGTCCCATATCCCAAGAATCCCATGATGAACCCTTCATACCCTTCCATTTCTTTCAAGAAGATATACTTCCATCTCAAACACCCCATATTCCTTCACCTCTTATATCCTACCCATATCCTAAGCAAGATCAAGGTATTCCTTCCATCGCTAATGAACTTATTGAAAATCAAAAGAAAAGTATTCTTCCTAGGCTATCAAAAGATCCTTGTCAAGACCAAAGTACCCCAACATCCACTTTTCATAAGCATCCATATCTACCTCAAAATTCTCTCATTCTTCCTAATCCATTGCATAAGAATAAATACCCTCAAGCTTCAACTGCTCCTATCAAAGCTACATATAAGCCTATTGGTACAAAGATAAATCCAAAAGATGAAAGCCTTGGCCATGCAACTCACAATAAAAATGTTGATATCCCTCCCACATCTCATTTACCTCCATTTGTGCATAAGAATATTCCTTCTACATCCTCCAAATCCATCCTTGGTCCCTATATTCCAAACTTGAAACCTTATACATCCTCCAAATCTATATTGGGCCCTTATATTCCTCCATCAACCTTTCCTACCATCCCTATCCCACCATCCCCTTACCCTATATCCTATCAAGATCAACAAAGACATACATACTTGAGAAACCAAACACCTATCCATGTCAATCCTCCATATCAAACCATCCATATGAACCATCCATATCAACCTTATTCATCAACCAATCCCAAGTCCTTTGGAAGCAATTTAGATGTGCAACATAAGAATTAGAAATCCAAGAATCCACTTATGTATGAAGAACACCATGTCCCATCTAATTGACATGTGAATGCAAGGAAAAAAGAAATTTTCAAGAGACCACAAAGGTCCATCAAGAAAAAATAAAAATCAAAGAAAATGTGGGTTCCTAAATCCCTCATTGAAGAAATGCATTCTAAAGCATCCAAAAGGAAAGAAAAATCAAAGAAAGTGTGGATTCCCAAGTCACTTTTGAAGGACTTACACACAAAAGAGAAATCAAAGTTGACATTCAAGCTTCCAAAGGCTTCCAATCCACATTCTTCCAAACACATTCCATCTCATCTATCTATCTTGAGTCCTTGTGTCCCAAGATCCGCATCCTCTCTTACATCAAAATCCCAAGCTATCTCACCCATTTTTCCTCCATTATTCTGCTACCCTTCAAGGTGTGTATCGATGTTGATCTTGATAATACTTCTTATCCTTCTATTCATTATCATTCCATTCCCTTTTTCATGCCCACATATGGAAAGACTTATTATCCTCTCATTCATTATCCTTCCATTTCCCTTATCCAATCCATTGCATAAATATTTAGCCACCCTCTACCTTATCCACCATATCACATTTCCATCACCATATCAACATCTTTGAGCATACCTTTCAATAGTCTTAGCCCATCATATCATACCTTTTCAAGGAGTATCTAAAGAGCATGAGGCTTGAGTCCATCCAAAAAGAGAAGAAATAAAAAATTAAAAAAAAAAGAAGTAAAAGAAAAGAAAATAAATCCATCCTATGGTGAAAACCACTTCTTGTGGCATCTTGGACAAGTACCATGATGAAAACCTGGAAAATAGGCATCATGCATAATTCCTCTCTCTTGCACTCTACACTTGGGGGCAAGTTTCATCCATCATATCCTCCATCTTTCTACCATTGATCTCACTTGCATTCGTATTACATTTTTCACCTTTGATCTTGACAAGGTTGAACATATCCATGAGCATTAAGTATCTTGACATGAGTTATCCTATCCATTAGCCTATTCACTTGTTACGTTCATGCTACCTTATCATGATCATGCTTATCATAAAGCCACCTTTGTTATTTCTAAGAACCCTTCCCAGAATCCCAAACCATTCACTCATAGCCTTCACCAACCCTTTATCATGATTGTGTGATCCTATACACATTAATCCCTTAATCTTGATCCAAATGAAAAATAAAAGAAAGGGAAAATATTTTAGAAAAAGTCTCTTGATATGTCCACTCCTTTGGATGATTTTCATGACATCAGGTCATTATTCCATATGCTATCCAACACCACATCATTGGCCTATATTGAGATATTATTTTTCCCTAGCTTGGATAATCTTGAGGAGATTGTCCTATGGGTAACACACCTGCTTCATCCATCATGGTCTATTCATATCACATCCATCAGTTTACAAATCCATCTTTCATGTCCTATACCTTGCTAGACATTCGGGGAATTCAATGTGATCTTGCTTGAGAACTAGTGATCTCTAAAAATGTGAAACAAGTGAAAATCTTTTAAAAAATTTCTAAAATAAAAAAAATCATAAAATCTTTAAAATTCAAAAAAATAAAAGTGAAAATCTTTTAAAAATCCAAAAAATCCAAAATCTCTAAAAATCCAAAAACATAAAAAATCTCTAAAAATAAAATAAAAATTAAAAAAAATCTCTAAAAATTCAAAAAAATTGAAAATCTTTTAAAAATCTAAAAAAATTGCAAATTTGAAATTACTCTCAAAAGTTGCATTGCCCAACAAAGCACTATCTTTTCCAAATCAAATTCAACGAGCTTAGCAAAGCAAACATCAATTGGCTCGAATCATTGCATCAAAATTGGAAAATGGCTACAATTGAACTTATTGATCAATATTACATTTCAAACATCCAAATACTTGATTTAAACAACAAAATTTGAAAAATCAGATCAAAATCTAAAAAGCTTAATCAAATCAAACCAAAATCTAAAAAGCTTAAAAATAACTAAGGATCAAAGTGGATGAAGTTTTTAAAATATGCTAGATGAGCAATGATGAAGACATGATATTTTCTTGATTGCTACTTGAGTGCTTGTCAGGTTGACTCATAGCAGTATGTGAATCTGTCTAATGACATGATCATCAAAGAATCATTGAGGACGTTTGTATATGAAAGGGATCAATTCTTTGTCTATTTACTTGCAATTGTTAAAATCCGAGGAAAGCGGTATTCATATCATCATAGTTGAACCAGTGAGGGTTGTACCAATTTCATGTTCCAATAGCTTGATGATGAAAATAAGCTTCCAAATTCTGAATAATGACAGTTAGTTGCATACATCTTAGATTAAATGCATATAATGTATTTGCCTTTCTTAGCTCAAAAACTAATTTGCAAGAGGAAAGCTAAAGGGGATGGAGTTATCATCATCAAAAGACCAAATCAAGATACATCAAATGGTCCATGCTATCATCAATGGTACATAATCAAAGTCCTAATCAACATCATCAAATGTACATCCATGTATAATCAAAGTCCTGATCAATATCATCAAAAATTATGTTTAATCTGATCATCAAAGGTACATCAATGTCATCAAGTACATATTCAAATGTTTGATCCACCAAAATGATTCATGCTTCATCAAGGACATCATCAATAATCAATCATGCTAATCAAATAGGGGCAACCTAATCCTGTTCATCATCTTCTCTTCTATCAATCCCTATTTTGCATCATGAAAATATCTAAGCATACAATGTATCAAATATCAATCAATCAAATCATCCAAGTGATCATCTAACGTCAATCAAGTTATCCTATCATCCATTTTCTCATCTTGAGTGCATCAAATATCCTAACTCTATATCGTGAGGAAGGCAAATCATTATTTTGTCTCTCTAGATCTTGAGAACGAAATATCAACCCATCAACTTATCCTATCAGATTGACATCAACATCAACCAAGTGATTCTGACTGACATCAAATGATACCAAATCATCATCAACTTATTTGGAGCATCAACAACATCTTATCAATCAAATCTTTTCTCATCAAATTCTCTCATGATTGGGGCATTTCTAAATTTTTATATCGGGAAATAAATCCAAATTTCCCAATCTCAATCAAATCATCCAAAATCATTTCGATTCATTTCCTGAGGGGGCATACCATCAGATAATCAGATCAACATCAATAGTAACATCATCATTGAATCAAGAGATCGATCATCAAATCAAAGAGAAAGCTTTTATCAGGAAATTTTTTGTAATCAAACGAATGGGGCATCACATCGAAATCAATCATCAAAGTAGGTATCATATCAGGATCAATCATAGAATCAAACATTATATCAAGGATCCATCATCAGAATGACCATCTCAGAACCACATCAATTGAGAGTTTCATATCGATCATATCTACATCAATCTCATATTACAAATCAAGGATCGACCATCAAAAGACATCAAATGACATCAGATATCGACCATCAATGAATCATGACCCATTATCAAGCAAAATCAGAGTATTCTTTGAATCGACATGCTTCGCACATCAGCTCAAAGAGGGGCATTTGTAATCACCTGAAAAATGGACAAGAACAATTAAACGATAAATCAAGTCAAATCAAAGTAAATCAAGGACATAATTCAATCAATTGAATCACAATGCACAATTAGCCAATAAAAATCAAAATCAAGT